>JAEPBF010000103.1:0-600000 GCA_019739055.1 Passiflora organensis
ATCGTCTTGTTTCACTCAATAAAAGTGAGCAGATGATAGAGAATCAAAACTAGATGCAAGATTTAATAAGACTAGCCGGCTTTGTTAAGCACCGCAGTAACTATCTTTTCTCGATTTTCATTAGGCTTAATTAGGCCTACTTTATCTAAAGCGGTTTGCTTTCTTTCGTGAGTTGGACGCCATAAGCATTAAGTAGGTTCCTTTGCATTCCAAACCTCAAAATTGGATATGAGAGCTGTTCCCAGCAACATGTGATATAATAGATTACAACAACTCCAGTTTTGTGGCGTACTTGGTGCAATGGTTAATGCTTTTGCAGCTTTATGGTCATCGAACCTTATTAAACGAGAATCAACCCTTAACCCATCCTAAATATTTGACCTATGATTTGAAAGATGACCTGTAATTGCCTACGTAAGTGCCCCTAACATTCAAACTACAAATTTTATTTTCCTCCGGTTCAGATTCCTCTCTGACTCCATCTGAGGACCAAATTATTTTGGTATGTGCAACCTGCGTGTGGAATCCAATGCCTACGAGAACGTACTCAGCGCCAATAAAAAAAAATATGTTTTCCTGTCCTGCTCGTTTAACTTCCAATCTAAGAAATCTGAATCCCTTGTACCTTTCTATTTAGCTTGAACGCATGCATATTGAAGCACAGAGAAAGTCGGCAACCAAATTAAATGAACTGATTTGAAATTCATTCCTATCCTTTTCTTTTTTCCTAATACGTAATGTAACTATTCTCTTTTTCAAATGCTCAAATATGAGGCTCCAGGTGCCACTAGCTAGAAGATCATGCATGAAACTAACATCTGGAGCTCTAATTAAGAAGTGGTTAACCTAAAAATGTAACACAAAGAGCAAAATGGCTCATGAGTATGTAATTGCCCATGTGCCATAGCATGAACTTGAGAACAGTGCGGTGCAGGTTGAGGAAAAGTGATATGCTTAATCTGATCATGAATGCGAAACGTTTCACGCTGCAAATTGAATTGAGTAGAAAATCAGAATAAGATTCAAATTCTGTCATATATATTGGTATGTCTGAAACCAACTGTACTTGCAGCAGCTGTGCAATTGATGTATATACATAGAGCTCTATATCATCGCATGGTGGTTTCAAGAAACGAAAACCCAAAGTACGAGAGTACTGATCAAGAATAAAGTTTCAACTCTGAATTCGTTATTAGGATCGATTTCCAAATGGAAGCAATAGAACGCGAACTGAACTTGAATTCTTCAGATTTATATATAGAGAGAGATATTCAACAGGAAACAGCTAGGAGGAGCGAAATAATGGAGCAAATTTCATTAGAGTGCAAGGATGAAGCACGCGGTTTTGGACTAGTAGTTTGTCATTTTCGCAGTCAGCAGGCCGCAGGTGCTATACAGGAATCATAACGCAAGAGTTTGGCGCTCAGGATCGGAAACACGACTTGCATAGAACCTGGCAATGAAGGCCGAGGCTCTGCGGTCAATCCCAGGCTCTCCATCGCTTGGACCAATTCTTCCCACATAGTAACCATCTTCGCTGACATCATCGCTTCCATTGGAATAACAGCAGCCCTTGAAAATATTGAATATGGAGAAGCATGACGGTGACTTCCTCTGCCTGCTGTAGCCTCCCATTTCTGTTTTTTTTTCCTCAACCTCTTTGTTTCTACTTCCAGCTGTGATCGATGTGCAAAATGCAGTGCACCTCTCTCTTCAATTTATAGCCCTCTAAGAAACAACCATTTGCTACCCAATTACTAAACAACTCTTAGAATCTCTTTTTTAACATAATATGCCAGCATAAAAGAGATGTTCAGCGTGCAATCTTAAAAGCAATATCTGATTAACCTTCACTTGGCCTAACGCTTCTGAGTGTAGCAATGTATTTTCTGGTTCCAGGTAATAAATAACGCTTTCTCAATCTAAAAAGCAATGATCTGATTAATCTGTGCAGACCCTGTGTATAGGCACTGTGCATATATAGCAGGCTGGGAAATGTTATTACTGTAGTTTCTCTACACTCATAGTCATCCCATCGATGATTGTGCCGTACATAACTTTTGAAGATCTTGTGATCTTCCCACAACTAAATTTTGCAAAGATTTTGTTTACTTGTATGCATGTAATTTGAATATTATTTGCAATACAATTTAAGAATAGTAACTAGCCAGTATTAATCAATTTCGTTTGGCTAGAGTTTCTCTTCGATCTACCACAAAGAGTTGACACATGCCAAAGATCCTTGCTCCTCAAGATCACACCATCGACCTAACAACAAGATTCCTTTCTTTTTACAATATTTTTATTCTACAGGGAAAATAACAAATGTGATTGTCATAAAATGAAGACCCACTAGTTGAGGGCGACAGCTTGAATGCACTGTTGGTAGGAGACGGTGGGGACTTTCGTTGCAAATACATCCTCCCTATATACGCCCAATATTTACTTTTTCTTCTCTCCACCCAACACGTACATGAGTACAGCCAGGGCAAATGGAAAGAAAGAAGTTAAATAGGCAGCACTTTTATGTACGAACATGTTACTTTTTATTAAGTTTTTCCCACTTCCAATACAATATCAATGTTGTTCGGTAGGTCATAAGCCCATTCAAAGGTTGTTCGGTAGGTCATAAGCCCATTCAAAGGTTGCTTTTTGTCAAAATTTTCCGCTGCATTGCGTTTTTTTTTTTGGTAAAAAGATGATTATATTATTTCAATCGAAATTGAAATACACCCTGCATGCCTCCGCGAGTATTCAAAAGTCACCCTGATATAACACATGTAACTCAAAATCTGTAAAATCTAAGTGATCTATGAATATCTAAGCTGCCAGATATCCAGTACCGAGCATCTTAGAGATTCACAACAATATCATAACTCACATCATATCTATATCCGAACGTTTTATCATTTGAACACCTGGTGCCAGTCGTCAATAGCGAGCAACTCAGCACCGATGTATCCCTTTACTTCTCTGCGAACTCTTGCCCATTCCAAACCCCGCATCATACCTGCCATCACAATATCCCGTGGGCTGCTAACTTTGTTCCGAAACAGGCGACTATTACGAGCATACCATAAACTCCACAACCCAGCTAATAACATGCATTCCCACACCTGATTACATTTCTTTCCTGGAGCGAGACCCCCCCATTGACAAATCAGATCACTCACGGACCTTGGTAAAGGTCCTTGTACCCCCCATCGTTTCAGCATCTCCATCCAGCACAGCCACGCCACCCGACATATAAGTAGTATGTGATCAGCACTATCCTCCACCAGCATACATCCCTCACATAATCTCTCCTCCTCACTGATGAGGTGTAGACGATACAATCTACCCTTGGAAGAGATACGATTTTGACAGGTCAGCCATGTAAAAGCTCTACTTTTGGGAGTACTTGGGAGTTTCCAGACATTCGAAATGTCATTATCCTCATCCTCTGCCAACACGTCTTCCAATGTGCTAGATATCGTACGAACAGATAAGGCATTCGCACCACCTTCCCAAACCAGCTGATCGCAATTGTCCAAAGTCAGCGTATGATCCGCCAACAGCGCTGCCAATCGTTCTCCAGTTTCCGTTTCCCAGACAAACAAAGTCCGGCGCCACCTGAATCTCCACTGCCACCTACCATCCACCCAACTCCCCATCTGCTCCACCCTTGCTCCTTTGTGTAAAGACAATTCAAAAAGTCGTGGAAACTGCAGCTCAAGGCTGACATTACCAATCCATAAATCGGACCAGAAAAAAATCTTATTGCCTTTGCCTAACTTCCACTTCAAACGTTCGCGAACAGCAACAGCAGCCTTATGGTCTCCATTAATACATTTCGCTATGCCTTTCCAAATCCAGGACACATTCCCACGATCAAACTTCAGACCCTCACTATGTAGTGTGGGGTTATAAAGATCCTGCACAACCCTGACCCACAAAGTATCCTCTTCAGTAAAGATTCTCCAACACCATTTAACCAACATAGCTCTGTTTTTAATCTCCACTCGCCCTAAGCCCGCCCCCCCCTTTCTCTTTCTTCCGGCATGTTCTACTCCACTTAACCTTGTGCATACACCATTTTTCTACCACCCCGTTCCACACAAAACGTTGAGCTAACCCTTCCAACTCTTTCATCACTCTTCCAGGGATCCGAAACAGGGACATATAAAATAGCGGGATGCTGTTTAGAACTGATTTCACTAAGGTAAGTCGACCTCCCATGGACAACAAGCGCCCTTGCCATCCTGCTAGCCTCCATCTGAATTTACTTATCACTCCTTCCCAAGTTTTATACTTCCCCGGATTCGTCCCAAGTGGCATTCCCAAATATGTAATTGGTAACTTTTCTGAGCAGCACCTTATTTGATTGGCCATGAATGTCACGGTCTCTGGAGGCTGATTTAGTCCTATCAACGCACTCTTTTGATAGTTGACCTTCAACCCTGTAATTAATGCAAAACACCGTAATACCCTCTCCAGATTCCGCAACCCTTCTTCTCCGTCTGCACTGAAGAGGATTACATCATCGACAAATTGCAGATGAGTGACCGAGGTTCTACCAACCGAGATACCGTGGATAATCCTAACTTCCTCCGCTTTGGCTAACATGCTTGAGAGGCACTCAGCAACTATATCAAATAGCAAGGGGGATAATGGATCTCCCTGCCTCAAGCCCTTCCTCATGTCAAAAGCCTCCGTAAGAGCGTCGTTGACTAACACTGTTACTCTTGCGGTTCCTGTACATTGAGCTATCCAGCGTCTCCATCTGGGAGGAAACCCCATAGCCATCACAATCTCCACCATAGCACCCCAGCATACCGTATCATAAGCCTTCCGGAAGTCCACTTTCAGACACCATCCTCTCCTACGTTCAGACTTGACTACATGGATTACCTCAGACGCCACCATCACTGACTCAACCAATTGACGACCTTCAATGAAACCAGACTGAGTCTTGGATATCACCGGTGATATAATTCTGCTTAACCTTCTGGTCAAAATCTTAGCTATGATTTTGTAAATCCCGTGTACCAAGCTGATAGGCCGGAAATTCCCTACATTGGTAGTTCCAGCTACCTTCGGTAATAATACCATGAATGACGTGTTCACACCCTTTGGGATACATCCACTCCTGTAAAACTCCTCAATGAGGCTCTCTAGATCCAGCTGCAACACCTCCCAGGCCTTCTTGTAAAAATAAAAGTTGAAACCATCCGGAGCCGGGGCCTTGTGACTGCCACACTCCCACACTGCTTGTTTAATCTCATCCGGCTCCATCCGCTTGACTAGCGTCTCTGCCGCCTCTGCTGTCAATGTGTGAAAGCGCAATCCACCAACCCCCAGCCACTGCTCAGTATCCTCTTGGTACATGCACCTATAAAACCACTGGATCTCTCTTTTTATTTCACCCGGATCTGTAGAAAGCCTATCAGCTATATACAACGCCTTAATCTGATTCATCTTCACCCTCGTTCTGGCACAGACATGAAAGAATCTAGTATTCGACTCTCCCAATCTCAACCACTGCACCCTAGATTTCTATCTCCATACCGATTCCAGTTGAGATTTAATCCTCTATTTTGCTTCCAGCAGCCCTGAATATCGTCTCACCTCTTCGTCATTCCTAGACTCCAGCCCCACTCTGGTAGAGTCCATCCCTTCTATCTCCTCCATAATTTGCTTCAGCTGAATTTCCGGCTCCACCAGGTGATCTCTACTCCATTGTCTGAGACCATATTGAAGAAACCTCAGTTTTCGCACTAAGGCAAACCGCCCCGGATACCTCTCGACAGCCTCCTTCCAATGATCGTGCACCACCTGTAGGAAATCCTTCTCGTTCCACCAAACATCCCAAGCTCGGACCGATTTTGTACCCCAATCCACAGAATCAGGCTTGATCAGTAACGAAACATGATCTGAAAGCTGCTTTCAACCCGCTGATAGGTTAAATTCCGAATTATCTGTAATCCATTCTGCACTCACTAAGGCTCTGTCTATCCTGGATGCGCATCTGGTCGAGAACCAAGTGAAACGACTTCCATTTAATGGAAGATCTATCAACCCTCCATCATCCATCAGCCGCTTCATATTTTCAGCCCCTCGATTGTCAAAACTGCGACCCGTCCTCTCCCTAGACAAAACTACTTCATTAAAATCCCCAATTAACACCCATGGGTATTGCAGGTAGTTTTAACTTCCAATATATCCCTCCATAAAACGTCTCTGCCAGATGCTGTATTTGGTGCGTGTAATCCCACACACCACACGATGTACCTCGTCATCACTTCTCGACACTCCAGCGCTATCCAATTATCATAGCGATGTTGTTGAAGTACCTCCACCTCGGATTTATCCCACATCACCAACAGCCCTCTGGATCTACCTTGCGCATCACATGTGATCCACCCCACATCTCCTGTCGGCCACAGCCTCCTCACCCAACGCTCATCCATCAACGTTAGCTTGGTCTCCGCCAAAAAACAGACAGCAAGACTATTCATACGCACCAAATTTCTCACGTCTCTACACTTCAAAGCACTTCGAATACCTGTTACATTCCAAAACCCAATATTAAACATACTAAACTCTACACACCCCAAACCACTATATGGAATGTAATCCAAACCTACCTCTCGCCACCATGTTCCCATTGGTCATGTTCCTCCTCCACCATTTTCGCAATCTGCACCGTCAGGTCTTCCCTCGACATGAGAGGATTCAAGCCCAATTTCTCCATAACAACGAGCGTAGCCTGTGTTTCCTTCACTATTTCATCATCAGCCTCACTATGCATCCGATCCTCAGCTCCCTCCAAATCTATCTGTCGTCCTTGAAGATGATCCGAGGCGGATAACTCACTGGGCATAGCACTATCACTCAAAACCGAATCTCGTGTGTCAGCAATCGCACTCACCAATCCAGACCTGGCTCCCTCACGCGAACCTTTTGTCGTTCGTGCTCGAGCGGCCATGAGCCGTTCATAAACCTGGGCAAGCACTTCATCGGAGCAGAGACTGCCTCTGCTAGAACAGGCCCCTTTCTCAACTCCGCAACTCATCATAGAAGCTTGACCTTCCGATATCGTCTTGTCCACACTGTTCAAACACTTTGGCTCCCAGCTCGTGACAGAACTCGACTTGCGGGGTTTAGTCTGTCGCGTGCCCTCCTTAGCTTTCTGGACCAATCTAACCTTTGCATCATTCCTTCCTGATGCCAGCCCATCGATATCCCCTTCCTGGACCTCTTATCCCTTAGAGTTGTCTGCTGGATGCTCTATTTCCTGAAGCCCAGTTCGACAATTTCCCAAGCCCCCTAGCCCAACATCACTTGACCCACAAGTAGTCTGTTGGCCCAACTCACCAGCCTCTAATGCCCTCTCCCTATTACCCAAGTCATGCTTACCAAAAGGAGCTTGACATCCATCTCCTGTATCCAAAATCCCGTTATGCATATCACGCCTGTCAATCCTGCTAAGATATTGTCCTTGCCGGTTTGATGGGATCGCAGACAAGTAGTAACAATCTCTTCAATTATCCTCTTATGCACTCTTTGTATCACTACGTTCCATCCACGTGACTTCAGACACCGTAATCATAAAACTGTCATCTGCCACCAACAGTTGTATCCGCCCGTCGATCTTGTCAGGTTTGTCAACCCGCACACACGCCAAAGCAACTTCCAAATTTAAACAGTTGACTGTATCCGAGTGGATTTGCACCACCTGTCCGTACGTCTCCGCAATTCTACTGATTCCATCTTCCGACCATAAGTGCAACGGTACACCAATCACTCGCAGCCAGCATATCCGTCCTCGTCGAGCATCCTCTGGGCGCCAGGTATGGAACTCGACAAACAGCTCAGCCCATAGTTCCTGATCCACAGTTGGTGCGTGATACATCTCTTCAAAAGATGGAAACGTTACTAGAAATGCCCAGTTGCCCAGATTGCGCACTCTCATAGCCTGTAAGATATTGTGAGGTTTTAACACACCATCTCTAGCAATACCCACAATGCTTCGATTTAACCATTCCTTGTTTGCTTCCTCCTCATTAACCCGAATGCTTACAGTTGCCTCCACGTCTAGAACACCATCTCTTTTCCCCATCACCACCTCAGAGAAAGTACGGAGATCCCGTTCTGAAACATTTGCCAAACTAAACCTCCTGCTATGCTGCATGGGCTCCGCCCTCACTACCTCTTCTCTGTTGCCTTGACGCAACTAATGTGTAGAATAGCGGTCCCTATCTCTATCAACATACCGTGCCACTCGAAAGCGCAAAGAGTAACCCTCCAATATCATCTCATTGAGTTTTGCCAAGCGCCAACCCTCGTGGCGTCCTTGGTGTATAAAATGCACAAAACCGAATCGTGTATTCCGCACACTCCGCTTCCTCGGAATGTAGGCATCCACGACCTGATCCCATTTTCGTAACGCCCGAAACAGATCGCTAGAACTCCACCCTTCAGGAATGTGTTCAACGAAGTATGAGACATATTTTTTATCACTGAATAAAATTTTTGGATTCCAACGTGACACCTGAGATGCACTAGCAATTCGCTTATTACGGTCAAAATGATCCTGCTGACGCACTCCTTGTTGTCCGGTGAATGAGGGCTGAGTTGCTGATGGTGAAGGAAGAGTTGGACGAAAAGGACAGTTGTGAATAGGGAAGTGTAATGGACGATAGGGGGAAGTGGGTACGGAGTATCCGTGGTTTTTCTTGTTAGGATCATGACTCACACACTCAATCTAGATGAAGAAATATGAAGAATAAGAGAAAGATACGTGGTAACACCAGAATGGTAACCTCCACGACGGCTAGGCTCTTTTATTGATTATTTCAGGCTTATATAGAGAATTGCCTTTCACACACACACTAAACAATTACATAGGAGAGTATTTATAGGTGTTACACTTAGCCATTAAGAAAACTTAGCTATCAAGCCCATAAGAAAACTTAACTATCAAGCCTATAAGTAAACTTAAATATCAGGCCCATAAGTAAACTTAAATATCAGGCTCCACAACCTAACAATTCTCCCACTTGGAGACTGATCCAATCACCCAAAAATTGCATTCTCAAACATTGATCCCTTCATCATCAATATCTTCACCGCACCGTATCATCTGTAGAAACACAACTACAGAAAGCCAACGAAGGTTTTGCACAACCTCAATTTTCCAATATCAACACATTTTGTCAACATGTCTGCTGGATTATTTGCACCCTCTATCTTCTCCAAGCACATATCCCCTTCTTCCACTGCCTTGCGAGTGAAATGATATCGTCTCCTGGTATGCTTTGTCTTTGAATGATAGATTGGGTTCTTCACCAACTGTATGGCACTCTGGCTATCTGTGTAAAGAATCTTCTGGCGTTGTTTCCTACCCAATTCTTCCAGATAATCTGCCAGCCATATCATCTCTTTTCCAGCTTCAGCTATTGCCACATACTCGGCCTCAGTAGATGAAAGAGCAACACACTTCTGAAGTTTAGACATCCAACTCACTGCTGTTCCGCCTAAACTGTAGATATAACCGGATGTGCTCTTGCTCGAGTCCACATCTCCACTAAGATCAGCATCCACAAAACCCTGTAGAGTCATTTTTCCATTGCCATAACAAAGTGAAATACTGGATGTACCTCTCAGATATCTCAGAAGCCACTTAACAGCTTCCCAGTGCTCTTTCCCCGGGTTTGCCATGTACCTGCTAACAACTCCCACTGCATGTGCTATGTCAGGTCTAGTGCAGACCATAGCATACATAAGACTTCCAACTGCAGAAGCATATGGAACAAGTGTCATGTGCTCTCGTTCCTTATCTGTCTTGGGTGACTGCTCCTTTGACAATTTTATGTGATTTGCCAACAGAGTAGTCCTGGGTTTAGCATTATTCATCCTGAATCTGGACAATACCTTCTCAATGTACTGCTCTTGGGATAGATTTAAAGTGCCGACAGATCTATCTCGAGAAATCCTCATCCCAAGAATTTGCTTTGCTGTACCCAAATCTTTCATCTCAAATACTGAAGACAGACTTGCCTTCAGACTGTTTATCTCCTTCATACTGGATCCTGCAATCAGCATATCATCCACGTACAATAGTAGAAAGATATAAGAATCAGTGTATTTCTTGAAGTAACAACACTGATCTTTTTCACTCCTCTTGAAACCACTCTTGCTCATAAAAGAGTCAAACTTTTTGTACCACTGTCTTGGTGCTTGCTTCAGTCCATACAAGCTCTTATTCAGCTTGCACACCATGTGCTCCTTTCCCGGAGCTACAAATCCTTCTGATTGTTGCATATAAATCTCTTTGTCTAGATCTCCATGTAAAAATGCTGTTTTGACATCCATTTGCTCCAGATGCAAATTCTCTGATGCAACAATACTCAACAAATTCCGATGGTTTTTCATACATATTTGATAGCGCGTTTAGGAGATCGGACGTAGTCTTCTCCTTGACGATGTTAAAAGCCACGTTTCTCGACAAAGTCAATCGAATCAACCCAAGAGCCTGACGATCTTTGAGCTTCCATTGTTCCTCTGTCAATAAATCCGGCTTCACTCCAGTCAAGGGTTCGTGAAGATCTTTCTGGTACAGATAATCTTCAATCTGCATCTTCCAGAAACTGAAATCGGATCCATCAAACTTCTCAATTGCAATCTTCGAACTGTCCATCTTTCAGATTGTGCTGAATCACTCCTAGCTCCGCTACCAGTTGTTAGGATCACGACTCACACACTCAATCTAGATGAAGAAATATGAAGAATAAAAGAAAGATACGTGGTAACACCAGAATGATAACCTCCACGACGGCTATACTCTTTTATTGATTATTTCAGGCTTATATAGAGAATTGCTTTTCACACACACACTAAACAATTACATAGGAGAGTATTTATAGGTGTTACAATTAGCCATTAAGAAAACTTAACTATCAAGCCCATAAGTAAACTTAAATATCAGGCCCATAAGTAAACTTAAATATCAGGCTCCACAACCTAACATTTCTCTCTCATCTCTCAATGTTTTTGATAGTTTTGCTTTGTTAATTGTTGTTTTGGTCTTTGTTCCAGCTGCATTGCATTTTAATCCTTTTTCTTTTTTCCTTTTCTTCTCATCAGCGTGCCCTGTCCCTCTGTTAATTAAGGAAAGCTCCCAAGTACAACTTACGCGGTTCCACTTTATGTGCAAATGTTATGACAAGAAAAGGTATGGGAAATATCTGCCACTAGTGCTGTCTAAAACAAGAACAAATGTGTTTGGTGTATTCGAATAGCAGGAAAGAAAAAGCGTTACTTGGAATCAGAAAACTACTCTATTTAAGATTGCAATGTAGTTACAAGTGTTAAAGTTTCAGAAAGAATAACCTCCGGATGAATTGTTGTGAGACCAAGATATGTCCTCTAGTTTAAGAGGAGAATGGCTGATGGGTGAACCACCTGTAGGGGTGGTATGACATCCAGCTCGTAAGTGTGGCCCGAGTTACTAATCAGATGTAGACCTTTTTTATGTGAGACCCTGCACTAACCCCACTAACATGGTTCTACCCTCACAGTCAATTTCGATTTGTCCCTGACTAGTACTCCATACCCTTATAATAATACTATAGGGCCCTGGTCATGAATCTTATTCCTAGCTACATACACGGCATGAACAAGGTCTATAGGCAGGGGTTGGCCAGCTCCAGTTAGTGTGATTCAAAAGAATGAAGAGCCACCCTCGAGCCCAATAACTCCACTACCTGGTCAGCCAATGCATTTAGAGGACATATCGCACTAAAAGAGAAAACTACGAGATCAATTTCGAAAGCACAACTATAGCCTCAATCTAGCTTAGGCTTTGTAAACTTTTTTAAATTTGGGCCATAAGTTCACAACTCGCTGAAAATCGCCGGGGAGATTGGTTCTTTGAACTTGAATTCAAGAAATACGTACGTTGGTCCCTATTAGCTAGGCATCTCATCTCATCTCATCTCATCTCATCACTCTCCACCCATCTCTTCACATTAGCTAGGCATTTCGTAGCTCATCGCAAATAACACAAAAATATTACAAAATAAAAAATATGCATTGTAAGTGAAAAGGTGAAACGAAGTTAAATACGCAAAATTAAGAAAAATACGAAACTACCTCAACATATGATAAATGTCAAAGGCCAGTATAAGTGTGTATAATAATGTAAGGGTCAACTTACACATGTATGTTACATATCGATACCCTTCCTCCCTTCTCCATCGAAAGCAAGGATGAAGAAGAGAGCCTCCAGGGTAACATGCATGTTCTGCTTAAGCGATTTCTGCAAATCCTATCCGACGATTACCAAAGTCGAAAACCGTATGGTATGCTCCCAAGAACACATCTCCAAAGATCCTGAAAGTTGAAACACACGCATGCCGCCAGTAATTACTTAACTCCATGGAACGGTACTCAACATGCATGCATGCAATGTGATCACGTCCACTTACGTACCACAGAGGACCTCGTGGGGGAGGCACATCTAAAGCTGCAAATCCACTTAGGCACACCGTCCCGTAGTTTTCTTCTACTCTGACCACGTACTGAATCCACAGGAAATTAAGCCCAGTCTTTGGCTATTGTTAATTCTCTCTTGACATATATACAGTATATACATTAAGAAATACACCTAGCTACTAGAATTAATTTACCTGCTTTGGGGACAGAGTGAAGGTCTTATTTCCAATTGTGAACGAAACATAGGGCATAGATGCGACCTCATCGCAGTTGACAAAAGATTTTCCTATTGGATTGGGTAGCTTCTCGCACAGCTTTAAGCAAGTTCGCGTTTATTGCAATTTTCAGAAAGTATAACAATTGGTAAACATTTGAATTGAATTATACATGTAGCTATATATAGCTTGGTCAGTAGTAGGTGAAGCATTAATCTATAACTCACCTCGTCCACGTAATTATTAATCTTTTCCTTGGCTTTCTGCTGCTTCATTTGTACTTGAACCCAAAAAACAATCATCTCGCAGAAAGTGCATAAAGCACCCTTTTGAAACCCAAGTCTTTCCCCATCTTTGCCTTCCACCACTGTCTCTATAATTCTGTTCAAATATATATGAAATTATGAAGACCACGGCAAATAAAAAGAAAAGAAACAAGAGAAAACACACAATAATCAAGAATGTGACTTTCACGTACCTAGAGCCATTGTATGCGCATAGTCCGATATCAACGCACACTATTTCTGGTTGTAACTGCGTTGCGTGGATGGAAAGCAAATAAGTAATAGATAGATTTTATAAATAGAACAATGCAAGCAAATATAGTTACGACGTCCGAAGATACATAAATCCAACGAACCCCAGATGTTAATGATTCCCATAATGAGTTCCAGTACATGGAGACGACAGTTTTACATTCCAAGCTCACAACTCCTTGCGCACCAATAGCATGATTTATTTGAGCCACTATACTCTGAAATATTAGGGAGGTAAAAGTAGCTTATAATTATATAAGTGTTGAAACGAGAGGATAATTAACCTGCTTGATCAGTTTCTTTACTAGCTATATATCAAATTAATCAATCATATGTGTGTGGCAAGATGAGTTACTGTTGGACCAGTCACAAAGGCCGTCCCCGTGTCCACAATTGCAGAGCATCCCCCATCGCACAATCCTGAAGATTAATCCAAATAAACAATTAATGACATAGCTTAATTTGCAATATCGATCATGGGTTAAAACTGGAACATTGATGCTTTCAGAATTGGATTTTTCTCCATTTTGGATCACCTGTTGGACTGCTTGCAATGGATATATCTCCAACCTGAATCTGAAAGGGATAATGCATGCATTTTGAAGTTACTCTATCTACAAGTTTCTTTGATTTTCGTGAGAAAAAAAAAAGAGCCAAATCATAAATTTTCCTCAACAAACCTGCCAGTAACCCATTCCAGTAAGTGGGACAAAGGTATGATCACCTTTGAAGTGCCTCCAATCAAGACCTCCAAAGACAATTTCCCCTCCCATCCCTGACGCTGTTGTATCACGATTTAGCCATACGGAAAAAATTGGCTGGCTAACAAGACCTTGTTGTACCATATTATACCTACACACAACACAAATGTCAAATTTTTCAGTAGATCATTGCGATCAACAAAGATTAATTCTGCAAGTATGTCACGTACCACAATGGTGTAGTTAGCCCCACGGCAGTATCCTGAAACCCAAGCCCCAGAATCCCATCGAACTGCGCACCTAAGAGTGCTACAAATCCTTCTCTTGTAACCTCAACGAACTCCTGAAATATAATTAGGAAAAGATACTCCACATCATTATGACCAATTATTTCCAAGCATGATAAATCTTTTTATTCAAACAGCAAAAACCTACTTGATCAACAACAATATCGTCCCCAACTTTTACATTATCCTGGCTGAAGAAGCCAGAAACAGAGCCTGAGCCATAACGAATCTTGCAAGGTATTCCTGGATCATAAGAGAAGAGCAGACGTGCATGCTAAATGCATACATAAGTAACGATGAAAGATGATGAATAGATATTTTAAAGTGACTACATGCAGAAAAACAAGTTACCGATCTTGGTGTAAGTACTGGATAGCCCTGCCCTGAATTTGGAATGGAAGTAGCAATTAACCTGGATTTATTTTGACGTTTGGAAGTAATCATATATATCCACTGAAAACAGGGGAATTCATTATTCAGCACCTGAATATTTATACCCTGTAGAAGTCGGACTTACAGATAGAAGGCATTTTGTAGAGGGAACCCAAAGATTTGAGCTGCCTGTATCAAAGACGACGGTGAAGGTTTGCGGGGGTGATCCAATGCCAACCTCCCCATAATACTGTGTATCAAGATAATTCTTTAGGTATACTATATCTGCATTTGAATTTTTTGAGGGATGACCACGATAAGTCTCGGGTATGGTGATCCTGGCAGCGTTCATGCTGTATAGGTCTAACCGCCTCTTGGTTAGACCAATTCTGACTAATCCGTCAGATGGAGCTGCGAATGCAGAGGAACTCAACCAAACTCCTAAGCATAGGACAGCAACCAAAAGAAATCCGACTCCCATATCTACAATGCATAGGTCGCTGGTTTAACCTGAAGTTTTTGCAAAATAAGATGGTTGGCAATTATGTTTACTGAACTTGAAGTTGTGAAATAACTGAAGAAAAAAGAACATTTGTTAATGCAGGACCTTAATTATTATAGCTTTGTACAGAACAGATGATGGTGATGACTGTAAAGTAGGCAGCTAGCAAGCGGCATAATAATGGTTTACCTGTATAAGCTTGAATTGAGCCAAAGGGATAGGAAGGCAAAGCTGCAAAAAGCTTAATCAGGAATCGGCACGGAGTAGCAGCTTAAGACGGGAAGGCGGGGGTGGGTCTTCAAATTATAAAGAGGCCTATCGCTCTCGCTTGTCAACCTTTGTCTGCGAGAAACCACCACGTAATTTCCTCCCCCGTAGCCAGTCTCTACATTCCATTTATCCTTCCATTTTCTGCCAGAAACCACCGATATATACATTTGGTGTACCTTTTGTTGGTAAATTGTCTGTCGTCGTACTGATGGTGATTCCTGCCTTATCCGAAGGGGCTCAGCGACATACTACACTTGATTCGCGACCTCTATTATTTTAAGCCAAGACACACAAATTCTGGCCAAGTCATTATGAATTTATGAGTGATGCCCACCTGAAGCACCGTCGGAAACTCCCAAGCAAGCCGACTAGTAAATCAAAAGCCTGGCCGTAGAACGGAGTATCGTATCCTTAGGGGTTGTCGTGAGTTTGTCATCTCCTAAGCAAACTAGTGCCTGGTGGGTACTGATACCCCAATCGGGTAATTAGTCTGCTGCGTGGTTGGGCTCCGAGAGTGGTTTGATTGGCCTCGCCTCGGAAGATATATGAACAAGGGATAATCACCTTCCATCCTTTTTTAGTATGTACAGTATTTATGATACTTAAGTAGTAGCACGCATACTTTAAAAAGTAATTAAACCTTCAAAATGAGAAAGACGCAAAGAAATAGCATAAAACCAGAACCACACCTAAAACCCAATTACCTTGCGAGATAAAGCAAATGGTAGGAAAGCGCGCATTTTCAAATTTGGGGAGGAAGGTTTGGCATGGCGGCATGAGAGAGTCCCCAAAGCTTGTTGCAAAATTTTGAATCAAAGCTCGAAAACCCCAAACTTGACACCACTAAAATCTCTAATTGAAGGTCCCCAAACCGCCCACTAAAACCACACACAGAAAAGAAGCATTTCTGTTTCTCACCCCAAATACATAGATACATACATACAGAAAATGGAACTGGAAGACGATGACTGGGGTTTGAGCGTGGAAGAGTTAGACTCTCTGGAAAGAGATGCTCTCCAGAAGATAGCTCAGCAAAGGCAACACCAACAATTCCCTTCCTCGTCTAATCAAAACCCACGAGTTTTGTCTTGTCACAACAAGCCCGTCTACGAAGCCCCCTCTACCACGGTAATTGTTCCTTCTTTCTCAGTTCCACCACAGTTTCATGCCTTCAGCGATCTTATTAAATCCCCAATTCAGGTGGAATCTTTTCCTTCTGGGCCTGAATCAATTCCTGGTCAGTCTCTTTCCTTCATTCACTTCTTCTCTCACTCTCAGTTTATTCAGTTCCTATTTTCCGTCTATAATTCATGTTCTGGCTGTCTTGTTGATGCAAAGTAATGTGTATTCATGCCCTTTACTTAACTTTATTTGGCATGATTCTCAAGATTTTGTTTTTCTAAAATTTGAGGTTTTGAATAGAAACCATTGTTCTGAATTTGGACACTATTCTCGAATCTCAACTGTTTCCTGTATCTGACTGTCTATCTTTTTAAATAAACCTGTTATCTGCACCTGCTCGCTTACTATTTGCTAATTAATGGCTCCTGCCTTTGTACGCTGTGCCTTCCTACCTGCCAAGATTCAAGACCAAAAAGATTGTCAAAGCTCTCTGTCAAATTTTTTCTTCATGGCAGTGGGAACGTCGCTGCTAAGTTTTCTTATGACCCAGTAATGCTTTCTCTTTGGTTGCGCATTCTTCTTCATGTGGATCACTTGTGCAGGGTCCATTTTTGCCTTATTTATTACGTTTTGTACTGCAACCAGGTACTAATAGATGTTTTTCGCAAGATCCCTAAAGCTACCTGGAACGCAAAAGAACGGTGTTCCTCTGTCTATATATATAATCAACTTGCACATGTTGCTTATCTTTTTGAACCTTGTAGAGTGCAGTCTCAGCTTGGTCTATTGTTGTTGAACCTGCAGGCTGTGGATTTTCCCTTTATCTTCTTTGTCTTCTGCAGAGAGAGCTTTGAATGATATATCTGGTTTTATTGTTGAGGTAGTCACTTGAATTATTTTTATTCTCGATTATTATAGCCAGATCATCATGCTAATGGCTACATTGAACCTACACATAGTAGTTGCTTTCTTATTCCTGTTATTTTCATCTGCTCTTTATATTTCATTTCAGTTTATGGATGGCTTTCCTGATGAACTTATGATGCGTGCATATGCTTCTTTTTTTAATTTAAGTTTGTTGTCGGTGTGTTATGTTGCTTAACCTTAATAACATCCCCTTTATGTGGTGGTGCACCTTCTAGGTTGAGAACTTGGATACTTTGGTGGTGCGTGCTTCCTCTACTGCATCTGCTGTTCCAGATCTCAGAGGTAAACTCCAAACTTGCATTCAAGAAATAAGCTGTTCGTTTCTTCACTTTCAGATTATTGCAGTTTCAACTCTGTGTAAGAACATAACTTTTGGGGTTTCCTGTGGTACTAATGGATATTTTTACATTTTTCGTGAGAAATAGATTATATGCATGCATCTAATTATGAATATATCTGTGCTAAGATTTGTATACCAGGATACCCAACAATATAGAGTCGAAGCTTCTGCCTTTCCAAAGGGATGGTGTCAGGTATTAGGGTTTTTCCTTAGACCAATTCAACTATAACATTTCTCTCAAGATCCAAAAACTTATTTGGTTGTTTGTTTAATAGAAACTGTAACTGTATACAGTTCGAATGAGTTTCATTTTCATTTTTGATATATTTTCTTCTTCAGGTTTATATTGCAGCATGGAGGGCGTGCCCTTCTAGCAGATGAAATGGGCCTGGGGAAAACATTACAGGCAAAAGATTTTATGTTTCCATTTTTTGTCTTATATCATATATGTGAAAGCTGCATAGTATCCAGCCAGAATATGTTAAGGCTGTAATCCACTTCCTTGCAAAGATGACCATCTCACTGGTGTGCTAACATTCTGCAGCAATACTATGTTTTCTGAGGTGTAGCTAGTGAAATCTAGAGATGTAATGGCTAATTCTTGTATGGTTAGTTCTTGAAAAATTGGATTGAAATAATTAGTAATAGTGACCAATATCTGCTCAAAATTAAATCCACATAACCTTTTCTCAGATTTATGCCGTTTTCTTGAACCTGAAAAAGAATGGGCAGTCAAGTTTAGGAGACTTCTCAGTAGTGAATACCATGGTTTGTTAAAAAAGATGATGCTATGAAAAAGATTTTTAAGGGATTTATTAATTTGTTCTTTAAACTGCTTGATCCACCTTATTCATTAATGTCTTCTAGGCTTTGTCTTACAAGTAGTACTTCTTTTCTTTAGTTTGGTGAATTCACACATTCGTACTGAATGTCCTTATTTTTCTAGGCTATTGCTGTAACAGCATGTGTTCCCGATGCTTGGCCTGTCCTTATTATTGCCCCATCTTCTTTGCGTTTGCACTGGGCTTCTGTGAGTATTCTATCACATATCTGCCAAATTTTTGAAAGGCATTTTCCCCTTAACTTGTGATATTTTTCCTACATGTAGATGATTCAACAGTGGCTTAGTATTCCTTCATCAGATATACTAGTATGTTTTATTAACCCTTTATCAGTTCTTGTAGTTTTTTCTTTTTTAATGAGCCTGAGCTGGAAAATTGAGCTTCATTCACATTGCACTTAGAAACTTTCGTTTTGGTGTTTTTCTAATACTTCTTGAGTCCTAATTAGGTGTGCTTGTTTTTATTTCGGCTAACAACTTAGTGTTCACAGGTTGTTTTTTCACAATGGAGCGGATCAAACAGAAGTGGATATAATATAGTACCAGCAAATACAAATACCAAGGATTATATTGATCTTAATGGGTGTTTCAACATCATCTCCTATGATTTGGTTCCTAAGTTACAAAATACGATAATGGCATCAGAGTTTAAGGTGATTGTTCAAGTAGTTCTTATAGTTTGTAAATGCTTCATTTGCTATTTAGATGGGATTTTTGAAGTATTCCTGATAGGGAAGGTTATGATTTTGCATAGGGTTCTCAGATTTTGCATAGGGTTCTCAATATATTGAATGCCTAAAATATGCATAGCTTGAAAGAATTTGTATTCTTCGCATATAACGAGTATTTATATATTGAGCTTCATTACCTCCTTCTGTTGTGACATCTGTATCTAGGTTGTAATTGCAGATGAGTCACACTTTCTGAAAAATGCTCAAGCAAAGAGGACTACTGCTTGTCTTCCAATTATAAAGGTCATGACTTTTATAAACTGCCATTTGCTTGCATATGCTTGTTCTTTCTAAGAATCTGTTTGTGAATCAATGCAAGTTAATTCTCATGCTTGTTAAATTCACTGATTCTTAAAATTTTGTGTAAATGGTGAAGTTATGCTTCATATTCATACCTACTGCTCAGTAATGCTGTTCAGTTTTACAGTTTCTTATCAAGTGGGGATTTTCTTTAGCAGCCTTAAATTACAGATTGTGATAACTGAAATTAGAATAAGGATGCTTTAGATGTGAATGGATGTCTGGAAATCCTTCATAAAAGTAGGATTAGATTAAGTGAATATTACATAACCAAGTGATTATCTTCTTTTTCCTTATTGTTCTTTACTGTCATCATACGAAACACCATTAAAGGTATGCAGAAAAAAAAACATACCACTGTATTTTGGGAAAAGTAATTGTGTTTTAGCAGTTTGTAGCTCAATACTATATTTTTTAATTAGTATAAAAGTGAAATCATGCATATTGAAATTGGGATCATACTATGTTGTCAGGAAATCAGAATATGCTGCGTCTCACAATGACCAACCCTGTCTATACAAATAAGAAGTCAACCTTTTTTTTGTCAATGTAATAATACCTAGCTCAGAAGTACATACATTGTACGACATGTTTATTTGAATTGTTTTTGTGCTTTTTAAAATGTTTATTTAACACGAATGCACACTTTTTTTATGACTGAAACTTATTTCTCTTCAACTTTAGAAAGCCCAATATGCAATATTGCTTAGTGGAACTCCTGCTTTATCCAGACCAATAGAGCTGTTCAAACAGGTACATATAACTGCTTCCGGATATTTCATGGTTTTTCTTCTCCTCTTTCTAATGTTTCATTTTGCAGCTAGAAGCGTTGTATCCTGGTGTATACAAAAATGTTCATGAATATGGTAACCGATATTGCAAAGGGGTATGTGGGCTTCTCTTTGGAGTCCAAAAGTGCCCTACCACAAATTCTTTTTTAGAAATTGAGAAATTTGTTTATTCTAATCTCCTCCTTGTAGGGAATTTTTGGTGTTTATCAAGGTGCAAGTAATCATGAAGAACTGCACAACTTGATGAAGTCAACAGTGATGATTCGCAGACTTAAAAAGGATGTTCTTTCTGAGCTCCCTGTAAAGCGTCGACAACAGGTAATTAGCTCCTCATTTATTTGTCTTTCTGTTTGCTAGCATATTTCTAAACCAGTGGCCATGTAGTTCGCTATTTATTTCTCATTTAAAGAAATGAGATGCTGTATCAGATATCCCTACTACGGTAATAATGTTTGATGCATTGGAGAAATTATTTGGTACTAGGTTCAGCTTTTTAAGAGTTTATTTAGAATCACTAAAATCAAACATAAACAAAACATGTATGATTATGGAGCTTTTACATCAGAATTAACATCACTAAATTGGGACTTAATAATGCCCTTTCTCTTTATACTTGTTTGTAAATGAATTTGCATGCATGGACTTGTATATATGCATGTGAGAGTTTTGCATGTCATGTTGTTGTTTGTGCTACTTGGTATATAATCGTTTATATGGTCCCCATGCAATCATTAAACATGCTCTTCAATTAATGCTTAGGTGTTCCTGGATTTGGCTGGGAAGGACATGAAACAAATCAATATATTATTCCGGGAGGTAATTCAATATGCCAATGGTTGATCTTTGATTTGCACATGCTACCAAGTCGATTTACCATCTTAAGAATATTGTATGTTTCTTGAGGTGGGTAGAAAGAATAGGACCATATGACTAGCATGATTTTACTGTTTTCCAGTTGGAGGTAATAAAAAGAAAAATTAAAGCATGCGCATCAAAAGAGGAGATTGATTCACTGAAATTTTCTGAGAAGAATATCATTAACAAGGTATAATCTTTATCCTTTCTTTCAGGCCACTATTTTTTTGGACAATTTACTGATCTCTAAGCTCTTTGTTTTTCCTTTTGATTTCAGATATATAATGATTCTGCTGAGGCCAAGATCCCTGGGGTCCTAGATTATCTAGGAACTGTCATTGAGGCACCTCCTCATCATTTTTTGCTTTGTATTTTGATCTCTTATTTCATAATTTTATTTTTTTCATGACACTGTTTTACAAGGTTTTATGCATTTGTTTCATTTCATTGATTGATCTGGCGCATTCTTTTTTTCTTAGGAACTCTTCTTGCTTTTCATATTGCAGGCCGGTTGCAAATTCCTGATATTTGCCCACCATCAACCAATGATAAATTCCATACATGAGTTTCTTCTTGTAATACCACCTAACTTGTGCTGATTATATCCTCTGATCGGCTCATTCTTATGTTACTTTCTAACCTCCAGAAGAAGAAAGTGGGTTGCATTCGTATTGATGGCAGCACTGCTGCAGCGTCGAGGCAAACATTGGTTTCTGATTTCCAGGAGAAGGATAATATCAGGGCCGCTGTGGTATATAATTCTAATTATAATTGTTATTATTGGTCTGCCGCTCACTCTTTACACCATATGCTACTGTTGACTAATGTTCTGACACAAGCTGTGGCTAAGTCCTGCTTTTGTTTGTTAAATATTTATTTTAGCTCTCCATCAAAGCTGGAGGGGTGGGGTTAACTTTAACAGCAGCAACTACTGTTATCTTTGCTGAGCTGTCTTGGACTCCAGGCGACCTAATTCAAGCTGAAGATCGTGCTCATAGAATTGGCCAGGTAGATTGTCATTTTTAATGTCTTGGCCCTTTTTGACAAGGAAACTGCTGTTTAACGACCTGTGATTTGTTAACTAAGAATGAATCATCACAACAGCAGTTCTAGTGCCTTTGTTCACCCATAATGTCTAAGCCAGGTTCATTCCATAGTGTTTCCCTGAGTTGAATGGACACGAGTTTCAACATTTTGACATGATCTCTCCTCGGTTTTCAGGTTTCTTCTGTCAACATCTATTACCTGCTAGCGAATGACACTGTTGATGACATCATATGGTATGTTCATTTGTTATCCACCGTCCTTGGCTTTTATTCTCTTATGAACTGACTGTAAATGGAACCAGGCATCCATTTTCTGATGATGCTAGCCATGGTCTTTATTAACTAATCCATTCTTATGTCCTTAGGGATGTTGTTCAGAGCAAGTTGGAGAACTTGGGACAGGTACTATGTGCTTTTGTGACATTGAAATGCAGCGGTCTGCTATATATGCTTTAACTCAAAACCTTGACTTCAGAAAATCATTGTTGTTAGGCATATTCCATACCCAGTGGTACCGTGCACTTTGCATGGGCGTCATTTTACATTTAGTATAAACTGATTGTATTCATTGTCTATCAGGTGTTAGATGGCCAAGAGAATACTTTGGAAGTGTCAAGTAGTGAACAGAAAAGCAGTCCTGCAAAGCAAAAAACACTGGATTCTTACATGAAGCGGTGTAGCAACATGGATGAGTACGACCGTCAGCATAAGCTTAAATGCCCCAGGCGCTGAATACAGAATACAGACATAGGGAAGTTGTTTTGTTACTCGCACGCGATCATGTGCAGGTACAAGCACCTGGAAGCTTGGTTACATTAAACTGCCGCATGTGACATCAATTCCATTCTTGTACCTGTTGGCTGACATGGCAGGCACATGAAGAGAGTATTATTTCATGTTTTGGCAGAGAGAGTGCAGGATGTTGTGTTTCTGGAAATTGTATCATGGGGGATGATCTTTCCAACTGGGAGGCCGAGGATTGTGCTTCTTGTATCTGGATCTTGAAGTTTTTCAAGTTTTGAAGGATTACCATCGTTCTTCAGCCTAAGGGAGTTTAAAAGTCGTAGCAACTATGGAGAAATGGAAAATATTTCCGGGTGGGAAACGTGGTCTAAACTGCTGTTGGCCGTTGATGAAAGGTCGTGATCAATTGTAGCTCTAAATTAACAGTGATGATGGAGAAATCAATCATTGTTGAAGAAGAAAAGTACATTTAGTAGTTTTGTAGTTCATCCAATGAAAACACCTAAAATGATTTCTTTCCGAAGTTAGATCAAATAGTTTCTTTTTACATTTCATGATACTCTGTCATCAGCCAAATAATATTCACATAGCAAAAGAAACTAACTATATTTTGCCGCAGCAGAACTGTGCTACTAAGAGATAGTACATTTCATTTCCCTGTTTGCCTCTAAGAAAATGCCATATGAAGAGCGAAAAGGTTCAGATCATATCTTATGCGCATCAAAAAGAATTAGAGCCTCTGTTAATTTCCAGGGGTGGGTAGCATCATCCTTTTTTTTATTACTGAAACAGAGGAGAAGGTGTTACACCTGTAAAGCGAACTACGACAACAGGGGGAAAACCAAGTAGCCAGCAAAAATCCAAACGCCTTACTCTTCTTTATCTATATCATTCATGGTACTGCAGCTAGTAATTCTCGAGATCCTCCCAGCCGTCCTGGAACACGCTGTCTTATCTCTTCCAAAACACACAACGTTTCTGAGTCCAGGCCTCCGGCAAACTGATGCCATTTTTTAACTGAGTTAGGTGATAGTTATATATTATGAGGACACAGCAGATGCACCAACATACTAATTCCCAACTCAACCATTACCTGCCCAGCTCTACTAGCAAAGTTCACGCCCTGACGCAGTAGAGATTCTTGATTCGATTCTCTATCTGACTTGTGCGACAATTTGAGCTCTCTTGCAACTCTCTCCATGTATGTTTTTGCTAGTCTTTTGGAGCCATCCTTTATCTGTTTCAAACCATCATTAATTGTTTTGATTCACCAAACAACATTCTGCAACATCGCAACTATGGATTCACCAATAGTTTATGGAAATAAGAGCACACGTTCAGATAGCCATACCTTGCTCACAATTCCAGAATCAAGCATCCATTCGACGGGGATTTGCCAAGCCTGATATGAACGCATAGCTGAATTCCGAAGTTTAACAAGTCTTTCAATGCTATGCTCTGACCTATGTTATCAGAAAGAGATCAACCAAAACGAGTTAGCCACACATAATATTTGCTTTTTGGGTTTTACGTAAACAAGTTTCAGTATCCCATAGTTCTTACCTGTCTAGTAAAACAGCCATCTTTTTCAATGCAGTTCCACATGGAATGTTACTATCATCCCTGTAGGAAGATATCTCATTTTCTAGTTCCTTTAAACCACGATACTCGATAGCAGCCTCCCTAATAGTATCGCCTTTTTTCTCTGGCCACTCAAAATGCTTTAACACAGCCCTCTCATCAGCCTGTTGAACACAGGATATAGGGAATTTGATCAATTAAAACACAGCGTCGATCTCACATTTACATTCAAATTCCCAACCAAACTAGAACTAGAATTCTTGGCACCGATCCCAGTGAAAAAATTTTCAGCAGGGAAAACAATGGTAATTAGTAATTAGTTCCAGTGTCATGGGAGTAATTGCTTATACGCAGAGCAATGTGTTAGGCAGCCAAGGAAATGACTTGGGAAAGGCTTTGGAAGTTACCAGTGATGAGAGTTCCATATCAAGCCAATCCACGAACTTGAGGACATCTTCAATATCAGTATAAGCCGCAGCAAGCACTTTCTGGATAAGATTGTTGATGAAATCACTTTTGGTTTCAATGTCCGCTTTTATCTACAAATTCGGAGAGCGATTGCAATATTTCAATACAATGAAAGACAATCATTATAATCTTCCAGGTAAGAAACTCCAAAGGTTAGAAATTAAAAAAGATACCGCTAAGAGATGTGCGGAACGATTCTGAATTTCTCCGACAATGCTGCTGTGAGCGCTGCTGGTCACCGTTTTGTACTGATTACCAGATCTTGAAGCATCATCCTTGTTCTCCTCTCGCTTTCTCAAGGAACGACTGACTTCCAAAACTGGTGGAGTCCTTGGGGCCCTAGGTCCTCTGGCTAGAGGCCGCAGTGGGGGAGGTGGAGGTGGCGGAAGTGGTGGCAACGAAGGGCAGCTCGGGGCGTCTGTTCCTCCCCCTGCCACCATCGAATGAATAGGTGATGGAGAAGGTGGTGGTGGTGGAGATGGTGCCCGCGATGCTTTAACCGACGAGTGTTCCAATTTGCTGGCAATGATTTTCTGTATGTCTCTAAATTTATTGCTCTGGTGATTCTGTCCCGCAGACTCCTGGTTTTCAGACTGTAATTCGTAAGTTCATATATTGGAATGAAGAGTGGCTATCTAAACCATAATCATCCACAAAGAAAGAAAGAAAGAAAGAAAGATTGAGAAAGAATCTGCATTCCACTACCTGCGGGCAAGCAGCGTCAGATGCTCCCACCTTGGCTTCAGCAGTAGCAAGATCCTGAGAGAGCTTCTTGTTCTGCGATGTGAGCTCCCTGTTCAAGGTGTGCGCCTCTTCCAACTCTTTCTTGAGAGCAAGTAGCTGAGACTGCAAATCCTTGATCAAAATCTCATTCAATTCAAGCTTCTCATCTTTAGAGTCCTTGTTGCTGCTCATTGCTCCTCCTTCAGCATTCCTCCCGGGGGCATCGGGATGATCGTATACCTGGCGCTGCCTACTTGGCTTGGTTAACTGCTCAACAACAGGTCGATTCCTTGGGCGAGTTGCCATCCTGGTGTTATGGCTGCCCATATCCCTGTGTTGGGCAGATTTTGGAGCGTTGAGGGGCGTAAGGAGCGTAGACCTCTGCATTTTAAAGTCTTTCTTAGCGTCCGGGGGAACTGACTGCGGTCCTGATATTGTTTTGGGTTGCTGTGGTGAGGGTGAGGGTGAAGGTGAAGGTAAAGGACGGCGAACTACCTGCGATTTAGTCTTAGAGTTGACTTTGAAGGGAGATGGGGAGGGGGTAGAAGACTGGGACATGATGGCGGTTAAGATGCGCTGGTGCGATGTCCCTTTAGCAGTTGATGGGGATTCAATGGTTGTTAGGAAGAAGAAGCAGACGCAGCGCCCCCACTTGACTGCCGGCAAAAACAAACAGACATGTCTAATAAATAGAAATAGGAGAACAGAAGATTGCGAGCTTCACCTGTTTCTTTTCTACTAATGCTCGCTCGCTCGCTCGCTCACACGGCATGGGAACTGGAAGTGAAAACAACAGAGTTGAAGAGAACTTAACCCTGGGGCGACATGTCAGTGGTGTTGTGTCCCTAGTACGGACGGACATTTGAAGTGAACCCACCCTTGTCTTGTCTGATTCCCAGTGACCCAAAGCAATAAATAAAAGATGCATCCAAGTTTTATTTTTATCTGAATATATATTTGTCTTTATACACACAAAATGTAACACTGTACTACAGTTGACAAGAGAGGATGTGTCGTCTGTCGTGTCCTTCCTTTATTAGTAAAGAGAGGAAATACGAGATTATAATAGTGTTGTTGTTGATGGGGAATGTTTGTTTTGGCAAGTCGTACAATGATGAGGGAACGGAATCCTTATTTCTTATCTGATGGATGGATGGTTTAGAAACATCATTTTGTATTGACATTGAGGATATGGCATATGGTATGGGTAAGGAAGCACCACACGTACACTTGTGCCAAATATCTCTGCCTGTTGACGATTAGTGACGACAGCTACCTTTGTGGCAAATATATCTGCCTCTTTTATTCATATTCATCCCTTCCCTTCAATCCCACACCTTACACCTTATCATTAACCATAGCGTAAAGTTATATATGAAATATCTCTATCATCAATTATGGTTGGTTTGCACATCGCTTTTAATCGCCCACACAAATACCAACAACAACCACCACCACCACCACCGTTAGCCCATTGCATTACAAGCTAGCATTCATTAGATGCAGGAAGAAAGAAGATTAAATCTGATTTCTTATATCCACACAGATGAGATGTTTCCCAGTATAACTTCACTCACCTCAGAAGAAATCTCTCCGTTTTTGCTTAACAAGTTGGTGCATTAATCTGTACATGATTCTGTATTTAATGTAAAACAAATCTGTACATTCTTGCAGAATCTCAAAGGGAGGTGCCTCACCTGTCCACACATCAAAGCCTAAATAAGAATGGCATGAAACTGCAAGGAATCTGTACATTCTGCTCAATCTCCCTGCTGCTTTATCCACATTGTACGGTATTAATTAATCCTAGCATACATACATACGATACGATATCCAATTGTTTCTGGCTTCAGACATCAAGTTTTGACACCAAAAAGAAGGAAAGTAATCGATCTTACAAGTCTTAAAGTCCAAGGCAAAAGGCATGCAACGGAATCGCATACAGGAAAATACAATAATCCAAACAAGGAATGTTCACAATATAATGATGGGGTTAATGTCATGTCTCTGCACCAAATTAGATATCACCATCAAATCGGATGGAGGTGGTTTCTTCACACTACATCTTATCTCTGTCGTGTATTTCAAGGGAAACTTAACAACTTCAGCTGTGGAACCTGGTGGTTAAATAACAGAAACTCCAAGTAACAACACAGAATTGGATAAGTTGTAGAAAGACAAAGAAACATCAGTCAACATGAACAACTATTGTTTGTTGATTCAAGTTTTTGTAGTAATACTCAATTCATCTTCCTTCCAAAACAAGAAATGCCAAAGCTTAGAGACCCCAATACCACGAATAACATTACATGTGCTACTCGTGGGCCTCAAACAGATAATGTGGTTCTCAAGTCTTGGGTCCAAATTTAAGGTTTTAGTATGTCCAGCCCACATAGTTCAAAAGCCTTGGTGAATGCCAGAAACTCGGCCCAGGAAGGAATGCCCATTTACCGCTACTCAGTCCTCACACGGAGACCACTAGAAGCTTCTCACAATTGAGATGACATACCCCCTACTTCCTCGTTTTCCACTTTCTTCCCTCCGTGTAAGCAAATTAGGGTTCCCTTTTTGCCTTTTAAAATTATCATTTTTCCCCAATCCCGCCAGTCCTCGTTGAATCGCCCATTTCTTCTCGCTTCGTTTCTTCTCCGTTCCTTCCAGTTTGTGTTTTCAGCTCAAATCACGCGCTGTTGGATAGGATCATACAGCACAGAGGACAGGGATGGCGGAGCACTTGGCTTCCATTTTCGGAACGGAGAAGGACCGCGTCAACTGCCCCTTCTACTTCAAGATCGGTGCTTGTCGCCACGGGGACCGCTGCTCTCGCCTCCACAACCGCCCTACAATCTCCCCGACACTCCTCCTCTCCAACATGTACCAACGCCCCGACATGATCACCCCGGGAGTCGACGCCCAGGGCCAGCCTATCGATCCCCAAAAGATCCAGGAGCACTTCGAGGACTTCTACGAGGATATCTTCCAGGAGCTCTCCAAGTTCGGCGACATTGAGAGCCTCAACGTCTGTGACAATCTTGCCGACCACATGATCGGCAACGTCTATGTCCAATTCAAGGAGGAGGACCATGCGGCCGCTGCTCTTCAAGCCCTACAGGGCCGCTTCTACTCTGGCCGCCCCATTATCGCCGACTTCTCCCCTGTCACCGACTTCCGTGAGGCCACCTGCCGCCAGTTCGAGGAGAACAGCTGCAACCGTGGCGGTTACTGCAATTTCATGCACGTCAAGGTCATTGGTAGGGATTTGAGGAAGAGGCTTTTTGGGAGGTACGGTGGCTACCGGATAAGCCGGAGCCGCAGCAGGAGCGGTAGCCCCCGCCGAAGGGACAGGGACCGGGACAGGAGCAGGGATTACAGAGACAGGGATAGAGATAGGGATTACAGAGACCGCGACCGAGAACGCAATGGCAGAAGGAACGACAGGTTTGACAGAGATGCTGGCAGGAGAAGACAGAGTAGTCCAAAGCCGAGCAGGAGCCCTGTCAGGGAAGGCAGTGAGGAGCGTCGGGCTAGGATTGAAAAGTGGAACAGAGAGAGGGAGGAGAACCCTTGATTTTCCATTTATCTCATTATAGATGACTTTAGACTACGAATGAAATGCTCTGTTTTGCCGTTTTCCTGTTATGGGTAACTATCCTCCAGTCGGCTCTGAAGTTTGCTTTTATGTTCTTAAGAGGGAGTAAAAAGTATCGGTAGTTTGTATGATGGTTTTGTTGGTACTCCGGCAGTTTCTATTGTAGTTTCGTGCTATTATGGATAACATACTACATTTCTCTACTTGAAATTTCAGTGTCCAAGATGGCTTCTCATGTTGTTTTCTGGCTTTTTATAGGCTTTGTATGGTTTCCTGTTCTTTATTTGTTATGGCTTCGTTGTCGTTCTATCTCATTACCCTGAATGTTGTTCTATTAATTTAATTCTCAACCTCTTATATTTCTCCTCAGAGGGAAACTAGGCTCTATGATGTTGGGAATGCTGCTATGACCGTTGGCTTTCCCTGGTATGCTCCAGCGGAATTTCCTAGTTTCTTTTCTTTTCATGAAGGCAGTAAATTTTTGTACTTCCATGTGTAAACTATTGTTGTGTGAGGCATATAGCAGATTGATTCATTACTGATGACACATTTGATTACATACACCAGACTATGACTTTTTTGTTCTCTCTCTGGTTAAGTTTCTTCATGGATAATGAATAGAGTACAGCATTAAATCATAAAGTTCCCGCTGATTGCTGGAATGAGAAATAAGATGATATGAATTGTCATTTTGAAGTTCTGGTTAACTTCATGGCACGGTTGTCGATGTCGATCTAAGTTTGCTTGTTCGGGTGGCTTGGGAGTATGATGGCATGGATATTTTCTTAGTAGTTTGTGACTGTATTGTGGTGGAGAAAACTTTAGTCGGCTTGCGCGGCTTTTTTAGTGAGATGCTGGCCATATGATCATTTTATTTATTTATTTATTTTATGCATGACAGCATTTTGGCAAGCATTGGTTCTTGATCTTTGGAGGTGGCAAATTTAAGGAGTTGAAGTTGAAAGCCACTATGTCATGGAAATATATTGGAAAAGCCCTTTGATGGGTAGTGGCTATCTGCCGCTCCGTGAGGGAAATCTTGAAGTCTATGGGGCGTGTGCTCTCTTGATTCTATGGCATGATAGATGACACGCTTTAAGTGGAAAGTTGTTGTGGCTGAAGACGAGACGAAAACCCCTCCGTTGTGAAGGGACTTGGTAATTTTGAGGTCCAGACTCTGGAGATCTTGTGGAATTGGCTTAGGTCCGTCAGGTTTATAAGATTATTAGGAGGTGTTACGTTGTGTTGTGCACAAGGTGTTTGTCTCAGGGGAAACGGAAGGAGGAAGGTAGTGCGAATCCTCTCCGGCAGTACTACCGGATCAAAAAACCACCAGTGGTGGCAGCGATGGAATGATAATGGGATAGGCTATAGGGACTGTTACCATTCTTTAAGGACTGCAGTCCAAACTAGTAAAATATGCTCACCATCCTCACAAATTGAATTTTGCAATTGTGGTTTCTTCTGGTGGAAATTTCAACCTCTCGTGTTAAGCCCTGTGGTGGAACGTGAAACGTTGACAATTCACTGTTGCGTGTTCGTTCTCTGGGGATTGATAGGAAAGTGCGGTGTATTCTTGACCACAACTTGAAAGGGAACGGAAGGGAAACGTGACCTGACCGTGAACAAGAAAAGGAGCAAAAGCATGGTCACCCTACTGACCGCGAAAGAGTAGATATGAGAGGTTGCTACCAGGCAACTACAGTATCCTAGGTGAATTAACGATAAACGGCGGAAACACAAAGAATGGGAAACACGGGGCTGGGTATAGGTGAGATGGTTAGAGCACCTAGGTTTGCGTGCCAGTTCAACACTTGACAGTAACGCCTCCTCAACGTTCCTATAACCACGTGTCCAAAGAGCGGACCATCAATAAAATTAACGTTTTCAAGTACTCATAATCATGTTTTGGCTGCTTGGGACGATGGGGAGAGGAGCGGTTAATCAGTTAATGTTACTGTTTAGCCAGTAATAAGACGGGAGAGCATATCCAAAAGAGTGGATGGAGAAGGCCACTTTCCATACATACAGACGCACACCACACCACCAGTTTTGCCCTTTGCCCCTTTATCATTCAATTACCCCCCTCCTCTTTTCGATTCCTTATCTGATCTCTTACCGTTTTCATGTTTTTTCGCTTTTTATGCTTTTACCTCTTCATCTCTAGCCTTTGTTCCTTTTAGCCTAGCTTCTCATTTTTGTGCAGTTTCTTGGGACTGCGTTTCTACCCATAAGGGTAAACTAGTAGTGTCCTTGCATGGTACTGCTGCTGGTGGATTTCATTTTTTTGCTCCGCTTTCTGGGTGTTTCCGCCTGGTGCCTACAGAAGTTCGTATTCCTAGAAAGTAGAATAATTGAGGAATATGGCCGCAAAGACGGCGTGCGAGATGGCGGCCAAGAGCTTGATTGAGGAGGTGAGAAAGTGGGGCTGCATGAAGCAGACGGGGGTCAGCCTCAGGTACATGATGGAGTTTGGGGTTAAACCCACCGAGAAGAATCTCCTCATATCTGCTCAATTCCTTCACAAGGAGCTCCCCATTCGGATCGCCCGCCGGGCCCTCGAGCTCGAATCTCTCCCTTACGGCTTGTCCCATAAGCCTGCCGTCTTGAAAGTACTCTTTTTTTTTTTTCTTCTTCTTCTGTTTTCATCTGTTTCATTTATTTTTTATTTAGGTATTTCAAGTGAAATTTTCTCTTTTGGTTGGGTTGTGTGGGGATAGGGGAATAATAAAGGCCATGCAATTGGATGCGATTGCAGTTTATTAATAGCTTACCGATCTTCTTCTTTTTTCTTTCCTTTTGTGGATTCCTCGGCATTCTGTTTTACCATTATCGCCTCAACTTTTCCTCTTAAAATATTCTTTTTGACTCTGTCCATTCCCCATTCTACATGTTTGTTTTTCTTTGCTTTCTTTTCTTCTTGTTTTCTTTCCCTGCAAACACTTTTCTGCTTGATTTTCCAGAGGTACCTTTTGTTTAAGCTTTCTGGAAGGATTGGGTTTGATTCTTTTGCTTGCTTAGGGATGAACACAAGTTTACTGTACTTTTATTTAGTTTGTTGGTCTGCTCACTGTCCCGGTTGGACCAGAAGTACTACTTAGTTTAATGGTGTAAAAACACGAGACTGTTCAGTCCCAGATGATTTACTCTTTTCGGTGTCATTCCTTGTTCTAAGGTGCGAGATTGGTACCTAGATTCTTTTCGAGATTTGAGATCCTTTCACGAAATTAAGGATGCCAGTGATGAGAAGGATTTCACCCAGATGATTAAGGCTATTAAGGTCCGGCACAACAACGTTGTCCCCATGATGGCCTTGGGTGTGCAACAGCTGAAGAAAGGGATGGATCCCAAGATTGTGTATGCGGACCTTGAGGAGATTCATCAGTTCCTTGATCGCTTTTATATGTCACGGATTGGAATTCGAATGCTAATTGGTGAGTTCCCACTTGTATACATGCAGATTAGCTGGGCTGATTCCGGGTTCATCCTAACCTTTATGAGGTTTTTTAAAGAAGCATCTTATGTTGGCAGTGATGCTAATGTTTCAATTTTGGATGATGATCAGGGCAGCATGTGGAGTTGCACAATCCCAACCCCCCTCCACACATTGTGGGCTGTATTCATACAAAAATGTCTCCGGTTGAGGTAGCAACGAATGCTAGTCAGGACGCCCGTGGCATATGCTTAAGAGAGTATGGAAGTGCACCTGAGGTTAATATCTACGGGGATCCAAGTTTTACATTCCCGTAAGAACCTTTTCTTCTCCCTGTTGTTTGAGCTCATCTGCTTTATGCATCCAATTGTTTGTTTTTGCTATTCTTTATTATGGCTTTTATCCCAGTCCCCACCCTAGGTCTTCATTGATTTTGTTGTATGTGTTTATATCAACAGGTATGTTCCTTCGCACTTGCATCTCATGGTATTTGAGTTGGTGAAGAATTCCTTACGTGCTGTTCAAGAGCGTTACATGGACTCGGATAAAGTGGCACCTCCCGTTAGAATAATAGTTGCTGATGGAATTGAGGATGTCACCATAAAGGTATTTCTATTTGTTTTGGATCATATAATACTTGCTACGCATTTGGATCCTTTTCTTTTGTGTTGCATGTTTCTAAGTCATATCAGCAAGTTGTTGATGATGGGTATGCAGGTCTCGGATGAGGGTGGTGGCATACCAAGGAGCGGTCTTTCGAAAATCTTCACTTATCTTTACAGCACTGCAAGAAATCCCGTGGAGGATCTTGAAACAGCTGATGCAGTAACAATGGCTGGCTATGGATATGGGCTCCCAATCAGTCGCTTGTATGCGCGATATTTCGGAGGCGATCTGCAAATTATATCCATGGAAGGATACGGTGAGTTGATACTCTCTCTCACAACTGCATTGTTTGTGATATTAAAGTGGACAAGCATTTACGTTCATCTCTTATTTTGCTTTTTGTGCAATGGTGTGGATAATGAGCATTTTAGAATAAAATAATAATACGGTTTTCTCAAGTTTTGCTGATATGATTGACATATTGCAGGAACTGATGCGTATCTCCATTTGTCCCGATTGGGAGATTCGCAAGAACCATTGCCCTGAAGTCTGCATCAAGTCTCAAGTGAAAGATTACAACATCAATCATATCATGGTTTAAGGCTGTCAAATAGGATTAGTTTCTTCATATGAAACAGAAATATTGAGTCTCCTTTGTACAGTCATTTCAATGCTCTCCTTTATTCATCGGATAAATCCTTTACCTTCACAAGTTTCGCATCAGTCTTTGACTCTTTGCATTTCGTGGCTCTCTTTGTAACCACAAACTGGCAAAACATGTCTTTCTATTAAGCTTCTTCCACCTGTTAGTGAGTTGCCATGAGTGTCTGAAATGATGAAACCGCTTCCAATCTTGAAATCTCTTTCTTACCAGAAATCCTTGCAGGAACAGTTCCCCATCTTGAAATGATGAAACCGCTTCCTATCTCTCACAATTATTTCCCGATCATAAACCTTTGAGATAAGTTTGCATGCCTGGTGACAGTCCTCACAGATGCGCAGATTCTTTGAGATACGAAGAGTCTACCCTGCTTCTGTCTTCAACAGACCTAATGCAACAGCAAGTTTCTCGCTGTGGTAGTGGAAGGGCTTCTCCCTTTCCTCTTCTTCAAGTTCATGCAAGCACCCATCCGTTTCAGGCACATAGCCAACGGATTTTATATATCTTAGCATCTCATCTATTTTGTTATATATTTGTTTAGCTTGGGGATGACTGTAATCGTCGGTCATAAATTCGTGGACATCACCACCCACCTCGATCACCGAAAAGCCTGCAGCTTTCTTCACTTTCCTATCATTCATCAGCTTCCTCGTTTTGCCAGCATCTTCCCATTTGCCAGCGGTGGCCCATAAGTTAGCCAATGCTACATAGCGTCCGCTATTGTTGGGTTCTAATTCAATTACTTTTCTGCCTATCTTCTCTCCCAACTCGACGTTTCTGTGCTTCTTGCAGGCTCCCATGAGAGCACCTAACACAGCTTCATCAGGGTTCATAGGCATACCCTCGACAAGCTTTCTTGCTTCTTCCAACATTCCATAATGCTCTGATGTAGGTGCAATTCCATAGACCTCAGTCATGTAGAGAAAGTAACTACGCCCATCTGTAACCATCCCAGAATGAGCACATGCAGTCAGGAGGTTGACAGAAGTAATATAATCGGGAGGGACCTTCTCCCTCTCCATCTGCTTAAAGTGCTCAATAGCGGTCTGTCCCTTACCGTGCATTGCCAAACCTCCAATCATGCAATTCCAGGAAAAAATCCCTTTAGAAGGCAGATGGTTAAAAACTTGAAATGCCTTATCCAAGCAGCCGCATTTGCAATACATGTCAATGATTGCTGTGGCAAGCTTGTCATCTGTTTCCACTCCCTTCTTCTTAATGAGCTTATGGATCCACTTCCCTTGCTCTAAAGCACCTAACCCCGTACAAGCAGATAGCATTGTAGCCGCCACAAACTTATCTAACTCTACATTCTCGGCTCTCATCCGATCAACAAAGCAAAAGCGTCATGGAACCGATTACTTTGGACATAAGCCGCAAGCATGGCATTCCAAGAAGCAGAATTCTTCTCAGACATCAGCCCGAAAACCGTAAGAGCCTCATCAATGAATCCCCAACGAGAATACCCCGATATCATAGTAGTCCAGGTGACAGCATCGCGTTGAGGCAAGCTATCAAATACTCTTCTTGCCTCGTGCAACTTGCCAAAATTGACATACATATGAATCAGATTGTTAGAGGAACAGGTATGAGCTCCAAACCCGAGTTTGAAGACGTGGGCGTGGATTTGCTTCCCGGCTTCGACATTGTTACTGAGAGCACAAGCTCGCGCAACAGTAGGGAAAGTGAAGGCGTTGGGAGAAACCGAGTCTTGCAACATCCTAGTATAGAACAACAGAAGGCAGTCTGGTGGGAAGCGGGATTGGAGGTGAGCTTTGAGGATGAGGTTGTAAAGGAAAGCGTCTGGATGGAGAATTGAATCGAACAGTTTGATGGGGTAGAGGAAGTCGCCATTTTTGGATAAAGCAGAGAACTTGATGAGTTGGGTGGCGGTAATGTTGTCGGAGGATAGGTTGAGGCGGATGATTAGGGAATGATCCTGCTTAAGCTGGCTCATGGATGAGCATTTTTTGAGGCCTATTAAAGGTGAAAAACGAGGTCCGTTCTGGTTTGAAGGTAGAGATGCCGGGGTGGGAGCAAGAACCTGATGTGAGTTCATCCTTTTGTAGCGGGTGCAAGCTGCGCTTTGCGTCTCCTTATCCAGTTATGTACCTTCTCCGGGGGGGGGAGGGGGGGGGGGAGGGGGGGGAGCCTGCCCGCCTCTGAATCTCTGACACCTTTGGTTAGTTTCTTCTATTGATAGAATACAAACAACAAACTTGTATTCATTCTTAGTACTAACATTTGTTCTCAAGTGCTAACATTTGTAACGCAAGAAACAATCTTTTGGGAACTGAAAAACAAAAATCATCCTCATCCCCATCCCCATCCCCATCCTCACACCCACCAAATCCAAAGTCTACGCCTTTTTACCTTTTCATGTGTAACAGATTATACATAATTATTATTTCAATGGATGATCCAATCTGTCTGCAGTTGGTCAAACCAAACTACATTGCATGGCCTCCCCAGCCAGCTGCAGTCTTTCCAACAGAAACAAAATCAGCCTGCTCTCAATTGCCCCTATCTTCGTATTCTCAAGATTTCCTCACAAGGCTTCTGTCCCCACCGTCCAACTAATCTGCGGCCAAAAATGGATCTACTTCTCCTAGATCAGCTACTATAGGCTCCACGGCTTCTATATCCTCACCCTCCGCTGCAAAATATGTTGGGAACGGAAGCTCTGCCACATCTGGCTTCTTGTACACAGCATCCTTTATGAATACAAAATTGCCTTCAGCCCCAGGTACCTGACACACAGCAAACGCATCCAACCCCCATCTAAGTCTACATGGACTATCCAAAAGACACATTGGTGTAACCGTGTAAGGAGTTGAAATCCACCAATATACTACAAAAGCATTATGAATACCTGAATCAAAGCATATATAACATCAATGAAGTTTTTCACGTGTCTAGGCTTCAGAAGATCGAACCTCCTTTCTGAATTGGTTTTCTAGAAACTATGTTTCATTTTGGTGATGAGGTTTACTGTATTAAGTTTTCTACTTAGAGTTGTATCATAATTCTCTTTCTGATTTGGTAATTGAATGAATTCACTATTTTGAATGATAGCTATTTTAAATAATTTTGTGATTGATGTCAGATCAAGGTTTAATTCTGTCAGGTTGCTCTACATCTATTTCTTATAAGGATCTGATGGTCTATGATAAATGGGGTATTATTCTTTGGTTCTGTTTATTGTGCACTTGTTTACACCATCTGTGATCTTTGCAATTGTCAGGACCATTTCCAGATTAGTTTAACAAAATTCAACTCTTCACAAAAAAATAAAAGAAAAAGAAAAAGAAGATCCGGTAAGAAACCATACTTGGCCTTTCACCCACATCAGATTCCTTACTGGGTCGATTTTGTAGACCCATACATTTTTCACCGTCCTCTGAACCCCGCCCATGCGGCCAGGCATTTTTTTGCCTTTAAATACCTGTTCAAAAGAATACGGTCATGCCTCACAAGTAGTCCAATGAGCAAAACAAATTTTAAAATGCCACAAGCTTGGATACCATGAAAAATGAGCTAAAATTGACCAAGTGATCCCACAAAGAATTGCTTTCTAACAAGATGGTTCCTATGAAAACATAAACCAACCAAAATGACTAATTTAGGTTAACACTATAGTAAAATGATTTGGGAATGACATTCTAACCAATCTTCTTCTATACATCAATGTCCTTAAATCTTGCTCTAGCTCAGTTATTCAAGGGTGCTGTTAGGAAGCCACATGCATTTTATACATGTGGAACAGTATGATCAGATTATTCATCAAAAGAATTTGAAACATCCACACAGAGAACAGCTTGTTAATCCAAACAGCCTTAGATAACTTCAACACCTAATGCATAAAGAAAAAAGAAAAGAAAAAGGAATGACAAAACAGAGAGGAAATCAATAAACAAGCACCCTCTTTTAACAGTGCTCCTCTATGCATTACTTATGACATTTTGGGGAGTATTTTACTATCATATTTCATCTGCAACTTTAATGGTATAAAGCTCAAACAAACCAGAACAACAATTCAAGAAAGATACACACACCTTTCCTGGAGTATCCCTCTGACCAGTAGAACCGATACTTCGATGTGATAATGAGGCACCATGACTTGCTGGCATACCTTTAAATCCATGTCTTTTCATACCACCCTGAAGAGAAGAAATAACACATTAAATGCAGATAACAGGAATGCATCAAATTACTCAGAAGCAAGTGCATGTCTTAGTTGCCTTGAAGTGAAAAAATTATGGTGCATAAGTAACATAACTGGCCTGGGATGATTAGTCAAATAAAAACATGTCAAGAAGTTGAAAGCAAAAAGATAGAAGCAGCGGATCACCAAACAGCAATATTCATTAGTTATTTCATAGCATTACACCAATTGTCGATGGTAATTCAATAAATTCTCCCTACTATGTATAGCCGCAGCAATTACTTGGAATCCGATGAATTGATATGACAAGTTGGATAATCAGAAATCATTTCCGTTCATTATGATAAGAAAGAGCAATCTTGGAAGGAATGATTCTGGCATCATTGTCTCCAACTTGCACATAGTAAAGAAAATAACAACATATCAGCAATCCTGCAAAGAGCCCAGGTAAGTTACAAAGCTGAGTTTCAATTAAGTACCAAAGTACCTGATTACAGGGAGGTCACAAGAGGATAAGAGAAAAAAAGGCAACGTTTAGACCACACAAGGGAATGCAACTCCAGAAGAGAGAAAGAAAATATGAAGCAGAGGAAGCACCAGGGGAGAGATGACTGACCTGAAAACCTTTTCCACGGGTGATGCCGATGACATCAACATACTGTCCCGGCACAAAATGGCGAACACCAATGGAAGTACCAAGGGGAAGTAGAGCATCTTCCGTGACTGGAAATTCTCTTAATTTCCTCTTCAAGGGAACTCCTTGAGCTCTGAAATGACCCACTTCAGGCTTGGTTAAATGCTTTTCCTTCTTCTGCCCGCAGCCAATCTGGATATCAAAAGCAACAGCAAACTCAAGATAATATTAAGAATTGAACAAAAGAAGCGGAACTAGATGGAAATAGGCAATGGAGAGTAGTACCTGAAGAGCAAAGATGCCTTCTTTCTCGACAGTCTTGACCTGAGTGACGATGTTATCGTCAACCCAGAGCACTGAGATGGGGATCCTGGCACCCCATTTATCCCAAAGCGCTTTCATTCCGCACTTGACGGCAATGACTCCTGTCCGCTTAGAATTGGGGCTCATAACAGCTGGTTTGGGTTCAATGATCCGAGTCTCCGTCTCCCGCTCACGGAGCAATGCATCGGTCGTAAACTCCCTCGACAAGAATAACGGAGGTGTGATGGCAGAGGTGGGGGGTTTGGGGTTAATGGAGAGGAGTTGGTGAATGCGAGAGATGAGGAGACCGCCTCTCGACAAGGGTGACATGGCTGGCTTTTAGTTCTCTCAAAGTTCTTCAATTGATGGAAGGAAATGGCGAAAAATCTAGGCCGCAACACTACAAAACTCCATGATTAGGATTCCTTTGAAGCAGAAGAAGGACTGAGAAGGAGAGCGGAGGCACAAATCAGATTGGGCAATGTAAAGAGGAGGATGGCAACGTAATGGTTCGGGGGAGTTTAGGTGAAAAGACCGTAGGGTTTTAGGGTCGGATGACAACAAGTGCTACCGTAACTAAGCATGCGAGTTGGAGGTTTTGGTTTTGGTTTTGGTTTCGGTTTCGGTTTCGGATGATTCGGGTTGGTAAAAAAAATTAAATACTGTATATGAATGTATGTAAAAGAAATCTTAAAATGTTTTTATCTATCACATAATCCGCCCATTTGGATACCGAATTGATTAGATTGGGGCAAAAGCCTCTCGACGTCGAAGGCCAAGCCCGTGAAAGAAATGTCATTTGCAGGGGAAAATGCCAAGGCATAGTATGGACTATAGAGGTAGCTTTAATGAAATATTAAAGTATTAATTTTCTGCCTCTATTTATGAAGTACTTGTACAAAAGGAAAAGGAGCAGGATAAATAAATAACAAAGGAACATAAGCTAATTATACAGCAAATTCCAGAGTTACCAAGCTAGAGCATAACTTTCTTTCTTTCTTTCTTTCTTTCTTTCTTTCTTTCTTTCTTTCTTACAAATGTGAATCTCCTAGACATTAACGCATTTATAATATGTATCTAACTTCGTCTCGTCTCGGACAAATTGCTGTCCCGGCCCGCGACCGACTAGTTCCATTCATCCTATCAGAGACCTTTACTTACACTTGGGTGGTCAAAAAACTTTGACTTGGGGGAACGCCTAAATCACTGGACAGCCTTTTACATAACTGCACTCACCATTTTGGTAAAACCAAAATCAGGATTCAGCAACGCATGCATGGCTTGGCTACCAAAACTCAGAGGGAACAAAAGAGAAAGAGGACGATACCTGTCTGTAAGTTGAAGAATCTCCATACGATTTCCTCAATTCAACTACGAACAATGATGGGCTTATCTCGAACACCTAACATAATTATCAAGTTACAATTCATAGTTATTAACAACTTGTTATGAAAACCCATTCTTAATTTAACCTATCCACGGCTGCTTCCATAATAAGGTACATGTCAAAGGACTTTTACCTCAGCGGCTACAGAAAGATTGCCCAAACTCCTCTGCCCTTTGTTCTCTTGCATCACTTTCAACTACAGAAAAGACATCAGTCAATACCAACTATTATTCAACCTTGCTATGCTCGTCATTGTAGCTATTGTTTTATCTGATTGAAAACCAATGTTCACGTTATAAGGCCATGATAACACTAACCTTTCCATTCTTCTTTTGAACTCCAAACCCCATCTCTGTCACGATATCTTCTATATTCTTCATCAAATCATTAATGGAATGATTGGAAGTAAATCTGATCTTCCTCTCAGAAATATCCTATATCGAATTCAGATGTGCGTACTTAGCAATCACATCGTCGTGCTCTGGTGGTAAATATTACATCCATACATGAAGGTACAAAAGCCTGCTTAATTAGAGTTTTCCTCACCTCTTTTTCAAATAAACCTGAGAGGTCCAGGCATGAGGACATCCCAATTAACTGAAAAGCATTGATGAGGTTTGGTGATCCAGGACTGTTCTGCCCAGATGGCTACACGAAAAGAATGAACGTTCTGGTTAATACATCAGAAAAGTTATTCACAAGGCCCATGGCACAGTTGAAAATTCAGTTGCTCACATACCACATCCTGCATTGCAAAAGCCTCATCGTCAACATATATATTCTCTTCTTCTTCAACAGGTTCCGTAGGAGTGTAGTCTTGCTTGAACCATTCATGAGCTCTAATATCAGCTATTGTTATTCTGGAAAGGGGATCGGGATCAAGGATCCTTCTTATCATGTTTTGGGCGCCCTGTGACAACCATTTAGGAATCTGAGCATCCCCCTTGAATATCTGTAAGGCACCGGAATAAATTTACCATCAGAAAACCTTCAGGTATACAACATGACAGGACAGGAGCAAGTTAAATGCAATAGGATTCTACCTTTTGATAGAGAACAGCAAGGTTCCTATCATCGAAGGGGAGGTATCCCGTGAGAATCACATATAAAATAACACCACATGACCATATATCAGATGTCGAACCATCATATCCTCTGTTAGACAAAATCTCAGGGGCAACATAGTTGGGACTTCCGCAGGTTGTGTGCAGTAATCCATCATCCTACGATTCCAGACAAAATCGAACAAGAGAGTTAATAACCAAGGAGGAAATATTTCATTGATGGTTTAAGTATGGATGCGTACCCTAAAATGCTGGGGCAAAGCACTGAGCCCAAAATCAGATATTTTTATGTCACCTTTGGCATCAATTAGAACGTTTTCTAGCTGCAAAGACAGGGGCACAACTTTTGATTTAGTCCAACGACAAAAGAAGGATATGCAACGTAATTTTCATTTAAAAAAATTGTGGGCAAAGGGCGATAATAACCTTGAGATCTCTGTGGAAGACACCTTTGTTGTGACAGTAACTGACACCATCTATTAATTGCTGGAAAAGCTTCCTGCCTTCAGCTTCTGGAAGTTTTCCCTGAGATGCCTGCGACACAATAAACAGACAGATGATTTTCAGAATGAATGGCAACATTATGAATCCGAAAAAAAGCTGCTGAAATGTAGTAAAGCATCTTACAATCCGGTCAAACAGTTCTCCGCCATTTACATATTCGAGGACCATGTAAATCTTTGATTTGCTGGCCAAGACCTGCATATTTACCATTAGCGAAATAGGAAGTAATCAGATAGCGACTTCATTGTCTCATGTGAACCAAAGTAAACAACGGTGACCCTATGGTAGATTTTCATCTAATGTTTTAGACAACAACGATACAAGCAACCATACGGTAGCAGATACTGTGGGCCTTCTGGCGGGTCCTATAAAAGGCGACCCTTGCTCCGGTTTTCTCCCAAGAAGAAAAATGACCTCCATAAATGGTCATAAATGCAGGAGATCAAGGCCCACACCCGATCACAATTACCAGACACGTTTAGAAACACCTGCGTCACTGATCCCAGTTTGGCACCCAGTGGCCAAGATATACTGAGATCTGATAAACCCAAAATGTTACACATACGAACTACAGAACGGACTGGGGCCCAACGGGCCCCATCTCTACCAATAATAATTGGCGTCATGTGAGGAAATAACCAAAGTGTCCCACGCACATGGCGGGCTTGTAAAGAAAAAAACGACAAATAATAAGCAAAGCATAAAAAACAAAAAACACGGAAAGGAGGTTGCTGACGGGAAAAACTTCCACCACACGCGGCGTCCTTCGATTTGGTAGTCAAACTTGTGTCTCCGCACGACAAGTAATATTGCGGTGGAAAACGCCACCGCACCGTCGGAGCAACCGAGGAATACCCGAATGCTTGACTATAGGGGGTAAAAGTACTCTTAACGCTGAACGGTAAGGATGACACGGAAGTGATGGATGGATTTCTTTGATCGGCCAAGGCCTACCAAAAGTTATTCTGGTTGTGTGTGATTTTAACTTCTTTGACTATTACGGTGCCGGATTGAAAACTCGGATATATGGATTTCTAAAAAAATTTTGAAAAATCAGATTTCATGCGGATGATGAACACGTCGCAGCAGAAACATACCTCGTGTAGCCTGACGACGTTAGGATGTTTCAACAGTTTCAGAGTGGCAATTTCCCTCTTTATCTGCAGTAACGTAAGGAGGATTTGATTTTGATAAGTCAGAGATGAATACATGTGTGATCATAAACGAAGGAATGGAATTGGAAGAAATCGGAAAAGGGTTGACGAAGAAAACAGAGGACAGATTAAAATTGAATGAAAACCGCGAAGGAGAACGCAATACCTGGTCGGTGATTTTGAGGTCGAGGATTCTGTTTTTCTCCAGGATCTTAACAGCAAAAGGTTGGCCAGAGTCGATGTTCTTGGCGAATTTGACTTTTCCGAAATTTCCTTCGCCGAGAGTCCTTCCTAGCTCGTATTTCCCAAGGTACATTCCCTTCTTCTCCTGCGACTGCGCCCTCTTGTTTTGCTTGAATCTCTTGAGCTCGTCTCCTACGCTCACCATTCACCTCAAACAACTAATAATAATAATAATAATAAATCTGGCAAGCTTAATGGAAATCTTAATGGCTTCTTTTCCTCTCCCTTACTTATCTCTCCCTGCGAAACTGAGTACTGCAGATTTCCTTTTTTTGAAAGGAAAATTTGGCAGCAAGCTTCCTGATCCCGCTTTGAACGGGGAGAAGATAAGTTATCAAAGTTGAGCCAAAGGATAACGCCTCCAACCGAAGCTGTGCTTAAAGCTCTATCTCTCTCTCCAACCCGATCATCCCAACCTCCTCCCCTCTGTTACGGTATTTTAAGGCGATGAATGATTGATATTGATTCGATATTATTATATTTATGACGTGTACAAAAAAGCCATTTATTTGAAATTTTATGGTATCTTCCATCCACCCCACAACCCACTCCCTCATTATTTGTAATATGGTTTTTTGCCTTCCTAAAATGGTTTTGCTTTATCCACTTGCTTTTATCCAAATCCCTGCCACATAAAAGTTTCCATTTGCATTACATATATAATTAGAAAATGTTAGTTTTGTTTCTAATTATTTATAGTAAATAATAATTACAAAACCTGAGAATGAACTTCATCTCGTCTCGTGGGTTGGGTTGTGGTTCGTGGTTCGTGGTTTGTTGGGTTGGGTGAGGGGGACTGGGTCTTCCCCGGCGTCCCACAATTAATAAAATTGAGATATAACATAAAATAACATAACGTTTTCCTGGTTCCTATGTTCCCAAACTGAATTACAATAATGACTAGGGTAGCACATGGCTTATCGATAACATCCACACGTTGATGTCGTGAGCAACGACAGGAAGAAGAAATATAATTTATATAAAGAAAGAAACGGCTTTCCTCACCTTCGAAATTCCAGTCTTTGCCTACCTTCCAGTCGTCGCGTATATAAAATTAGTGTTTGAATCTATAAATTATAATATATGGTGTTAATGAACCGCCACGTCCAAGGGAACGGCGCCTCCCCACGAATCAGGAACACACTACACATACACTACACCTCTTCCCATCGCTGACTTTTCCTTTCCGCCTTGACCGACTTTCTTTTGTTTTTATTTAATTTTTCAGTTTATATAGTAAGTAAAAAAAATATTCTTCAAGTATCGTTTCCATTTTAATCATATCAGCCGACTTTCCCTATATCATATAATCGGTAGCCTACACCGACCATAGAGTTGAACGAACATATAAAGCAATGACACCACAGTTGTGATATTATAATTATCATTAATCCGATATGATAATTACGTTTTTGCGAATTATAAGCAAGGTATGTTTAAAATATAGAATATAGATAGAATAATAGGTCGTGGGAATTAGTAACTGCGTGCTCATATCACGCAATGCCTAATCCTTCACGTCTTTCCCATATATACGGTTGGCCCAACGAGAAAGTAAGTGTGTGTCCATAATATATTTTATACAAAAAAGAAAAGGAGGGGGGGGAGGCAAGGTTGATAACGACGATAAGGGTAGAGATTAAGGTAGGCTGCGGGAATGAAGAGGGAACGTGTGGTGGAAGGTTTCCCTTTGCGTTCAGTTATGACACGCAAGGTTGTAGAATCTATGGGTGTAATGAATCCTATTAACCTAAAAGCGAAAGCAAAAGCAAAAGCAATTGCCTCCGGAAAGTAGCCAGCCATTGCTTTTTTCATTAAACCTCTTTTTGGAAGCAACTGCAACGTCATAAATCACGGAGTAGATATGAGACGTAGGTGGGGGAAAATGCGTATCGGAGAAACATCTGGGTGGTTGTGATTGAAGAGCTAATTAGGACGGAAAGTTTTTGGTTGTTTTGTTTGAATAAAAGCAACTTCTCATTTTTTTTTAACCTAATTTAACCTAATCACGGGGATCAGAAGTTTAACGTACATCAGCCAGGAGGTTAATCAACAGTCATCCATCCGGGTTACAACTTAGAACCGGGATGGATAGAACATGGCAAAAAGGATTACTGCCATCCTTTTCATATATGCCCACCTTCAGTACCTATGATGACAAAGCCAACAAAAACTGACCACCCAAAGGATAATAATCTGCAGGCAAAATCAAAACGGGCCCAGGCCAGACAATTAATTATTATTGTTATCCTGGCAGAAAATTAGGACAAAAGAAGCTTTCCTGCCCATATATCTTCTAGATATGCCACTTCTGAGAGTGATAAACAAGTAAAGAGTTTGAAAAAATAACATATATATGGATATATGGAGGTATGGAGGTATCAAATGAATTATGGACTCACAAGTACAATGATTCTTCTCTTCTCTGGAAATTAATACACTGTCCCCCATTCGGGTATGAAAATGATCTAAAGTTTTAAATGCTTGGGGTCTACGTACGCCCACGCCACACCCTGATTTTTTGAAGCTTGTGGACAGCAGTTGGATGGCCAAATAAATAAGATAATATCAGTGAGTATATATATAAATATATGGTTCTTCTTATTTGTATTTGTATTTGTATTTGTATTTGTATTGATTATTGAATGGAAGCAGCCATATAGGTACGAAAAAACTCGACAAGGTTCCAGAGAAAGCTTCGTGTGAGGCTTAAATCCATTCCCAAAATACACCTCCTGCCTCTTTTGTCTATAATTTGTTCCACTATCATGTCATCAACCTTTTGGATACGTATATAGCTTATTTATAAGTTTATGACTTTTAATGTATGTATATATACCAAATTAGATACTTGGCTTACCTTAATACACAAATATCATGTGATAACATATAAGTTTAATAAATAAATTGAATAATCTTTCTGTGCGTGTCTGTGTGAATCAATCCTCCACTTCATTTATGCATAAATAAAGATAACTAACGTTTTATTGTTTTTTTTTTTTTGGAAAAAGATATGAACAGAACGTAACACTCACTCATTTAACACATATTTATTGGACACTTGGATCTATATAATTCATGTTAAATCAAATCAAATCAAATTATTAACTCTCATTAAGCCTGCCAGCCCATACACCCCCGGTGTATTAGTGATAAGAGGAAGAAGGCTGGAGTCGGAACAAGAGATAAAAAGCAAGGTTTTGGTAACCAGGTAGTGACAGAGATGGATCAAGATGCATGTGCTGATGGTTACGCATTAGTTGCCAATGCAAAATCAAGAAATATCTATGCTGCTGGTGAATCCATTAAAGATATAACAAAGAAGATCATGGATTATCTTGAAGATTCAGAAAATGTAGAAATGTTTGGTAAGACAAAATCTATTCAATGGATCCTTGATAGTGGAGTCAGGAGTCAGTCATCACATGACTGCTCACGCTAACTATATGCCCAAATATATAAAAACTGCGGCAACTAGTAAAAATCATAATGCCATAAGGGAGGTATTGTTTTGCCACTTACGTAGGGGATGTCTTCGTAAGCAAAAATTTATTGCTAAAAGATGTCCTATATATCCCAAGATTCATTTACAATTTAGTTTTTATTCCTCAATTTGGCCTTGTTGTTACGTATGATTCTACATCTTGTAAAATTCAAGACTCAACCATGACGAGGAAGATTGGCGAAGGAAGGTTGCAAAATGGAGTTTAATTGTTATTTTAACCGTGAGCAAGAAAGGACAAGCAAGAGAATCTAGAAACTTAGTCACCCTTCTACACACAAATTATCTATGTTATCTTTAGACAAAGATTTTGTGAGCTTCAACAAACCATGTGATACCAGTCACAAGGCCAAACAGTGTCACCAGCCCTTTTTCCCTAGTTCATTATGATGTTTGAGAAAAATATCAAAATCCAACAATATCTGGCCATCACTATTTTCTGTGTATTATAGATGACTACTCTTATGTTGGGTATACTTACTCAAACGAAAAACGGAGGTAACTCTTATAATCAAGCAATTTCTTCGCTTGATTCAGACTCATTTTGGTAAGACTATCCATCGGATTCGAATCGACAATAGTACAAAGTTTACTTGTCTATGAGACTATTTCTTAGATCACGGAATCATTCATGAAACAACAATTGTCGAGACACCTCAACAGAATGGTTGAGTTGAAAGGAAAAATCGACACATATTGGAGGTAGCCAAAGCCTTACACGGTTTGAGGCAAACCTCCCTATCCGGTTTTGGGAGGATTGTGTATTAACAGCCAGTTACCTTATTAATCGCACACCCAGTGTTATCTTGCAAGGAAAGTCGTCGTTTTAAGCTATTTTTGGTAAGCCACCAAGTCTCGATCACCTTAAAGTATTTGGTGGGTGCTTATGTTATGCTCACGCGGGGTAAAAATAAATGACAAGTTTGATGCCCAATCTTCTTGATGTATATTTCTAGGATATCCACATAGAAAGAAGGGGTGGAGAGTATATGATATTAAATCTCAAAAAATATTCATTTCAAGAAATGTGCAGTTTTATGAAGATATATTTCCCTTTAAAGATATATTTGAGATGTCAACAAATCACCCCTCAGCTGTTTTAAATGCGTCAGATCACTCATGGGAAGATTAATCCTACCATCAACCAAAATATTCCATCTCAAAACCATAATATTGGGATTTATATATCACACAATATTCCTACTTATTCTATACATCCAACAACTAGAATATTTGCCTCAAGTATTCAAATTAATATAGCTGACATTGACGATTTGCAATTAAATGATGCATGAATCTTGGAAAATCTGAAGCTTGATCATGCATGCGAGACCAATCAGGTCATCAATGCCAATAATCCACAATTAATAGAAGATCATGCCATATCTTTCGAGATCAATGGAGTCAATAAGAATAATCAAATAATATAAGTTGATGCTAATCTAGATTTTGAAGATATTCCCAATATCGCACCATCAACAGAATATATCTCCAGCACGTTTATCTGATTATATTTGGCAAGATCATGTCAAAATTAAAGACACAATACCGAACAATCCAGCTTCCATTGCAGGATATGTTGTCGTATTTCATGCTTTCTCACGAGAGCATCGTGCCTTTCTCGCGGTTATTGACAATAATGAGCCCAAAAATTATTCTCAAGCTACACATAATCCCCAATGGCAAGAAGCTATGGCTAAGAAAATTCAAGCGTTAGAACAAAATGACACTTGGGTATTCTCTTCTATTCCTCTGGGCAAGAAACCCGTTGATAGTAAATACAAGGCTGATGGCTCCATTGAACGTTACAAGGCACGTCTAGTTGCTAAAAGATACTTACAGGCGCAGGGAGAGGATTTCAATAAAACGTTTGCACCTGTGACCAAAATGATCACAGTTTGGTGTGTACTAGCTATTGCGGCTCAGAAAACATGGCCCTTACGATAGCTAGACGTCAATAACGCCTTCCTACATAGTAATCTCGAGGAGGAAATCTGCATGGTACCACCGCCAGGAATACGACCCCACAAAGCGGCCAATATTGCCTACTCAAAAAACCATCATTGTATGGTCTTCGACAAACAGGTAGATATTGGTTCACCAAGCTCTCTATCACTCTAAAGGATTTTCGTTTTACTCAGCACCTTGCAGAACAATCATTATTTGTCCTGTCTAATGATACAAAATTTACCATCCTGCTAGTGTATGTAGAAGATATTGTTTTGACAGGGAATGACCCAAACTGAATGTGATAGAGTGAAAGCATACCTTAACAAGAGATTCCATATCAAGGATCTAGGAAGACTCAAGTATTTCGTCAGTATAGAGGTGGCAAGGTCGAAAAAGGGGTTGTTTCTTTCACAACGCAAGTATGTGCTCGATATACTCAATGAGTGTAAAATGATTGATGTCAAACCATGTCCGTTTTCAATGGAGCAACAACATAAATTGGCACACGACTTAGGCAATCCCATAAAATATAGAAGATTGGTGGTAAGAATCTTATATCTAACAATTATAAGACCCAAGATCACATATGTAGTGCACATCCTAAACCAATTCATGCAAGAACCACGGGAGAGACACTGGGAAGCAGCTATGCAAGTAATTCGTTATTTGAAGACCAATACATGGCAAGGAATTCTTTTGCCTAGCAACAACAATGAACTAAGTTTGATCGGGTATTGTGACTCAGATTGGACCAATTGCCCAATGACAAGAAAATCCATAACCAGTTATTTCATCACCTTGTGCAATGCAACAATCGCTTGGAAGTCCAAGAAACAAATAACAATATCCCGCTCATCAGCTGAAGTGGAATATCGGACCATAGTTAGTAGAGTAAGTGAGCTTGAGCTGATTTGGTTGAAAGAATTATTACAATTCTTGAAAGAAAATATTGAGAGAGAAATGCAGCCAATCCTATATTCCATAAAAGAACCAAAGATACAGATATTAACTGCAACTTCACACGTGAAAAAGATACACAAAATGAAATACTTGCCTGCTCGGATATACTCATGAAGATACTCTTTGATTTCAATAATTTCAATGATTTGATTTCAAGTTATATTCGCTGCGTTTCTTTAAAGTAACACTTAGTGACTTCTCCTCTTTAACTCTTCACCTATTATCCATGTAGTCTCCCCCGGCATCAGTTGTGAAACACGAATTCGCTGTGCTTTTCAATTTTGATGTAGTTTCAAGCTCCTAATAATTAATTGATTGCTGGGAGTTCTTTCCCCTGTATATATTATCAGACCCAAACTTATATATGTGGATGCGCCTACATTGTTAACATCAGACTGCCAACGGGCTTGCCCATGGAAACCTGAAGCTCGATCGGGAATCATGTCAGAGTCATATCTTCATACTCTTATACATATAAAAACTCACAAACCAAAATACGGACATATAGATATATGTTATACCAAAAATAATAAACTACTCATCTTCTACAGTTCACCATCCTTGCTCTTACTTCCTATATTCTTCTTCATCTGCTCCGCCTTGTCTTTCGCCGCATCTACCCCCTTCTTAGCCTTCTCTTTCGCCCAACCGACATGTTCCTCCGCCTCTTCTTGCTTTTTCCTCCCTTCTTCCGCTGCCGCCTTCATCATCTTGTCTGCTGCTTGTTTTGCTTCTTCAGCTTTCCCACTTGCAGCTTCCTTAGCCTCCTTGGCCTTCTCCGCTGCCTCCTCTTTTGCAGCACCTGCCTTATGCTTGGCCTCCTCTGCCTTCTTCGCCACCTTCTCCTTGGCTTCGTAAGCCTTTCCTTTCGCTGATTCCGCCGCTTCGCTGGCCTTCTTGCCAGCTGCTCCTGCAGTCTGTTTCGCTGCATTCGTCATCTCTTCCGCCTTCTCCTTGGCGGAATGTGTCATCTCTTTCGCCTTCTCTGCTCCGTAATGCACGGATTCTGAACATCAACCAACACCATTGAAGTTCACACGCACAGATCATGTTCCATATATCATTTAAAACAAAGTCTAATAATGAAATAGAGATCAGTTTAGCGTGGTTAATTAAAATGTTTACTAAAACTTCAACTGACCAGAAGCCTTATCTTTCGTCTTCTTAGCAGTGTCGGCAGCCATATCGGAGGCTTTCTTAGCAGCATCCTTGGCATCATCTTGTTTCCTTCCAATAGTTTCAGAGATTTTCTCCTTGGCCCACTCTGTCCAAGACTCTGCCTCCTCTTTGGACTCTTTCGCTTTCTCGGTTACCTTATCTTTTGCCTCTTGTGCCTTGCCCTTCATATGATCCTCAAAACCGTTAACATCTCCTTGAGTTGATGCCTCGTGGCTGCTACATCTGACGGCCAAGGTAACCAGCATCACCACGCCGAAGAGAACAAAGAGCCGAGAAGGTAACATCGCAGAAGCCATGACAGTTTAATCACGTAAACAAGTTACAGCGAGTGCAGGAATGAAAGGCAATATGATTACATATATATTCAATAAGAACCGCTTCGATCAAATGTTAAGGGGAATTGATGGGCTTAAAGAGGAGAAAATGCCGCTGGGGAAGAAAGCAAAATACCTGCATGCAATGCAACGTGTAGGGCGACTGAATCTGTGAGGGATGGGATACCGCCATGTGTTGAGCTGTGGCAGACCAAGTGTCAGTTACTTAACGGATTTCTGTTCCAAATTGGGATAAAGGTTGACGAATGAACAGAAGACCCTCATCCTTCGAATATGGGCCTTGGAATCACATTATATATTATCCATAATGACCAGATCCAACCAGGCAAGCCCATTACAGCCCATGAAGCATCACACCCGTGTCGACCAGACCGATGCCCACCGAGCCGAACACAGCCCTACTGGTTTCGGCATCTGTATATATTTGCAGTGATAGGGTGGTGTTCTTCATTTGAGTCTCGTCCGGGAAAGCAAGCAGAAGGGGGGATGGGGTTGAGTTTGTGTTGGGCGGGACACAGAAATATGGAGTGGGATTGAGAAATGAAGTGCTTTGCTACGATGGCTACTGCTGCTGTTGCTCCTCCTGTTCCATCTTATCGTCAAGCCTTTGTAAGAATCTTTCTTCCTTTTTTAATTGCTTCTTTTCATCTCTGCTTTTCCATCTTCTGTCCGTTCTGAATGTATCTATACAACACCCCCAACAGGATGGGGGCAATGGTGGGTCTGATCCTCCCGCTGATGCAGTGAAGCTTCGTGTTGTAGAGGGGTTTAAGTGGCGTCTGGTTATAGCTTACGATGGCACTCACTACAGCGGTATGTATTGAACTATTGTTGTTGATGCGGCTTGGAGGTTAGTCTGGTCTTCAACTTCATCGAGGTCAATTTTCAGGTTGGCAGTATCAGATTTCTCCTCCCACAGTACAATGCATTGTGGAAAAGGCTTTGGCCAGAGTTACGAAGCTACCAAGGGAGGATTTCCGTCTGGTGGGTGCGAGCAGGACTGATACTGGGGTTCATGCCTGGGGCCAGGTCTGGTTTTTCTTGCTCTTTTATTTGTTTCTTTCAGAATTGAGGTTTCAACTGGCTTTATGCCTCTTCTTTACACAACCGTATAAACACTTCAGCTTTCAGGTGGCACACTTTGTTACTCCTTTCAACTATGAAAGCTTGGATAGTGTCCATGATGCTCTCAATGGTCTTCTCCCGCCAGACATCCGAATTAGAGAAATCAGCCCTGCACTTCCCGAGTTCCATGCTCGGTTCTCCGCCAAGGGAAAGGTTTATCGCTACAAGATATATGACGATGCCATTATGGACCCATTTCAGCGCCACTTTGCGTATCATTGTACTCATAAACTCAATGCTGCTGCCATCAACGAAGCTGCTAAGCATTTTGTTGGGAAACATAACTTCTCTGCCTTTGCCAATACCTCACGCAATGATCGAGTGCGAGATTCTGTGAAGACTATCTTTAGTTTTGATGTCATTGAAACGGTAATGTGATAGTATCTTCATGATGTTGTTTTAGAACAAAAGGCATGGAGGCTGAAACTGAGACAATTACTTGTTTATTATCCAGGGATCTCTGCTACAGCTTGAAGTGGAAGGCTCTGGATTCTTGTATAGGCAAGTACGGAACATGGTAAATCCTTGTTCTCGAAAAGCAGGATCATCAAATTCACTGATCCATTTTGATAAAAGAGCGGGAATTGATGTCTGGTACCGTAATTGGTGTTCATGAGTTGACATGATTCACTTCGCAGGTTGCATTGCTGCTTCAAATTGGGAAAGAAGCAATTCCTCCTGATATTGTCCCCATGATTTTGGGTAGCTGTGATCGCAAGATGCTGGCTAAATATGCTTTGTCTGCCCCACCGCATGGCCTCTCCCTTGTGGCTGTCAAGTACGATGAAGAACACCTGCGGCTGCCATCGGGTTCACCCAACATAAGTTTTGGTAGGCATCATAGTATAAAAAAATGTAAACTTCCTATGTATTAATCTTTGTACTCATTCCAAACTAAATTATGATAACCTTGATATCGATTAAGTATTTCGTTCATTACAGTATCTTTGTTTATATCTTTATCGACAAAACCAATACGTGAGTGATGGTACGTGTTCATGCTGTAAGCTCTTGATATTTGTAACAAAAATGGGAATCCAGGTAAGTAACGCCTCTAAAATGCAAAATCAGAACCGTTTCTAAAAGAATTTATATCGACAACAACCACTCAAGTTGTAGCAGTAGAAGTAGAGTAACGGATCGACAAATCAGGACATCGGCTGTAAAAATGGCAGATTCTAATTCTAATCCTAACTCAGCTGTGGCGGGAAAATGGATTTGGAAAAACACAATCGATATTTCTGAAATAAAAGAGTAAACTTGAAGACCTTCAATTAGCTTTCCTTCTGTCACTCTACTTGTTGTCTATTCAAAAAATATCATCAATCTACTTGGGGAATCATGCAGCGTGGCTGCCCACCTGCGTTCGACCAACGTGAGACAGCCTTGATGGAACCAAATGCTCTTTTTCGTCAGCATTTATATCAAAGGAATCATCCCTTCCGCTGCGTGGTGTGAATGTGTCAGATGACTTCTTCTCCAGTTTCCATTCCTGCAACAGTCGGCAGCAGAATGATAACCAGAATGAAACAACTTTACATGGCTTAACATAGCAGGCAGCTTTCAGGGAATAGATTTTGTAATGATCGTAGGGAGATTTAATTTAAGGGATGGGGTTGGGATAAGGGTGGTATTGGCATTATAGAAAAATTTCAACAGTGAAGATATACCTTTGACACTCTCTCTGGAACATTTTCAGGCAGTTGAGATGCACGGATATCTCCAACCTTTATGTAGTTGTACATGACGACCCCACAAAGTGCTGCACAGGTAGGGGAAGAAAATTAGATATGATAAAGTTAGGAAATAAAAAGAAAAAACAGAAAAAGAAATTCAGAATAACAGCAAGGGAAGTACCGATAGCATAACCAATTATATTGAGACTAGTTATTGTTGACTCGGGAAATATAACTGTCGAAAGAGCTATCAATATCCAGTCTTTCAGGACACCAGCAACCCTGATCGTGACTGCCCCAGTTCTACCAATTACTAAGAATATCGAGAAGTTCAAGGCTAATGCACAAAGAGCATTGGAGAAGAAGATCCAAAAATTGAACTTAATCTGAGAAACTTCCATTGCAGGCATCTCCAGTATGTACCAAGGCACAAACAGAAACACAAAACTGCACACAACAAAACATTAATTAATAAAAAAAAAGTGCAAAAACCAATCAATAAAGGTGGAAGGCAATCATATAATGCAGCTAGAAGATAGTACCTGCATGGAGCTATGTAATACAAGCTAGTAATAGGATTTAGAGTCAAGCCCTTCTTCTGCAAAAGGACTTGAGTTAAAACCAGTCTTAAAGCTTCAGCAAAGATGCCAGCGACCTGGTAGAGTGTGCCAATCACATTAAAATTAATTTCTCCATACGAGGAGATGACAACTCCAACGCTGACAAGCACCATGTTTAAGAACACGTCGCACCTTGCTTGGTCAGTTCTACACACAACAGCCATGAGAAATGTAGCCACGGGCACTGTATAATCCAAATCCACCTCCATAAGATACACAACTACATGTATTTCACAGGTAATATCATGAAAGCGAAAAGATTATTCATCTGTATCCACATACTAAGAGCTTTGAGCATCTGGATAAAGGCCACTGAAATGAACAAATAAGCAGTGTTTCCAAACCTGTGAACAATACATAAAAATAGTGAACAGATGCTCTTCCCTGAGGGAATTTCAATAAGAGTTGTCAACTGTTAAAAATTTTTAAAAAAACAACTTTGGCATTTGATAAATGAGATTGTGTGCAAGGTACGATGTAAAAGAAAAAAATATGAATAAAATTTCATCAAAACAGACACAATGAAACTAAACGAATATCAAACAAAAAGGGTGGGGAACAACTCCTCAAGATAATTTATAGGACCTCTGGATGGTACATCCATAAGCAAATGACAATGATCCAACTAATCATCCTACAAATAAAGCTTGCTTTGACAGATATAAAAACATCTTGCTCAATTACGGAGCGGTGTTGATATTTCTTCCAACAGGAAACACCTCATTGAAATATAGCTAAAATGCTTGGCAAATCAATAGAAAGTGATGTACATTGGCGAGGCCGAAACTTTTGATTTTGACACAAAATAAAAGGGCTTTTAATGTAGCAAAAACAGAAAAAAAAAAAAGAAAAAGAAGATCCTCCCTTCAAATTAGGCTCATCCAAAGGCTTTGGCAGAGCTCAAGTAGAGTTACAGGGGGCATGGTGAACTGAAATATCTCAACAGTTAGGTCCATATCTAACCAGCCTGAACCAATAAATCAAAGCTCGAACTCATTGCAAACCTTAAGTTACATGTTCCATTTGCAACCAAATTCAATCTAAATCTAGCCTCATGGGCTCATTATGCATTATTCACAAAATGTTTAAGCAGCTGATTTTAGCACTCGGGTAAATAGCGCAAGACCTCTTCGTGAATCTCCGCTATTTGAATATGGAACATCATAACAACGAATAGGAATGAAACGGCTATAGCTCCTATATGAACTACTGGGAAGATCATAGCGGAGAAGTCGAGACCTAACAAAAGAAGTAAACCTGAAGTATTGCGAAAGACTAGGATGGAAAACAAAACGGAATGTACCGGATTTTTAGCATGTATAACCAATAAACATGAGATGAAAGCAGTGGTCAAAGGATGGAACTCAATTTTATGAGACCTGCCTTCTACAAACTTGATTTGGACATCACTAGTGCTGTTAGGATGGAAGAAGATGCAACCTACTCAACGGACAGCCTTGACTTCAATATCTGCAGAGCTACTAGGATATAAGAAGATGTAACCAATTCAAACAGCCCATTCCCTAATACTTGTTGCATAATATGTCATTTTGAGCTTTGTACAGACATGAGCCAAAATCTCTCACCACCCATCATAACAACTACAATTAACATGTACAATTGTACATTCACCTTGGATGCTGATAATATAGAGAAAACATAACACAGAGTATAGGGCACCAATCAATGTATTTTTTGAAGGGGACACAATATCAATTCAAAGTTTCAACTTACCAAAGACTAGCAGCAAAGAAGGCACTTATTGGAAGTACACAGGTGGCATAACTGCAGCAACAGACAGAAGCTTTAGCAAAGAGAATTTAGACATCTAAATTGACTAACAAAAAAGAAGAACTTGTTAGAAAAGGATATATCACGCTAATTACATTTCCATTGTCATTTTGACTGGAGAAACAACCTGCATATTAAGACGGATGTTTTCAGAAAAGAAAGACAGAAAAAACTGTGCAAAGTAAGCAGATAAAGCAAGTGAAAAACTTTCCTCGCTCATAAGAAAACCCTACAAAAAGAGAAATAAGAAAAATGCTGCCATGCATTTGAAGCATATGGAGCAGTAACTCTATTATGGCATCTAAACCTTGCACGTCCATGCTCAAACAAGCCATGAAGTATTGCTAAAACTCAACATATTGCATGAAATACATTAACAATAATATAAGAAGGTCATTATCACCCAAAATTGAACAGTAAATATTTCAGTTTGAATTACAAGAAGATCAATTCAGTTAACAAAGGAGCCGGGTGTGTAATTATTCAAATATACGACACTGAAATGACAAGCTTTTATCTCTTCAGCTAAGATTGTGACAAAGAAGAAACATACCAGTAAATCAGTGATTTCAGGAAGGTAACACTGTTCACTTTATTAAGAGCTGTCATTAGCAATTAAAAGGACAAATTCAACTTATTACTATAAGTTTGCAGAAGCTTTTGTAAGCTATAGAACATATCATCAAGAGTTCAAGCAACAGAACTATGCACCCATAGTTTTATCTCTAGTTCCGATTAAATTATTTATTGTCAATTTTATGACTGTGTAACCAATAGTTTAATTTGGAAAGTTGATTGTGGCAGAAAAACTCACTAAATCCATTTGCGTAAGAAGAAAGTATTAGATAGAAATATCAATTGCAAAGAGAATGATAGATCACGTTGCAGAGAGAAGTGTATTCAGCAGCAAATAGAAAGACAATAGCATAGCAGGCCCCACCTTGAACACTCGAACAAGCAAAAATGCTACCGCTCCTGAAAACCCCATATGGATCATTGTAAGAGTAATAGGGAATGGAAAGCTGAAGTATTTAGGTGAGAGGACCCACTGCCATAAAATAAACAATGTACTATTACCAGGGCATCCAGATAGAAATTATGACTACATAGATGCGGAAATAAGTTGAAAACCCAGATCAGTTACCACCCTACTTAAAGATGAGCCGTAAGCGTGTTGCCTCCAGAAATTCAAGCTTATGCCGAGTATAAAATAATATGTTAGAATAAAATGAGACTGGAACTACCTTGCTCTAATGTGGGGAAGTTAAACAAAATTTATTCTGAAGAAACAGATTCGACGCCTTGAAAAGATTATCTTTATTTTCAACCTTTATCTTGGGATGATCATCGTTATACAAGAAGAGGATATAGTGAAGAAGAGAATACCTTGTTATACAAGATCACACCCGATGAAAGCAAAATGTAGATCAAGAGGTACAAGTAAGTCAACAATAGTGATCGGTTGACAATCATTTTTCCCGCTCTCTGCTTCCTCGAAAAGCAAGATCAAAGAAAGTAGTAGCAAGCAATTTCTACTCCCTTGGACACGTCAATAGAGCAGGTAATCCGCAGCAATCATCTGAATAAAAGGAATCGAATAGGCACATGATTTTACACTCGTCGGAACCACAGATACGGTATTCTTGAAGCAGAGGCACCCCGGAAAAGAATCTGCAAGCCAGGAGACTGACATTTCAACTCTTGACGCACAATCGAACGGAAAGCAACCAATCCAATAAGACGAAGCAAGAATAAGAACAGCGAGAGTGAAGAAGCAACTATAACGGACAAGAAAATGCGAAATAAGTGGAGTAATCACGAATGCCACTGGTTGCCGCATGCACATGCATCGGACGGCGAAATAGGGTCAAAGAGTACACGAAATAAACCAAAGCTATGCAGCATGCGATCCGATCTCAGACGGTATAGTGAACTCAACTCTATTATTCTGTAGATCAACCGCTGCTAACAGTAAACAACGGTGAAAACTGGATATCTAGAAATCTTCTCCTCCTCGTATTCTTCTTCTTCTTGTTCGCTGTATATGAGTGTGAGCGATCGAGTAACAGGAAATATAGACAAAATATCCAAAAATCCGTTTGCAAAAGGTATAAATACTCACTACCTCAGTTTAGCGGCACCAACGGCCGTAAGCAAAATGTTTGGGCGGGCCGCAAGAACTAAATACCATATTTGGGCTGATAAGCCCATAAATTCTTCTTTTTGGGCTTTAGGCCCATGCCTTCTCAACAGTTTAGATGAGAAGAAGGGAAAGAGAATCAGTGCCTAATCTGCATTATCTTTTTATTTAATAGCATAGGTTATATGCGTATTATAAAATGTGTATCACCTAATCATGACACGACCACCTAACGGCTACATAATCAAAAATTGATTTGTGACATTGGTTACAACTACAGAGAAACAACACAGACAAATAAATATAGAGGTATACATTCTTTTGCCTTTCTTGGGCGGGTGGCTTACAGAATAATACCGTCCTAGCAAATTAAGAGAGAGATATGGGGGGTGGAGAACCTACAACAGCCTTCCCTTATCAACAACTAGGGAATATTTGTTGGTAAGGTTCGAATTGTGAGGGATTGTGATTGAACCGTCCAAACTTATATTTTTAGGATATAGTTCGGGATCATGAACTGATATTTGGTATGTATATTCTCACTTAGTGTTAATGCTGATTCGGAAACCGTCCATTGAAGAAATCAATTTTTGTTTTGTTTTGTTTTTGTCTTCTAGATACAGAATTCTGGAATTGTGATCTGTCCTCTGCCCCAGCACCACAAGAGACAACAATACCTTTGAGTGTTTGTTGGTTTTCAGGATGGAGTGGAGGGTCCCCAATCCTCATATATGAAATTGATATCTCTTTTGAAGAGATAAGAAAGACCCTCTAGCCTTGTCTTGCATCTTTTGTTTTTTCTAGTTTTGTGATTTGATTTGATTGGCATCCAGCTGCCAACTGATGCAAGTCAAAGAGTAAAGGAAAATGATGTTAATGTGATGTGACCATTAGCAAAAGTGATTATTTCATAGATTCTTAAAATTGTTTTCACCCTCATCAACTCTTCTCAACAATGTCAGTTAGCTATGTGTTGAATTGGGTTGCTTCGTACTGCATCTGCAGGTTAGTTCCCATCAATAATAACAAGAACATGTCATTCACCTACTCGTTTATCATGATTAGCAGTAAAGGCAATGTACAAACCGAAAGTTGCAGCTGTATATTATTGATGAGTTTGTGAGATTATCCTTAATGTTCATTATATTCCTAGGATTTCCACCACCAAGCTTATAGCTTTTGATCTTTGCTTTAAACTCACATTATCTATTTAACTAAAGCAAGTTCTTGAGGTGGTTCATTTTGCAGCAAAGTTTTTAAGTTATGTTGTGAATGGTCCTATGTGCTTTTTTTTTTTTTTTTTTTTTTTTGAATAAAACGATTACTTATATTCCAAAACAAAATCAAGTTACACCCATTATTCACTTCCGTAATTACCGAGCAACTTCTACCATCACTAAAATGAACCCCTAAGACCTCTGCCGCTACACCTGGAAGTCTTAGTTTTTCATTTCCATCTTCATCTTCATCTTCATCTTACAATTTGATACCAGTCACCGGTGGGGAGTATCTCCAATCCTCGTATGCTGCAGCCTGGGATATTTGTCCTTGCCCATCCAATCCCATATATCAGCCCTTCCAAAGCTAGGCTAGAGGGTCCTATGTGCTTTTGATATTAAATCCCCAATAACAAGGGCAGCAGATGAAATTCTGGTCCTATGTGCTTTTGTTCCAACTGCTCAGTACTCACAGAAGTTTCTGTAAAAGCAAATGATTCCCATCCTTGATATTAAATCCCCAATAAGAAGTGCAGCAGATGAAATTCCGGTAGTGCAGCAGAGATTGCTTGCTTCCTTTAGGGCCATCTACATCTACTCCTACTCCTACACCAACACCAACACCAACACCAACACCAACACCAACACCAACACCAACACGTAGCGAGTTTCAGCTTCAGCACTCACTGCTTACACCATTATCATTCCTTTACTCCTCATGCACATCAGGATTCAGGAAAAAGTCATTATAACAGCCATTATGCAGTATAATGGGAACTGTTGAAAAAAACTGAAATAATTGGATAACAATTCTGCTTACTTTATGAGTTGTCTTGTGGGACAGGTTGAGTCTCCACTCTCCCTACCATCATCCCATATATGTATGTGTACGCAAGCAGACATACATATTTGGATAACCACAGTAGAGAATTAAGAAAACTGATATTCCTTGACCAAACTCAATCTCAATTCTCAACCCATAAAGAAAAAAGAAAAAAGAAAAAAGAAGAGATTTTTATGAATACCCTCAAACAATGAGTGATGAAGGAGATAATGGAGGAGAATCACCATCATCATCGCCTCTTTTTCCCTGTGGGAGTAAATCCAGTGTCCACTCCAGGCTGTTCATTTTGACCTTTAAGCTTTTCACTAGCTTACGCATACCAAAATCTTCAATTACGCTGATTTGTTGTCTCTTTGCAATCATAATCCCGGTCTCTTTTCATATTACGGTAACTAATCTTTCACATTACCTTCTAGTACTTCTTCCACTCTGAGTTTGACTCCGAAAAGGTTCTTCAACTGGACAACAGGACACAACCTGTCTAGTTAAGTTCATGGGGGGTGTGAATCAAAGAAAAAAAAGGTTTATGGGGGGTGGGGTTGTAATAGTAAAATGGTTTCCTAAATTTAATAATCAAGTTTCAGTTTGCTTGTCTTCCTCAGAACCACATTAAAAAATCCAAAAAAACAAAAAAAACAAAAAAACACCAAAGCGAAACGAAATGGACTAAAGAAGCAGCAAACAAAGCTTCTAACTTTAGCATATATAGAAAAATAAAATATATGCCGATGTATGAAATGTGAAGCATGTCCTTCCTCATTACCTAACACTGACAACTCCACATCTTCTTACCCCTCGCCTGCTTTTGAAAACCCAGAACAGGAACCCTACAACAGATTGCAGACTTCTTTCCACAATGTGGGTGCTTGGGCAATGAGTTCCTGTCCAGCTCATGCTTTAGATTTGATGAAGCTAAGAGCTTGAAGTTTTAATTTATCATTTCAAAATCTGTTGGGGAGAGTCAGGGATTGATACGACTGCAAGCTGCTTCTCGACTCTGAGGCTGTGATTTGAAAAGGTTAGCTGTAAGTTTCGGGCTGAGAACTTATTCCTTTTCACCAGTTTCCTCTGAATCCATTGCTGGTTAAGTTGATTTAATGAAGTGGGTTGTTGTTTTACCTCTTGTATGAGCTTCAAGGCTTTTTCCTTTTTCCTTTTTCAATCACAATATTTGTGAGACTTTCATGTGACTGATGAAAATGCAAGTGTATTTATGGTGCTCTGTTCTCTCTTTGGATATCCTTCCATTGACATGTAATTCTTGCTTTTCTTGACCAGCTTCCCATAAAAATTTTTGCAAGCTCTTCTTCTTTATAATTTGGCGGATTTGCAGGGGATTCTATTCCTGTGTGGGAAAAAAAATTCTTTCTTTTTTCCCATTTTTGTGCTTATCACTTGTTTATGTAGAATTTGGTGTATGCCTCTTCAAGTCCGATCCAATAATATCAGTGATGTTATACTGAATTATCCATTCACTTTTTTTGCCTTCTCATTTGCAGGGTTGTTATCTTCTTCCCTAAATGGCGTCTAGCCTCAAGAATGCCCTAAACAAGGAATACATCGGCATACAGTTGTGGGTAATAATTGCAGTTGCTCTGGCAGTGGTCTGTGTAGTTACCCTGGTGGTATCACTATGGCTTACTTTCAGAAAGAAATCGAGGAGGGCAAATGGTATGCTTCCGGTAACCCAACTGCCTGCTGTATCTGAGGAGATTAAAGAGATCGGTGTTGATCAAAATTCAGCAAATAATGGCGGTTTCCTTAGCCTTGATGAAAAGTTCAGTGACAAAGAATCTGAGAAAGTGCTAATCCAATTGGAGAATGGTGATGATAGCAGCCAATCAGGCTCCTTTAATAATATCTACAAGAATGATGGTGGGTCTCAATTGGGAGAACAGGGAGTCACCCGGTCTGTCTACCGGCCATCTTCACATCCTTTGACTGCTCCCTCACCTTTGTCTGGTCTGCCTGAATTTTCACACTTGGGTTGGGGCCACTGGTTCACTCTCCGGGATTTGCAAGTTGCAACAAATCGGTTTTCCAAGGATAATATAATTGGTGATGGTGGATATGGAGTTGTTTACCGCGGCAATCTGATGAATGGTTCTCCAGTTGCTGTTAAGAAGCTCCTGAACAATCCGTGAGTTGTAAATGAGTTTGGTTTGGAGCTATGGAATAGAGCAATATCTTTTAACATTTTCTTCACAGTTCACAGATTTATTGTTTTTTAGTAAGTTGTTCATAGATTTCAAATATGTCTTAACATTTATCCTTTGTGTTTCTGATAGAGGACAAGCAGATAAGGATTTTAGAGTTGAAGTTGAGGCAATTGGTCATGTTCGGCACAAAAACCTAGTTCGGCTTTTGGGATATTGCATTGAAGGAACCCAAAGGTATCTTAGTAATGTCTTTCTTCCCTTCATATGGGAAGTAAAGTGGGTAGATTTCAGCTTATCGTCTTCCCCTGAGCACTTTGTTCAGACATAGATATAAATCCCGGGAATTAATTTGCTACAATGTATGGCTTCAGAACAAGCAATCACTAAATTGTGTACCAGGTTCTAGTCTTTATCAATCTTCCAGCGGTTATAAAAGATACTAAAATATTTTCCAACTTAGTGACTAGAGTATCAAGTGTTTGTAGTATTGAGAAAATCTGGGTTCAAGAAAGAATAGTGAAAGTTCTGAGCAACTCTTGTTAATGCATTCTACAATGAAGCTTTACTACTCAGTTTTCGGCTGCATTTCAGGATGTTGGTGTATGAGTATGTCAACAACGGGAATCTAGAGCAATGGCTTCATGGAGGCATGCGTCAGCATGGATATCTTACATGGGAGGCTCGCATGAAAATTCTGCTTGGCACGGCTAAGGCGTAAGTTTACTAGCATATTGATTCCAAATATTCTGCCTTCCTTTGTTAGCATTTTTCCAATTGCAGACATGCTTGTTTCTGTTTTCAGGCTTGCTTACCTGCATGAGGCCATAGAGCCAAAAGTGGTGCATCGAGACATAAAATCAAGCAATATTTTAATTGATGATAATTTTGATGCCAAGATATCTGATTTTGGTCTGGCTAAATTGCTGGGCGCGGGAAAATCTCATATTACAACTAGAGTAATGGGTACATTCGGGTAAGTACTTCTCTTCCAACCCGGTTTTGATTTCTAGGTTGTGTTCAGTTTTTTATTTGCTGTGGCTTCTCTGCATGAGATTGATAGAGGTACTCAAGTGTAGTTTCTGTTATTTAGAGACTATAGTTCTTCTCTACTATGTATTTACGCTGGGATATATTTCCCTTTTGGATAAACCAAGATTTGTTTTCTGACCTGTTGATTGATTTTTCAGTTATGTCGCACCCGAGTATGCCAATTCTGGTCTTCTGAATGAGAAGAGTGATGTTTATAGCTTTGGAGTTGTGCTTCTAGAAGCAATTACTGGAAGAGATCCAGTGGACTATGGTCGTCCTGAGAATGAGGTATTAATGAATAAGGTTTTTCCAGAAAAGCTTGCTGCTAAGCTGCAACTAACATAACTTCATCATTTGTCAGTTTGGATTTTCCATTATGCTAATTTTGCTTGAACAGATATTTTCCAAATTTTTGTATGTAGTTCTAATGAATGCATATGAAGATGCAATTCAGAGTGTCTATGCACTCCTATATCATCTTTGTGCATTCTTTGATAGAATAGATAGACAACGATGCCAAATTTGCAATTATTTCATACCGATGCTATTGGGTCCCCCTTTCAGGTAAATCTGGTGGAGTGGTTAAAGACGATGGTAGCTAGAAGGCAATCGGAAGAGGTAGTAGACCCAATGATCGAGATTAGACCATCTACGAGTGCTCTGAAACGAGCTCTTCTTACTGCTTTACGGTGTGTTGATCCTGATGCGGAAAAAAGACCAAAGATGAGTCAAGTGGTTCGAATGTTTGAGTCAGAAGAATATCCTATACCTAGAGAGGTACAGAGTTGCAGCTTCTTTGATTAAAGCCAGGTTCAAATTGGTATGAAATTATTGAGATGCCCCCTAACATGTTTCTTGGATTGAAATTTCAGGATCGAAGACGCCGAAGAAACCAGTCAGGTACTACAGAGACCGAGTCACATACAGAGAATTCTGACGTTGATAGGCGAGAAAATACAGATTCACAGAGGGAATGACGGGGATCAGCAAACACAGAAATGAATGATTGTTTATAGAAACCGAATCCCATATGCTGAAGGGTGATTCTTACATTCTTCATCCTGTCCAAATCCAGGCTTGTCTTAACAGTTTAGGTTGGTGACAGGAGCCAAGTAGTCAGTGAGGGATCCCATACTGCACTCTCTTTTGATTTTTTTACCATATGCTCATAGATAATTTAGAGGAGCTTAGTGTTTTGGTCTGAAAGTTGGCTTGTTGTATATCACCCTTGTGCAGGAGTTGTGTGTACACATCTTGATGACACTTTATTTATTTATTTATTTATTTTCCTTTGGAAATATAAAAAGCAACCTTATTTTTATCCTTAAACTTTGAAGAGCTACCCAATTTGAGCAAAGCTTATTCTAAGTCCATCTCTTTCCATATCATTACCACTAATAGATGTAACAGACCTTAATAGGTCCTGGAAACAGATTCAGATCAAAGTCCGGAGAAAAAATAGTCTTGTAATCGCTAGAGAGCAAACTAGTGGCCTATAATCTGGAAATTGTTTCATATCCTCCAATGGCCATACCATGACAGGAGACACAGACATAGCAACCATGCGGTGGGATGAACACAGCATCTTTTAATTGTTAGGATTAGCCTAAAGCAAGCACTATTCATTTGCGGGGTGTTCCTTGTCTGTAAAGATAGATGGATAGACAGGGTGAAGATTGATGGTCATCCTGTCTTGCGTCCCTTTGAGGAAAAATCTGGTATTCTGCTTTTATGGTCTGTCGCATTGTACTCCATTCAGGCAATAACACACACCTAACCATACATATCCTATTGACTGTGTTTACTACGATTATGATCCTGATCCTGCTCTTGCTCCTATTCGTATTCAACCTGGTAAATATTTTTAGACAGGGTTGTTTCTGTGGTGGAAGGAAGTTGAGATGCTGATAGATATGGTACAACATACACCAAGAAAGTGATGTATGCACCAAGGAGGTTAAAGGCAGAAGGGTCCACCAGATGATGCTTTCTGGATATCAGTACTAGAAATGGACACGACCGTTCAATGTATTACTAATACCCTCTTCCCTAGATCTGCCCTGCGGCTCTTCTCTTTGGATATGTTCTTATTACAGTCATCATCTGTGAGAAATGGAAAAAAGGAAAATGATTTTTTTTTTTTCTTGACCAAGTCCACTCTTGCTTGGCCTACCTCAGGAAGACCAGTTTATCCATTTGTTTTCGGCAGTGTTGGAGTTGCGAATAGACATGTAACTTTGACCAGTCTCATCATAATTAATGCACGTCATTGCTATACAATTGTCTTCTTTCCACACTGAACTCGTCACGGCTTGACAATTCTTTCAAAAAGGATTAGAATTTTGGTTGCAATATTCCCAGTTGTTGGCACCACCTACTACCTCCATTCAGGGCAGTGGAATCGTATGGACCGAACAGAACTGATCGACCTATCCTCTATACAATTGAACACTGACCTGTTTTGTTTTTGTTTACCAGTAAAGTTAATTTTCTATTACAAGTGCACAACAGTCATGACTTGATGATTCCCCCAACTTGCAACCAAATAATGGTAATAAAAGGACGGGTAGCTTTAAGGTGCTCCCGGTGTACCATGTCAGCTTTACTCCACCCACTCACATTCATTATTTAATATTATCCAGTCACCTGCCACATACGTTGCCACTCAGCAGCCTGGGATTGTCACAGTAACTCAAATTTCGGGAGGGTAAACGGTCTTTTTACCCTTCCCGCCCACTTTTGATAAAGTGAGTTTTGCCCCCAAATTTGAATTTCAATTTCGGCCCATATATATATAGATATAATTATGGCTGTTACCACAGACTCTGTCATCCTCAACGCAATCTGCAACACCACTTTTCTATCCCCAAAACCAGGTTTGTAGATTGGAGGAGTATACTGAGTTGAAGGTAGCCGTTGGTGGCATGTGGGGGACATTCTGTATATCACGTACAGAACTGTTACCACAGAGTCTGTCATCCTCAACGCAATCTGCAACACCATTTTTCTATCCCCAAAAACCAGGTTTGTAGATTGGAGGAGTATACTGAGTTGAAGGTAGCCGTTGTTGGCATGTGGGGGACATTCTGTATATCACGTACAGAATGTGCATTGCATTGTGGACATTCTGAGTTGAAGGTATACTAAGTTGAAGGTATACTGAGTTGAAGGTAGCCACGAATACCCAGTTTTGAGTAATTCTTCAAGGCTCCACGAGTGGTTCTATAAATCCAACATTTATTGGTTTACCTTAGGGATTTTGTGGATATGTTGATATTATATAATGAATGCATGTCGACGATGGTTTTAGTGTTTGTTTGTGTAGTGTAATACATGGTATATGGGACATTGTGTATGTACCGAACACAATGTATGTACTAATATGTTGTTTTTTATTTGCAGATGTCTGTTAACAGTGGATCTTCTTCTCAACAAACTTCAGTATTACGTTACAAGAACAAACGGTGTCAAGAATGTGGGGAGTGGACATTGATAAGAATTTGTCAATCGGGTCCAAACAAAGGGAAGTTAATGTTTTGGTGTCGAGCTCACCATTTTGAAGGGTGGTGTATACCCATAAATGAGAGTGATTGTACTAGAATCCTTGAAACAAACCTAGATGATTTTCGAAAGTCTATTGAAAATATAATTGTTACTAATATTAGTATTATGGGGGATAAGATTGTATTAAAGTTGAAATTATTGATTATAGTTCTAGTTATAGGATTGTTGTTTGTAATAATCCATTGACAAGATGCATTCTGCATTGTAAAATATGTTGTTCAGCCCTACTGCGAAATATATGAAACAATTGTCAAATACATATTTTGTGGCACATTTACAATGATTATTCCTGCAAACACTTACAAGAATATATGCATCACATGCCGTACTGTTTTGAATGTGACCATTGTAAGTCACACATACTGGTACATCACGTAGGACACACAGGGTATGTGACCATTGTAATGTCACACATACTGGTACATCACGTAGGACACACAGGGTATGTGACCATTGTAAGTCACACATACTGGTACATCACGTAGGACACACAGGGTATGTGACCATTGTAATGTCACACATACTGGTACATCACTTAGGACACACAGGGTATGTGACCATTGTAATGTCACACATACTGGTACATCACTTAGGACACACAGGGTATGTGACCATTGTAATGTCACACATACTGGTACATCACTGTAATATCACACATACTGGGATCAATTAATGACTGTAAGCAATTAATGTTAGGGTACTGAACACGCCGTAAGTAATGACTGTAAGCAATTGATGGGACGGCTTGTCATCCAGCTCTGTAATGACTGTAAGCAATTAATGTTAGGGTACTGAACACTGCCACAAGTAATACACAGCCGACCTGGAAAATCGGAAGGCCAAAGCTATTGAGTCATTCATCCATCATGCCGAGAGATTCGTCCTCCTCCCATCAACGGAAGAGATTACGGAAGCCATATGCTTCAACATCACAACCTGAAGAACAACCACACACTGACCGAATGCATATTTCGTCTGATGATAGTCTGCTCCCAGAAGACGTTGAACAAACGGAGACAGTTAGGCCTGACGAGGCTTCCCCCGAAGACGAGGAAGTGGCAGTATCTGCCATTTTGAACATTCGGCGGTTTACAGACCCAGAGGAGAAGGCTTATTATCAACGATTGAGATCTAGCAAGCAAAACGTCATGCCGGACCGTCGTATCATGTGGCCAGATATGGAGAAGTGCGGTCTTGCAGACGAAATACGAACCTTTCTACGCAATGGAGGCCTTCTTGACATGGCAGAAATCAATGAAGATGGCGAAAGGTTCGTTTTTTATGAGTTTATCAGTACTTTCGCTATTAAGAAAACTGATAGTGATGAGCATGAAAACGATGTTCACTTTCGATTGGGGGGGACACGGTATGACATGTCTTATGCGGAGTTTGGAATTTCTTGTGGTTTTTGGAGTCGTGAGTTTGTGGATAGTGAGGGTTATGCAAATGCCATTTCTGATTTTGATGAAGAAGATGTCGTCCAAGATATATGGGCAGAACTAACAGTGAATGAAGCCGGTGAGGGTAGCAGTAGAGGGCACAAATATAACCCGACACGTGCTAGAGGGTCGGCCATATTGAACCCTTCGCTCCGAGTCATCCATAAATGGCTCACTAAATCTCTTCATGGGAGGAAGGGGAGTACGAATGTCGTTTCAAGAGCTGACTTGCTTTGTTTGTACTGCATGAAAAGGGCGATCCCAATCGATGTTACCCGCTTGTTTGCAAGGCACCTACATGCCATGAAGAATGCTGATCGTGGAGGTGCTATCCATGGATCGTCGTACATCACCAGGTTGGCCAAAAACCTAGGCAAAGAAAAATTTATTGTCGGCAGGTTCTATATGACGGGGCGAATTGGGTTGACAGTTTTGGCACACATGGGAATTGTGAGTAGGGTGACCAAGAAGAGAGGGTTAAAGAAGAATAAGTACAAGGTCATCGCCACGGGCTATACGTTCGTCCAAGAAAATCCAGACATTCCGACTGATTCTGAAGAACCAGATTCACCAGTAATAAAGCCAACAAACAAGGATCACACTCCGCAGCCTGATACACCACCAAGGGCCAGTACTGGGGGTGTTGTACGCAATCCCAAACTAACGAAGATGCGCCTCCGACGATACTTGGACTATCTATGCGATAGGATTGATGAATGCCAAGAGCGAATGTTGTGGATGCAGAACAGTATGGTCGACTTCTTCAATAAGATAGGACATGTATCGAGTCAAGGTCCTCCACGACCCATTACCACACCTCCACAGGAATTTCAAGAAGAAACTCACGATGAAATGTGAACTAATCTTTTGCTTAGTTTGGAATGTGAACTAATCTTTTTGTTTAAACTGATGCACGTTCACTTTCGTTTTATCAGTGGATTGATTGTTCACGAATGGATAATCAGTAAGGTTGTGATTTTATGAACAATATAACGACATAAACACCCCATATAACGTATGGGGTGTCTACCATTTGATAGCATCAGGCCACATCACATGGATTACACACCCCATATAACGTATGTAATGTCTACCATTTGATAGCATCGGGCCACATCACATGGGGTACACTCCCCATATTACGTATGTAATGTCCACCATTTGATAGCATCGAGCCACATCACATGGGGTACACACCCCATATAACGTATATAATGTCCACCATTTCATAAAATCGGGCCACATCACATGGATTACACACCCCATATAACGTGTGTAATGTCTACCATTTGATAGAATCAATCGACATTATTACAATGGTCACATTCAAATCAGAACATTACAGTCGCATTACAATATACTCTTGCATATATGTGAATACAATGGTTTACAGTTGCACTATAGAGGATGATCGGGCAACTACTGCGAACCATACTGCTGCGAACCATACTGTTGAACTTGGGGCATGAACGTGAAAGGGTTCACTTGTTGATGTAAATGCATCATCTGTATCACATGATAAAATTAACAGTTAATACATCATGTCAGCAAATACATTAACCCAACTGTGTAATTATAGAAATCCTGAATCATACCTGTTGCCAATAAGACATGTAAATGACATTGTGAGGGGCTGATGCGAATCCCTGGGGTGGTCCTAGGTCGACAGCTTCAGTAACATCACTTTGTGGAAAAGGACTGATTTGTATCCCTGGGGTTGATGGAGCATCGAATTGTACAACTTTCTTCTGCCCAGCCTTTTTCTTCCTTTCACAAGCTGGCTTTAGTCGTTTGTTCTTTTGCCCTTTCGGCCATCTCCCAGCTGGATCACCAATTCGGTCTTGTTTACCCTGTTGATCATCAGAACCAAGTGGTTGTAAATATGTTTTAAACCTTTTTTCCAGCTCCGTCAGACCATCATATGCCATCTCTGTCCATTCTTCTTCAGTTGCTGCACTACTCATTACAGCAAATGATCTCCTCATAAGACCACTCAATCTACTAGCTGCTGGTGTGCGAACAATGCCAGTACTCTGGTTTGTGTAATGGTGGAACCCAAGGCCATCTTTCGCTGTCTTTGTCCACCTCTTCATGATATACTTTTCTGGAACATAGTCTATGTTATAGATTGAATGCATTACCCTCAGTGAATGCTGGCACAACAATCCCATGGTTGTGAACTTCTTACAAAAACAAACAAATGTTTTGTGCTCCTCATCAACTTGGACCTGATAATCCCCTTCAATAGTGATTTGCGTTACATTTCCAGACTTGACATTGCCAAATATTTTAAGGGAGACAGACTTCAAAAACTCCTCGTGAAATCTACCGAATAGCTCTCGAGTGTATATGTCACCCGCATGTGCTAACATCCCATGTTCTAATGTCAGTTTCGGCTTGCCTCTGTCCCTGAAATCATGCAAAAGTTCCTCATCCCTCATTGCTCTCGATCTCTGTTCATAAGCACTCACAAATTCCACCAACAACATAGACTTCGTTGATATCTTGTTGAAGACATTATTTGCGCTTTCACTTCGTTGTGTAGACTTAATGTCAATGGAGAAAAGGTCTAAATTGAACGCTGGAGACCATTTTTCTCTCAAGTTGTACAATCTCTTCAGCCATGTCTGATCCACAAGATCAAACCGTCTAATCATATCTTTCCAAGTCTCCTCAAACTTGTCTTCATTTCGTATTTGCCATAGAATTGTATGAAATATTTCCTTGAAGTCTTTGTCACCCAACAGGTGCGGAATATTTTTCATTGCATTTTGTTCTATGTGCCACTGACAAAGACGATGTTTGGATTGAGGAAACACAGTCTGGCAAGCTGCTGCAATGGCTGGTGCCTGGTCGGTAAAAATAGTAATCGGTTGCTTCCCCCCCATAGCAGTCAAGAAAGACTCGAACAACCATTCAAAGGTAATTGTTGTCTCATCGCTCAAGAAGGCACATCCAACAAATACATTATGCCAATGACTATTTATGCAAGTAAATGGAGCATAAATCATATTGTATTTGTTAGTCCTATATGTGGTATCAAAAATCACCACATCTCCAAATGCATCATAGTGTAATTTTGACATACCATCCCGCCAAAACATATTCATCAATCTACCATCGTCATCAGGTTGCATGGCATATAAGAAGTTACTATCCTCCGCACTCATATTTCGAAAATGATCCATAACAGCAACCACATCTCCATGTCCGATCAAACTTTGCCTCCTTTGTTGTATGAAATTCTGACAGTCTTCCTCTATGAATCCAACATTCTGACTTCCCCCCGCTTCACCAGCAACAAAGCGAAATGCTCTAGATGGCTTCACACCTGCAGCCACCAGTGACCCAATTAACTCCTTATTTTCAGCACCTAACCTTCTTGCAGATTTTATGAAATGTCTCTGTCTCCCATCGATCATAGGATGATTGTGTTCATCCTCAAACAATTTCACTTCGTACTGTCTTGCTGTAACCTTGAATACAATCTTCGCTAGACATTCGCATCTATAATCCATTCGTGTTCGCTTCGGTGGGTTGTTAACCTCAACAGTATTTGATGAACCTTCGCAGGCACAATACATCTCCCTCCTCATCAGTTCACCTCTATTGTTAAAATGTTTCTTGCCCTTTCTCACACCAAATCCTCTAGACAGTCCATGAGCATTATATGCATCATATGCTTCATCATCACTTAAAAAAATAGAACTTACCCTTAGGTTCTCCACGCCTATTGCAAGATATCGGTAAACAATTAATGTTGTGTAAATAATGTTGCAATTATGAATATTTATATAACAAAACCTATGTACTAACCGATGCATTTCAATGCTAACAAGAAAGCAATTATAACTTCAATGCCACTAACCCAACATATGTACACACGTACCTATATAACTTCTTGAGTTGTCCAATGGCGAAGAATCCTTTGGGTTAGTGGCAGTGTCCATATCTACACAGCAATACAAAATTGTTAATGAATCCTGTGAATCACAACAACAATAGGTACATTATGTTGGGGACACACCTAATGTTACCGACCCAGTGTATAATGACACCAGGCATATTATCCTAAAGATAATGGCACTCTAAAGATATACTGGCCATATACTGGTACATTATGTTGGGGCCATATACTGGCACTCTAAAGATAATTTATTCCACAATGCAATGCACATTCTTGGGATTCACTCTCGCTGCCAAATTTCCTTACGAAACAGATTAGGTAATCCTATATGGCAACCTAAAAAGGAAACGCATCGTTGGAAAATAAGTGCAATCCCTAGTTCTTTCTACCCTAATTGAAATTCTACTTTAAAATAGAAGGAAATTCAGCAGAAAGGACACTAAAGCCGAGACATGTCTCTCCACTACTTCAAATTGCAATAGCCATTCCTTAAGAAAGCTGCCAGCAAGCAGGATCAAAAGTTCCAGCTACATGCATTGATACATCAGTAATTCTTAACCTCGAACATAGCAGGTCAACAACATTTATCCTTCTTCGCTACTACGACAGATAGATACATAGAAAGCATGGAATGATTCCACTCTCACAAGTCCCCTTTTTCCACAATTTCACCTAATACCATAATCAGCATCTTTGAAATAATAAAAGGAGTGCATAAAAATACAAAGAGACACGTATGAGCGCAAAAGCGGAAAGGAAAAGGAAACTTACTGGTTGCGCCAACAAAAGCAAGCAAGAAGTAGAATCCAAAGAGAGTGAGCTTAGGAGCAGACTTGGACTTGGTGATGAAATACAAGAAGCCAAGATAAGGAAACAAAGAGAATGCGAAGAGCTGCGAGGCAATGCTTTGCGAATCAATATTTGGCGCCCACGGATCAACAGGGAACAGCGAACCACCGCACACAACCTCTCCGCCTCTCCTCCTACTACTATTACCACTACCAACAAGTCTTGCTTCTTGGTAACTCTTGAAATCTTTGCCTGTTCCACATGGGTTGTTCCTTACAGGAATTTGCAAGAAGAGAGTAGAAAGAAAGCAGGAACCTGGAACCAACGGACAAACTACTTTACACAGAGGTCGCATATCAAATTTGGGGGCAAAACTCACTTTATCAAAAGTGGGCGGGAAGGGTAAAAAGACCGTTTACCCTCTCGAAATTTGAGTTACTGTGACAATCTCAGACTGCTAAGTGGCAACGTATGTGGCAGGTGACTGGATAATATTAAATAATGAATGTGAGTGGGTGGAGTAAAGCTGACATGGTAACACCGGGAGCACCTTAAAGCTACCCAGGACGCTAAAAGGACAGTGAAAAAAAACAGAGGGTCCAGAAATTGAAAACGAATGGTCTCTATCAGTTTGTCCTGATTCCTGTATGATGCATTGGATGGTGGAAGGCCAGGAAGTACCTTATGCACAAGTCGTTAATCAATGCACTGTCTCCCGCGCATTCATATCGGTAAAAAAAAGAAACCCACCTAAACAGGAATGATGGCGACGGCGATGATTGAAGAGAGAAGGAGACAGGGGAACAGCATGTGTAGCAGTCCGATGTAAAATAGGTTATAAGTAATAACGGAAGACAGAAAGGAAGTAAAAGGAAGTAAAAAGAAGTGGGCGAATAGATTCTTGACACACAAGTAAAAGGGAAGATGGATTTGTTATAGAATTGAATTGAGGAAAACAAAAAGGAAAAAGCACGAGAGTTTTATTGAAGTGAGAGCAAGAGCACGAGACACGGGGTGTGTGGGCCTTGGATTCCTAAGCTTTGGCATCACAAGAGGAGAAGACTATATACAGTACTCTGATGATATGATATCACGCTAACGAGCAGCTAGCTTACCCTTCTCTATCTCTCTCTTCCTCCCTTTGGTTGGCCTATTCCTAAATTTCATCCGCTGTTTTCTCTTCTTCTCAGGCGATCTACGCCTGGGCCCACCCAACCTTAACTGACCCTCTCTCCTTCCTTGGACAAGTATCCCTTTGCCCTGCTGTCTACACGACACCAAGTTGATGTCTTTACCTTGTTATTCGGTTAAAGCTCCTGCCTTGTTCGACTACGCTCTGGTTATTTTGTCGTTGTTGGGGAATCTACAATCCGCCTGTTTGCTGGCTTTCTCAGTGGTTGTTATACGATGAGTGGGTAATTCAGGAGGTTTCAGCTTGTGGGTTGCTTTTGTTTGGATCCCTGGATGTTTCTGGGGAGAAGGTTTTAGCTCTTACGAGGTTTGAGTCAATGACGTATCGCTGAAATTTGTATGTGCTGCTTCCTGAATTGCTCGACTTTTAAGTTTGTGTTTCTGTTATTATCATTCAGTTCAATCGGACTGTTATTTGGTAATTTTGATTGCTCTTAATGGAGGCGAAACTTAGAGGGAAGGCTCATCACTCCTATGGTCCCGTGGTGTCGGATCTAGACCCAGTTGGCAAAAAGAGCTTCGAATGGGATTTGAACGACTGGGCATGGGATGGACATCTCTTCACAGCTACTCCCTTAAATCCTCTGCCATCAGATTGTAGGAATAGGCAGTTATTCCCTGCTGGCCCTGAAATTCATGCAAATGCGGGTTTATTTAACATTCCATCATCTTGTTCTGATGACAACAATTTGAGGAGTGATGAGAAAGGGAAGAGAGAAGTGGAGAAGAGGAGGAGGTCTCCGGTCCTTGATGATGATGAAGACATGAACGATGAGGCTGGGCCTCTTAATTTGAAGCTTGGTGCTCAAGTCTACCCGATTGTGGATGAAGATGCAAAGAGTGGAAAGAAGACAAAGATTGTCGGGACTGCTCCCGCTCCCAATCGTGCTGTTTGCCAGGTGGAGGATTGCAGGGCTGATCTTACTAATGCCAAGGATTATCACCGACGCCACAAGGTATGCGATTTGCACTCTAAGGCTTGTGAAGCATTGGTGGGAAATGCCCTGCAGCGATTTTGTCAGCAGTGTAGCAGGTCAGTTAGGGTTCGGTTATCCTTTTTGAAGAACCATTCAAGTCTTGTTGAGTCCCTCGACTTCTCTCTGCTGTAGCCAGATATCTGTGTTAACTTTGCATAAAACTGTATGATATGTCCCTGAATCTTGTTGTTTTAACTTTAGTTGCCTCACTTTCTTAAACCTCTGTAGTAGAATACTGAAATTTGGTCGCCTTGAATTCTTCTACGTTTTTTATGTTCTGTAGTTTATTTGAATGAAAAAATTGATACTGTCAAGCAGTTTTGGAAGTACAAATAACACGCAAAACATTGTGTTCTGAAGATAGATCCTATGTGATGATAATGGTTCGCAGGTTTCATGTTCTGCAAGAATTCGATGAAGGGAAAAGAAGCTGTCGTAGGCGTTTGGCCGGTCATAACAAGCGGAGGAGGAAAACAAACCCTGAAACTTCAGTCAATGGAGGCATTTTGAATGATGAAAAGAGTAGTAGCTATCTATTATTAAGTCTGCTGAGGATTCTAGCAAATTTGCACTGTGAGTATTCTTTTTGTTATCAATTGGTTGCCATATCTCTTCAGAAGTCGGTTTGTATAGTATATTATTGATGGTATATGACTTTGCAACATAACCAGCTGATAAATTTGGAAGCTTTAAATTTCTGTTTTCTTTGACTCTCTCATGATTGTCAAACTTACTTGCTCCATTTGTCCCAATTCCTATAAATTGCAGCAAATAACGCTGACCAAACTAAAGATCAAGATCTGCTTTCCAATCTGTTGAGGAACCTGGCCAGCCTAGCTGGTACAACTAATGGAAGCAGCATATCTGGCTTATTGAAAGGATCTGAAGATTTGGTCAATCCTGGAACAACTTCCGAGACTCTTGAAAAAGTGCCAGACCTCATTACCAATGGCAGGGAATCTGCTAGGCCTTCTGCTTCAGCTTCTAAGAAAGATGCTTGCAGGACTTCCTCAGACCTTGCAAGGCCTTTAGGCGAGTGTTCTACTATTCCTGTTTCAGATATGATGCAGAATGGAATGTTAAAGAACAGTGCTCAGGGTGGACCGGTGGTACAAGCACAATCAGGTTCACTGTCTGCAGCGTTATTTTCTTCAAGAAGCAAGATTCAAGCAAAAATAAATGAACAAGTACCTGCTGCTGGGAGGACCAAGTTGAATGGCATTGACTTGAATAATTCTTATGATGAGTATCAAGGCTGTGTGGAGAATCAAGAGAGGCCTCCTCCTAGTGTGAGTACGCAGCTTTTTAATTGTCCTTTACGGATAGAGTCTGACTCCTGCCGGATAAGCCCCACACAAATCAGTGGAAGTTTAGACTCAAGTTCTTCCCAGTCACCATCTAGTTCCTATGGAGAGGCGCAGGTATCCATTTGGTGTGATTATCACTTTTTCATTAAGTGGTCTGCTTCTTTTAATTGTGTGATTTTCGGTGTTCATACGCATATTCCTTCATTTCAGCTGTTGCCAAATTCTGCAGAGCAAGCTCAATTTTATTGACCTTTTTTATTCCTTCATATGAACCTCATTCAAAAAATATTCTGAAAAGAGTGCTAATCATGCATAGGTTGGAAAAAGGCTACCTTTTGGTTGCATGCTGAGTTTTGGATGAATCTTTTGGTTAAGATTGTTCTGCACATCTGCCAACTTGATAGTTGCATGCACTAAAATCATGTTTTCAATGGTTATGGTGTTTCCTAATTTTGTTTTAAATGCATAAATGGAAATTTTTGTATCTTTTTATAGTTCAGGAAAGCTGAGTAATCTCTTATTGAAATCTCAACTTGCTACACAAATTTTCTGAAAGGCCACATAGTATAGATTTTACTTGATATTTGGTTTTAAATAGGAAACGTCTCGTTAGTCTTCCTCTGAGAATTAATGCTGTTTAACATAATTGCTACTCAGATATATGTTATAATGCATACAAATTTCTAGGAATTATTTCCCCTGATGCCTCTGTTACCAATTTTCAGAATAGGACCGACCGAATTGTTCTTAAACTCTTTGGAAAAGATCCCAGTGATTTTCCCGTTTCTCTGAGGACGCAGGTATAATCTAAATCACTGATTAGGCCAAATTTTGTTTAGTAGTTTATCTTTACAGTTCTTAATTCTGTAAATGTTGCATGCCTCCAGATCCTTGATTGGCTATCCCACACTCCCACTGATATTGAAAGCTATATAAGACCGGGTTGTATTATACTAACAATATACATGCGTCTTGGAGATTCCAAATGGGAGGAGGTATGTTTTCTTGCTGATGCTTGAAATAGATACTGATTTATATTTCTAGAAAGGATTATCACTTTCCATAATCGCTCATGCAGATTAGCCATGATTTGGGTGCCAGTTTGGGTAGACTTCTTGATATGCCGAATTACTCATTTTGGAGAACAGGATGGGTTTATGCTAGAGTGCAAAATTGTGTATCCTTTGCTTATAGTGGTTTGTTCTCTCTCTCTCTCTCTCTCTCTCTCTCTCTTTGTATGACTATCATATATGTTGGCTTGCTTCTAATGTATGGGTTTACCCTGTTACATTAGATGGAATGGAATATAATAAATTTTCGCTTTCATATCTGATACTGCAGGTCAAGTTGTTTTAGATGCACACTTACCGCTAAAGAGCCACAAAAATTGCAGGATCTCTAGCATCAAACCCATTGCTGTTTCTCTAAGTGAGAGAACTCAATTTGTGGTCAAAGGTTTGAACATAGTTCGGCCAAACACTCGGTAACTTTGTTTACTTAATTCACATGAATTCTTCCTTCTTGATTTTGGCAAATTTCAACCATCAAGTTTGTTGCTGCAACTTTAAAGAATTAAAGTTGATGTATAGTGGTGGGTTTTTTTTAAGAAATTTATCTAGTAATTTTTTTACTGATATAAGAACTGTGATTCATGTTTCCAGCTTACTTTGTGCTGTGGAAGGAAAATATTTGGTCCAGGAAACCTGTTCTAACCTGGTGGATGGTGCCGATATTCTCACTAAGCATGACAAACTCCAGTGCTTCAGCTTTCCTATCTCTGCTCCAAATTTTATTGGAAGAGGCTTTGTCGAGGTGCCACCAATCTCATCCCGTTTTTTCCTCTACTGTTATCTCCTTTTCCAAAGCCCATGTGGATATTTATTTATTATCAATCTTGTGATGTCAGTCAATTTCTTTGCTTAGATAAGGTTTCTACTGCTTATCCTCAAGCATGCTGATACTTCATTTCAAATTATTTTGAGTTTTCTGTTCTATTGTCCCTGCCAGGTTGAGGACCATGGTCTCAGCAGCAGTTTTTTTCCATTTATAGTTGCAGAGCAAGAAGTGTGTTCAGAGATCCGTCTCCTGGAGGATGCTATTGAATCAGTTGATATATCTGATGATGTGAACAAGAATGCTCAAAGAATGGAAGCCAAGGATCGGGCTCTGGATTTTATACATGAAATGGGTTGGCTTCTACATAGAAATCACCTCAAGTGCAGGCTAAGTCACTTGGACCCTTCTGTGGATCTCTTCTCTTTCAAACGGGTTAAGTGGCTAATAGAATTCTCCATGGGGCATGACTGGTGCGCTGTGGTGAAGAAACTCTTATCAATTGTGTTTGATGGAACAGTAGATTCAGGAAATCATTCTTCAGTTGAGCTTGCTTTGTTGGACATGTGTCTGCTTCACAGAGCTGTTCAGAGAAATTGCAGGCCTATGGTGGAACTACTCTTGAAATTTGTCCCGGTGAAGCAGCTCAATATACCGGAACCCGAAAACAGTCAGCTGGTTAATAAGGGGCATAGCGGATTTATATTTAAACCCAATGCTGTTGGGCCGGCCGGGTTGACTCCTCTTCACGTCGCAGCTAGCAGTGATGTCTCTGAGAACGTGTTGGACGCCTTGACTGATGATCCTGGATCGGTATCTCTCTTATCTTGGTGATATTCTTGGCAGGGGGAGACTGTTACTAACTTGCTATGCTGTGGCCATGCCTTATCTATATTGTCTCCTTCTGATGTTCTTTCTTGTGAGCTTACACATCCTTCTGACACATGCTCTGGTTTATGTCTGTAGGTGGGAATTAAAGCATGGAGAAACTCTCGTGACAGTACTGGTCTTACACCCCATGATTATGCATGCCTACAAGGTCGTTACTCCTACATTCAGCTCGTCCAGAGGAAGATTGACAAGAGAGTGGATACAAGGCAGGTGGTGGTTGATATCCCAGGCACACTACTCTCCGATTGCAATTCCAACAAGAAAGATAGACAAGTCAAGTTTCCCAAATCCAGCAGCTTCAGGACTGAAAAGGTTGGCATGAACACAATAATGCCGCGGCATTGCAAGGCCTGCGCACAGAAATTAGTGGAGGGAGCAGCAAGATCATCACTCTTGTACAGACCAGCAATGCTATCCATGGTAGCCATTGCTGCTGTTTGTGTGTGCGTGGCTCTCCTCTTCAAGAGCTCCCCCGAGGTCCTTTATGTATTCCGGCCATTCAGCTGGGAGTTACTCAAGTATGGATCAAGCTAGAAGCAGCTGAGGGTGGTAGTAGTAGTAGACCAGTCGTAGCTGTCTGTTAGGCCAGATATTACATTCTTTTTCTTTTTCATTTCAGAGATATACAAGATATTTGGAACAAAAAATGTAATATATTTAGAAATATTATGAGACAAAAATAAAGTTAATTACATGCTTTTCAACTACCCCATCTTATCTTATATCTACGCTTGGGTTCTGACAAAACATCTTAATTAACAGCTGAAACAGACAAAACAGGCAGCTTGAACAGTGTCCATCGTTTGTCCCACCACTCCAGTTAGATGGTCAAAGATATTGGGCTGTTCGCAAAGGGTGTACAGATGGATGATCCTTTGAAGAATCCCGAACAACTCATCATGATATTAATAATGCATGCCTCTTCTCTTACTGATGCTCTATGTGGCTTCAGTCCTTTTCTTTTATTGGAAAAAAACTTTCTTGGCTCATTCCTGCGTCGGCGTCACCCAATCATATCCCTTCATCCGATGCATGAACCTGCAGGGTTATGGAAGAAGCTGCGTCATGTACCGCATCTAACTCTATAATTTAAAACGTTCTGCCATTCATTTATCCAGTCATGGCGAACCATGAGCTACCACCAGAAAGCATACCAAACAATTCGGGTAATGAAGATGATGAGTTGCAATGGGCTGCTATTGAGAAACTACCACCTTCTGAACGCATTACTACTGCTCTGTTGGAGGAAAAAGATGGAGAGGTTAAGAGGAAAAGAATCGTTAATGTTGCCAAACTTGGAGCTTGCGACAGGCATGTACTCATGGAGGAGCTCATTAGACGTGTTGGTCCTGATCATATGCGGTTGCTGCAGAAGATCAGAGGAAGAATCAACAAGTAAATGTCGGGTTGCAGTAATGAAAGATATAAAAGATTCTACAAAATATTACTACTGATTTTGGTTTGTCTTCCAGAGTCGGCTTGGAGTTTCCCACCGTGGAAGTAAGATACAAAAATCTGTGTGTTGAAGCAGAGTGCCAGGTAGTTCATGGCAATCCTCTCCCCACTCTGTGGAACACAGCCAAGAGCTTGCTTCCTGTAAGTACAACAAGTAGAAGAAGAAGAAGAAGAAGAAGAATGCCTTCCCCCATTTGTATTTCCTGTAGTTTCTTTCCGTTTTCAATTAATTTTTGTTATATCTATCCATCACAGGGATTTTCCAATCTTTTAAGGTTGAAACAAGGAGCCAAGATAAGCATCATAAAAGATGTCAGTGGAATTATTAAACCAAGAAGGTATCTTTCAACTTCACTTAATTCATATTCTTCAACTGACTAAACCACTGGTGTAATAGGAAACCAAGCATCTTACTTTATTTTATCTTCTTGGCAGGATGACTTTGTTGCTGGGTCCTCCAGGCTGTGGCAAAACCATTTTCTTAATGGCGCTCGCCGGGAGACTCTCTCATTCTCTCAAGGTTTTTATACTTCAAATCTATAAGCCTCCAGAAAGAAAACTGTAGCCCAGGAAAAGTTCTCATGAACATAGATGACTATGATATTTGCAGACCTGAATATTGTTATATTCTACAGTCTTCAGGGGAAATATTATACAATGGTCACAAGTTGGAAGAGTTCATTCCACAGAAAACCTCAGCTTATGTCAGTCAATATGATGTACATATACCAGAGATGACAGTGAGGGAGACAATTGATTTTTCTGCACATTGTCAGGGCATAGGAAACAGAGCTGGTAATAATCCCTGAATAACCTGCTCTTGTCTTCCCTCGCTATATGTTGATTAATTTTTATCCACGTATCATAGAGATCATTATGGAAGTCAGTAGAAGGGAGAAGCAGGCAGCCATCTGCCCCGAGTCTATTGTGGATGCTTTCATGAAGGTACCATTAATTGCTCGAGTTTAGAATACAATACTCTCTATGTGAGACGCAGTTTAATTCTGCAAAACCAAATATGTTTGCCTTGCTTCCTGATAGGCTATGTCCACTGAGGGAGTTGAGAGTCCACTTCAGACGGACTACATTTTAAAGGTACCTTAATGGGTTTTATCAGACAAGGCTCTAATTCTTATAAAAAGCGTTAGTTTGTATTGCACCATGGAGTGCACTACTCTACTCTATGATCCTGTTTCAGATTCTAGGACTCGATTCTTGTGCTGACACCATAGTTGGAGATGCCATGAGAAGAGGTATTTCAGGTGGCGAGAAGAAAAGGCTGACCACAGGTACTGTATGTGCATGATGTGATGAGGCAAGAAACTTGGCGAGTTGTAGAGAATTTACTGGGTGGCGTAATCTTTGCAGGGGAGATGATTGTTGGGGCTAATAAAGCAGTTTTCATGGATGAGATATCAAATGGCCTGGATAGCTCAACCACTTTTCAGATTGTTTCTTGTGTGCAACATATGGTGCATTTTACAGACACCACAGCGTTGATTGCTCTTCTTCAGCCTCCGCCGGAGACCTTTGATCTTTTTGATGATATCATTCTGATGGCAGAAGGAAAGATTGTGTATCATGGCCCTCGCTCTAGTGTCTGCCAATTCTTCCAGGACTGCGGGTTCAAGTGCCCCGACAGAAAAGGTGTGGCCGACTTCCTCCAAGAGGTAGTAGGAGAGATGGATTGAGGCTTTCCTTCTTGGTTTCGCAAACGGATTATGGAGTTGCATCTAAATCTTTATTCTGGTCCAGGTTATCTCTAGGAAAGATCAAAGACAGTATTGGCACAACAGAGAGCAACCGTACAGCTACGTCTCGGTGGATGAGTTTGTTAACAAGTTCAAAGAATGTCAACTTGGGCAGAAGCTACACAAAGACCTCTCTCAGCCACTTCACAAGTCTGAGACTCACAAACATGCTTTGTGCTTCACAAAACACTCATTAACAAGATGGGAATTGCTGAAAACTTGCAGTAAGAGGGAATTTCTTCTGATGAGAAGGAATTGTTTCATATATATGTTCAAATCCACGCAGGTATCCTGTTTTCTTTCTTTTTTGTTTCTCTTTCTCTTCAGAATCCTGGTATAACTTATCCTGCACACCATTTTTTTTTAATGTGCATCCAATACTGTGTGCGCAGCTTGTGATCATTGCTTCAGTAACAATGACTGTCTTCTTGCGCACGGCCATGGCTGTTGATGTGATCCATGCAAATTACTACATGGGAGCTTTATTCTATGCGCTTGTTATATTACTCGTTGATGGCTCTCCAGAACTGCAGATGACAGTATCAAGACTTGCAGTGTTCTACAAGCAAAGGGAGCTTTGCTTTTACCCTGCTTGGGCGTATGTCATCCCTGCTGCTATCCTTAAAGTTCCACTGTCATTCTTGCAAGCGTTTATTTGGACAACCCTCACTTACTATGTAATTGGTTTCACCCCTGAGGTGGGCAGGTGAGTGTCATACGAAAACTGATGATTAAAAATTCACAGCAAAATGAAACAGGAGGAGCTAACTGAGTGCATATCACTTGTAAATCCAACTTTAATATCGATTCCCATCTCATTTTATCCGTGTCTTAGGTTTCTCCGCCAGTTCCTCCTGCTTTTTCTGGTTCATCTGACATCAGTATCCATGTTCCGTTTCATTGCCTCACTTTTCCAGACAGTGGTTGGCTCACTTACAGCCGGCAGTCTCTCCTTAACATTTGTGTTGTTATTTGGGGGTTTCATAATCCCAAAACGTAAGCTTTTCCAGGAAAACATGTTTCCTGTCAACAAGAAAATTGCTTTCAGACAATTTATTTCTGGTTTTTTGGTTGCAGCCTCTTCTCCTGCTTGGTTGAAGTGGGGATTTTGGGTTTCACCATTATCATATGGGGAGATAGGCTTGACATCAAATGAATTTCATGCTCCTAGGTGGGACAAGGTAGTGTCCGCCTCCGCCAACACAACAGTAGGGCAACAAGTACTGGAAAGCCGTGGACTCAACTTCCCTAGTTATTATTATTGGATATCAGTTTTAGCCTTAATTGCCTCCACAGTAGTTTTGAACATCGGTTTTGCTTTGGCTTTGTCCTTCCTGAAAGGTAAACTTCATCTTGGCTTATCAGGTAGGCCTTCTGTCACCAAGAAATAGATGCCCATCCTTGCTAACCAAACATGTTGGTGTTCATTCAGCCCCAGGAATTTCTCCTTCCATTATTTCCTATGACAAGTACCATCAATTGCAAGGGAAGAAAGGATGCTCTGATATTAATGGCAAAGAGAGCACGCAGACCAGTGCTAATGATAAATCTAAAAGGGGTAAGTAACTATGGATCTTTGTTTAATTCTCATCAGACATTACAGAGATCAGACACCAGACAAAAACTCTGAGTGTCTTGTGTTTTATAGCCAACTTCTGTAATATATGTTGCATACTTATCTGAAGAGACGCCATGAATCATATTTTCCAGGGAGGATGGCCTTACCTTTTGAGCCCCTTGTCATAACATTTCAAGATGTTCAGTATTATGTTGAGACGCCCTTGGTAATAACACAAACTCTGGCTTTCGGTTTGATCCTTCATAGCAGTAAGGCATTCTGTATAACGTTCAGCTTTACCATTGTTTTCTTTCCATTTTATTATTTTTGTATCAGGAAATGAGGAAAAGAGGTTTTTCACAAAAGAAGCTGCAGCTTCTAAAGGACATTACTGGTGTATTTAGGCCTGGTATTCTTACAGCACTGATGGGAGTAAGTGGAGCAGGAAAAACAACTCTTTTGGATGTTCTTTCTGGAAGGAAAACTGGTGGCACCATGGAAGGAGACATCAGAATCAGTGGGTATCCAAAAGTTCAGGATACATTTGCCAGAATATCAGGTTACTGTGAGCAAACTGATATACATTCTCCCCAGATTACGGTAGAGGAATCTCTGGTATATTCTGCTTGGTTGCGAATTCCCTCCGAGATAGATCAGAAAACCAAATTTGTATGATATCTTTTTTTCCAATACAGAATATCATTACCCTCTGGTATACACTGGACTCACATGTTATGATGAAACTGCTCTGAATGTTTCTGCTCGCTTTGTCTCCAGGCTTTTGTGAATCAAGTCCTTGAAACTATTGAGCTAGATGAGTTAAGAGGTTCTTTAGTAGGCATTGCAGGAACAAGTGGTCTGTCAACCGAGCAGCGAAAACGACTGACGATAGCTGTCGAGCTTGTTGCTAATCCATCCATCATATTCATGGATGAGCCAACATCAGGTTTAGATGCCAGAGCAGCTGCAATTGTCATGAGGGTGGTGAAGAATGTTGTTGAAACTGGAAGAACGGTTGTTTGTACTATACACCAGCCAAGTGTTGATATCTTTGAGGCATTTGATGAGGTAATGATGAAATTGTGAAACTGCTGCTTTCAATCTTCTCTTACTGTGCAAATATGGACAGTGGATGCAAAAGTTCTTACAATTTTGACAACAATTCTCACATCTCAGTTGATTCTGCTGAAGATTGGAGGGCAGATGATCTATTCCGGACCGATCGGTCTGCACTCTACTCAAGTCATCAAGTATTTTGAGGTCAGTTGCATAGATAGGCCTCCATCATTGTTCTGGACATAAATTCTGGTTTCTGACAAACCTGCATTCCATATTTATGGCTTTCTTCCCCAGCGTATTCCAGGAGTGCCAAAAATCAAGGAAAATTGTAATCCAGCAACATGGATGTTAGAGGTTACTTCCAAATCTTCTGAGGCTGAACATGGTCAAGATTTTGGGAAAATTTATGAAGATTCAGTCCTTTATCAGTAAGTGAAGATTACCTGTAGATGGACCACCATAGGGCTTTTTGGTCACTATATACAACGTTTCATGCTTGGATTTCTGGATGAAGTTAAAAGCATGTAATTTAATTTACTGAGTGCAGGGAGAATAAAGAGTTGGTGAGACAACTGAGTTTATCACCTCCAGGTTCCAAGGACTTGCAGTTTCCCTCACGTTTTCCACAGAATGGTTTGGAGCAACTCAAAGCTTGCTTGTGGAAACAGAATTTGTCCTACTGGAGATGCCCTTCTTATAATCTTATGCGCATTGTTTACACAAGTGCAGCATCCATTCTGTTTGGCCTGCTCTTCTGGCAGCAAGGATCCAAAATGTTAGATATGCATCCTTACTGATATTCTCACATACTAACTATATCAAGGACTTTTGATTAGTTGTTCCCTGTTTTTCTGCAGAAACAACCAGCAAGACCTGTTCAATGTACTTGGTTCTATGTACTCTGCTATCGTCTTCTTTGGCATAAACAATTGCTCCACAGTCCTACCATTCCTTGCAACAGAAAGAAATGTGTTTTACAGGGAGAGATTTGCAGGAATGTACTCCTCCTGGGCCTATTCATTTGCACAGGTTTAGTAGAGTGCTTCCTTCCATCTAATAGTATGGTGGTTTTATCCATTCTCTGTTGGTAACTGCATGCATCTGGCTGTGTATTGCAGGTGGTAATAGAGGTTCCATACCTGCTAGTTCAAGCAATAACTTACGTGACTGTTGCATATCCAATGATTGGGTACTCCTCAAGCGGGCACAAGATATTCTGGTCATTTTATGGAATGTTCTGTACATTACTTAGCTTCAACTACCTGGGAATGCTGCTGGTTTCTGTGACACCAACCATTCAACTCACTTCCATTTTAGCATCAGCTTCATACACAATGCTTCATTTGTTCGCTGGGTTCGCTGTTCCAAAAGCGGTAAGCACTCGGAATACCATTCCCAGAAAAATGAAAAAAAAAAATGGTCACTGATTTCTGCTCTTTTGGTGCAGCACATCCCAAAGGGATGGCTTTGGTTATATTACTTGTGCCCTACATCCTGGGCTCTAAACACTATGATCACCTCACAGTATGGAGATATGAACAAAGAGATATCAGTTTTTGGTGAAACCAAACCCGTCTCTGCCTTTCTACAGGATTTCTTGGGGTTTCATCCTAACTTCTTGGGGGTTGCAGCTGTCGTTCTCCTCATCTTCCCCATTTTGTTTGCTTCTCTCTTTGCATATTTTATTGGTAGACTGAACTTCCAGAGAAGATAAATTTTGCCAGCCAGACAGATCTTTAGCTGGAGATGGGTGGCGACGTGCAGAATGATGATGATACTAGCACTGCACCACCCACTTGCATATTATAATGGAAAAGAAGATGGAATCAGCCATGGAATCTGAATCTCATATCAAAGAATGCCCAAAACACTATTTATAATCATGTGTGTCTTTTACTCTGTGGATCTAACCACTTTTACAAACATCATTACATTATTACCTACCACGGAAGGGAAGAAGCATTAATACAAGACATGCATATCTGTAATAGAAACCTTTCTACTTTTGGTAGATAGTGGCTTTGCTCTTCCTTCCCTCCAGCAGATGTAAAAGAACAAATTCGGACTGCTTTCGATACTACAACATACATAATAAAAAAGAAAAAGTAATAACACATCCAATGAATTAAAAGCTTTTAATGCCCAAAATACCAACAATAAATTAACTATGCTTGGAGCTTCTCCGACTTGAGGGGCTTCACCACCTCCCATGTGAAGTCAGCGTCGTCCCTTCCAAAATGTCCATATGCAGCGGTCTTCAAGAACCTATTGTTGCCGCCTCTCTTGAGATCCAGATTGATGGAAATCATGCCAGGTCGAAAATCGAAGTTTTCCTTCACAATCTTGAGGATGTCTTTGTCTGGAATCTTTCCAGTACCATAGGAATCAACAAACACCGACAAGGGCTCGGGGACACCAATAGCATAGGACACCTGAACAATGCACCTCCTGGCAAGTCCACTGGCCACAATACTCTTTGCAGCCTGCCTCACAATGTAGGCTCCGCTCCTGTCCACCTTGGTTGGGTCCTTTCCAGAGAAGGCGCCCCCACCGTGTGCACCCCATCCGCCGTAAGTGTCAATGATGATCTTACGCCCTGTGAGCCCAGCATCACCATGAGGACCACCAATGACAAATCTGCCTGATGGGTTGAGATGGAAGATGGTCTTCTCGTCCAAGTACTTGTCGGGAATCACAGGCTTGATGACATGCTCCTTTAGATCGGCTGCAATCTCATCATTGGTGACGGTCTCATCATGCTGAGTAGAGATGAGAACGGTGTGGACACGGACAGGAACCATGGCACCTTTGTCGTTGTAGTACTCAACAGTGACTTGGGTCTTCCCATCGGGCCTGAGCCAGGGGCAGGTACCATTCTTGCGCACCTCAGTGAGGCGAGCTCCAAGCTTGGTGGCCAAAACATGGCTCAGAGGCATCAACTCGGGAGTCTCATCGGTGGCATAACCAAACATATGGCCCTGGTCACCGGCACCGATATCCTCAGGGCGCTTGGTGAGATGACCATGAACACCCTGGGCAATATCGGGACTCTGCTGCTCAATATTAACAAGCACCTTGCAGTTGTCAGCATCAAGACCCACATCATCAGATGTGAATCCAATATTCCTGCAGGTATCCCGCACAATCTTCTCGTAGTCTAAATTGGCCTTGGTGGTGATCTCTCCAAAAACCATAACCATGTTGGTCTTGGTGCAAGTCTCGCACGCCACCTTGCTCTCGGGGTCTTGTTCCAAGCAAGCATCGAGCACCGCATCAGAGATCTGGTCGCAGAGCTTGTCCGGATGTCCCTCGTTCACAGACTCAGAAGTGAACAGAAAGGTTTCCGCGGCCATCTCTAGGAACCTACACACAACGCAAAATCAATTCAGTCCCATCCATCAAGACCACCTTAACAAGAGATCTGCAAACACAACACGACATGAAGTCTCCAATAGAAACAACTACTGATACACAGTTCAAACACACGTCAGCTCGGATCATAAAAAGGTGACCACACAAGACAGATCTAGAAGAATGAAACACATACACAAAGTACAGTAACTAAACTGAACTACCAAAGTAGAAACAAGAAAAAGAGAAAAGCGAGCGGGAAGAGGAAGCTACCTTTGTGGAAAGACTGAATAAGAGGAATGAACTGAACTCGACTTGTACAAGAGTGGTAGGAGAAATGCAGGAGGAGGGTGGCAATTTATAGGAATAGATGTCCCCCGTAAAGCACAATACGGGTCAGATTCAAGAGAGGGGTGATTTGGGAAATTGGTAAATAAGAGTCGGTGGGCAGTTGGTGTGGACAACTATAAATAAAATAAATATGATAACAACATTGAAAACAAATCACAGTGGGCCCACATACTACTACACCAACCCCGGCATGTATATTGGGCCGTTTTCTATTCATGAGGATGTGGGCCAGACATACCTGGTTGGGCTGATTTGACGTTCAGGGTTAAAAGAAGCCCAAAATACCTATACCTTGCCGACAAGGCAGACAGACAAGACAAGCAGAAAACAGAACAAGTCAGGTTGGTTATGCCTGGTTGTTGATGTTGACTTCTTACGTGTCCTTCCTTCGGAAGTAACTAACTTGCGGGGCTCTTCTAAGTTGTCATTACCTTGTATCTTTCCTCCTTCCTCTGCATATCTTTGGTTTTTCCCTGATCCCAACATTTGTAATAAGCGCAAACCTTTCTTCTCCCCTCTCTGTTTCCTTTTTCCTTCGATTCATGGGCAAGGCCAAGTCTTTCAAGCAGGTTTACTCTTTCGGTACGTACGTACGTTCTGATCATTGTTTTGTTCTGGGTTTTCTTTGCTTTTATTAGCTTCAGGAATTATAAAACCATTCCTGAAACACGGCAGCAGAGCAGCTACACACACAAGTTGATGGAAATTCGAATACCTTCCTTTCGGGTTTTCTTTGCTTTGCGCTGAAATATCATTGAACTCGTGTTTTCTGGTGCAGAGCAACGATTTCAAGAATCCAACAGCATTATCATTAAATATCCTGACCGAGTTCCTGTGAGTCTTGTTTTGATCTAATCCTCTTGATGGCATGCATCTATTTTGGTTTCTCACCTTTCATTCCTTTCACAAATGATACAAGTACATTGCACTTTCCTAGTTTTTCTCCTCTACCTTTGACTTTGTTTTCAAGAATTTAGGTTGCCTTACTGAAAAACAGATGCAAAATTTGAATTAGTTAACATGATATGCAGCGGTCAAGTCTTAGCAGAAGACTAAACGCTTGAGGTATATCAATTTTAATTGTTTAAAATTTTCTGTTCAGGTGATTATTGAGAAATATTCAAGGACTGACCTGCCAGACATGGAAAAGATAAAGTAGGTTGGAAGTTTGTCAGTTTTGTGGCATTGTTCAATACGCATATTCAGGTTTGGTATTTCCTTTTTTCCTCATGAGAATGGCAACATTGATTGATATCCTGTATATATATTTCCCTGTTCTTTTCAGATACCTAGTTCCCCGAGACATGTCTATAGGGCAATTCATTCACATCTTAAGTAGCAGGCTTAATCTGACACCTGGAAAAGCTCTCTTTGTATTTGTACAGAACACTTTGCCCCAAACAGGTAAAATTTGTGCAGTTTCCTAGCAAGAAGCTTGAGGTGAGCATGACAGACTGCTAATTAATTCATGGTATTTTTTCTGCAGCAAGTCTAATGGATTTAGTCTATGAAACTTACAAGGATGAAGATGGATTCCTGTACATGTGCTACAGCAGCGAGAAAACATTTGGTTGAGACTATCCATCCTTCAGCCACAACAACGATGCCTGATATTAGTGAGCATCGGCACATATCCTGGCACACAACATCAAAACTTGTACAATAATGGTTTCAATGAAGCCTTCCGTACAGAATATAACCTGATGTAAATCCTTTCTTTCTTACCTTAAATGTTGCCAATGTAAATATTGACTCCAAAAATAATGCCAGTTTTAGTTGTTACCTTGAATTTGTTGAGCTACAGTTAAAGCCCAAAAACCCTGAGCACAACCAATCTGCTGAGCTTTCCTGATAGGAACATGGCCAAGTAAAAGATTCAACTTTATAACTGTGGTGAAGAATGCCACGTTAAACTCGTTTTGGGGTCTGAAGCTTCTTACTTGCAACCATATACATGGAAAAATTGAGTAGATTCAAAGTCAAAAACTCACAAGTCAGAACTGAACACCAGTATGTTCACTCACGCTAATCAATAATGTATATCTTACATCTCTAGGCGAAGAAATAAAGAAACAAAAGAATGGACATTGTGAAGGTATGGCACAACTGTAACTGAAAGGGAACATAATCAGCCTACTAAACACTCAGAACTCTAATTGTTACGTTAAAGCAACGTGACCAACCTCAGATCGCTGCCATGTCATGTTATTGTTGAGTCTGTGTAAATGAGAAAATATCCAAGCAGCAACAAGGACACCAAACCCCCAAACACCAACTTTAACCAGAGATGTTGGAGACGATGCAGTCTTTTTGCTCTCTTTGTTGTGAGCAACATTACAAGTGGGTTCTGTCAAACCTTGGGTCTTCATAAAAGATGAATATTTTTCAATATCTGCTCTTGTTAGTAACGGTTTCAATGATTGCTTTACAGTCTGGAAATGCCGGTTGAGTACAACAGAGGCGGATATGTTTTCCCTCAGAGCTACAATACCAGCTTCTCTGCAAAGTCCCTCCAGTTCAGCCCCGGTGAAGGACTCTGTATCAGCTGCAATTCTTCTCAGGTCAACATCATCCCCTACTTTCATGTTTCGTGTATGGACACACAGTATCTCATATCGAGCTTCTAAATCAGGGGGTGGTACATAGAGCACCTACAAATCCATGCCCGATGGAGTCAAATAAGATTCTAAAAACCATGTTTTACTAGCCACTGCAAGCTTTCAAATCAAAGAGAAGGACATCAAACATCAGGATTGAGTCATGTTACAGGCACAAATTTATTACAGTAATACTGCCACATGTTATCAGTATTTTCTGGTCATATCACAAGTGTTCACATCTATTTATGGTCTGCGTATAATCCGCATTAGATTTATGGTCTATGACTAATCCAGTTCAGGTTGGAAGCAAAATGGTAAAGCACCCTTTGTTGCCAGAGTTGAGCTACATTGGACCTCATCAAAGGTCTATGTAATCTATCGTCAATCTCATTTCATAAGTCCTTGACGATCAATGTTGTAATGGAAGTCTTGGACTAACTATCAATCACAAGGCCAGTTGAATAAATGGATATGAATAATGATGTCAAGCATCTCAGCCAGAAAAGACCAACTTCCAGGAGTAGATAAGATATTTTTACTACACAAGCAAGACTTCAAAAAACTATTTTGCATTAACCACAAAGGATATGGAAAAAAGTAATACACCTATCACTCACCTGATCAAAGCGTCCTGGACGCATAAGTGCAGCATCAATTGCATGAGCACGATTTGTGGCAGCTAATACAAGAATACCCTAGCAGAATTTGAGTCGATATCCAATCCAAATTGTTAGATGCTACGGACTTTTCGTCTAGCAGGAACACAAATGGAAAACTCAATCTTTTAATAATGACTTACTTTTGACTGCTCCAAACCATCCATTTCAGTCAATAAAGTAGAGAGAAGCCTCTCACCAACAGTGACACTGTTACTTGAACTCCCACCTCTGCATAGGATGAAATGCTATTATTGCCAAAAAGTAAGCTATATATATATACCTTTATAACTACAACTAAGCCTATTAAATACTAACCTTTTTGTAGCAACAACATCGACCTCATCAAAGAATATTATGCTTGGTGATGTTAGACGAGCCCTCCGGAAAGTACTACGCAACAATGCTTCACCCTCACCAACATACATAGAGTACAAGTCTGCACCACTGAGTTATACTTTATAATGTCTACTAATAGTGGGACTAGCTTCCAACCACAGTTTTATTATAATGGTAGAACTTGGTGATAATACCAAACAAATCTTTCCATAAGAACTATAGAATATCTTACATAAAAGTACAAAGATGATAGAACATTTAATTTCCACAAAAAAAATGCCCTTAAGATGCATTCTTTTTTATTTATAATGCTAATGACATCCAATATGCAAAAAAAAGAGGGTAACATCACATGTTGCGGCTAAACATCAGTTTCAACATTAAGGAAGATTTTACATCTGCTAGGTTAAGCTTTAAGGTTCTCATCCAGTTTAGTCAAGAAAACAACATTCAATTACCACAATAATAAACACTGAAAGTTGAAAAAAAAAAATGGAAATGAGAACCAATTTCTATTACTTATGAAGCCCATAGAATTTTAATGAAGCTAGAAATTATTTATAAAAATGCAAGCTATTATCTTCAGAAATCTTGAAGGATGATCAAACCGTTAGAAAGATTTTCCAACAGGTTAGAAAGTTTATTATACCTTAGGGAAAAAAAAGAAGCTTGTGCTGCATTCGCTGCAGCCTTAGCAAGAGTAGTTTTTGAGCATCCAGGAGGCCCATGCAAAAGAACTCCACTATAAGGTTGTACCCCCAGCCTTGAACATGCAGCAGAATATTTTATTGGCCACTCAACTGCTTGTTGCAGCTTTTTCTGAATAAATACAAAGCTTAGTCAAAGTTTTACATGCTTTTAAAGAGAAAGTGAGAGTTAAGCCTTCACATCTTTGCCATACAATTATAGTGTAGAGTGATTAACCTTTATATCTTTAAGTCCACCAATATCTTCCCATGAGATCTTCGGGACTTCCACAGCCACACCTCTGGTCATGCTTGGGCCAACCACAGACATAGCATGCGTCCAGTCTTCCATTGTTAAGCAAAGAACATCAGTATTTTCATTTGCATTTGAGGATCTAAGAGCAGACATTGTTGCTTCACGACATAAAGCTTCAAGATCAGCCCCAACATATCCATTGCAGGATGCAGCAATAGCTTTCAAATCTACATCAGGATCCAAAAGGAGCCTCTTTGAATAGAGCTGATAATGATCAACAGGTACAGAAATTAAACCTTCCTTCCAATATTTCACTAATCCTTGCAAATAAGAAATCAATTCGATTCTTGTCATTAAAGTAGCGCATGATTTTTTTTTCTTTTTTTGAAAAGCAGTAGCACACATGATGCTTTCATAAAAGGTCAAAATATTATTGATTACATTGAGAATTTGAAAACGTTCCTCTTCTGTGGGTGTAGTGACTTCTACTTCAGCATCAAAACGCCCCGACCTCCTTAATGCAGGGTCAATTGCATCAATTCTATATTCAGAAATAAATTATATCAGCGCACATCAAAACATCAAAATGCCAAAAGATTTGTCACACATTACCTAGTGTATATAGATTTACTGAATTCTTGTTTTAAGGACATAGATTTCGTCTCTACAATCAGAGATGCACTTGGCAACCACTTGAATTGGAAGCAGCACTAAGCAATTAAAAAGAGTTGCATCGTGCTGAAAAAAATTTCGAAGTATATATCTACAAAAAACTGTATATGCATGGGAAGCAGCAACTAGCCTCAGCCAAGCTGTGAGAAAATGTACAAATGTTGAAAAATATGTAATTGTGCTCAATTACTTACACTACTACATTTGAGCATTCCATTTCATTAAAGCAACCATCGGTTTCTAGAGTTTCATCAATGAAAACAATGATAGATAATTTCTCTATTGAACAAATCAGCAAGTAAAAGGACGGCATGGCACTAACTTGTTGGTGGATGCAACCACAATAACATGGTTAACTGATGCAGACGAAAGGTTATTGGCATCCATCAGTGCAAAGAGTTGAGAGGCTATTCGAACGTTCTGCTCTCGCCTGCATTAAGGGAATGATTTTGAATGTGATAAGGCAAAGAAATACACAAAGTTCTCCATACTTCGATCAGTATATTTTCAGTTTTCTAATGAGAAGCAGGAAAGAAAATTTTCGTAATCAAAGTGATACAATATACACAGATATGTTCAACATTTTCCTTCTTCCAATACCTTGAATCACGTCGAGGACATAATGCATCTATTTCATCAATAAAGATAACCGCCGGTTTGCCTGCCACGGCATGAGTTGTTGCCTCTGAAAAAGCCTCACGAAGAATTCTCTCGCTTTCTCCAGCATATGCTTTATGCACGGAATGCGGACTATAGAAAAGAAAGCACCCACAAATTAAAACCAGTAGTTCTAATACGTAGTGAAAACGATAATAAAAGGATGGATAGACAAAAACAATACATCACCACCGCTTAACCATTGATAGATCAAAAACAAAAAGGCAAGCATCGGTTTAGCACCTGATAACAGTCAAATGCGCATCGGTCTCCCGAACAACAGCACGCACCAAACTTGTCTGTCGTTAAAAGAAATACGAGAAAAGAAACAGATTGAGACAGATAATATAGAACAAAGAATGACGGTTAATTCGGTTGTCACTACAACGACTCATCCCCTCCGGTCAGCAATAAAGACTCTTAAGTACCCATCAAGGAAATCACCTTCATTAGCAGCTTCTTAATACAAACCACAAAATTTGACATAAATTTCATAGGCAGCAAACGTGCTCAGTTACCAGACTCTATCGACGCAAAAAGAACATACCTTTCCAGTTCCTGGTGGACCGTACAAAAGCAAACCTCTCGGCCACTGAATAAAAATAATAGGAGGATGGTCACAAGATATATCACATAATAATCGAACTGAAGAAACACAGGTCGCAGTTGATGTACTTTAAGACCAAGCTTCTGAGCTTCACGTTGGAACAAAAGAGGGTAAGTAATGAGCTCTCTGAGAGCTTCAAGCGCCGCAGTATTCCCACCGATCACTCGTTCAGCTCTCCACTCCTCCTCTGGTTGTGCAGTTTCGACGGTGACACTGCTGCTGCAAGTTGCCATCGAAGGAGGAGGTAAGGGACCGACGGCTGGCTAACCAGACTTGAAGCGAGGGGTTCCTTGTATAACATACCAATACCTAACTAAATATTGTATTGACATAATATATAATTTTAATTTAAGATATGAGTAAAAAAAATTAGAAAATTAGACAAAATATAAGATCTAATTATCAAAACTATCCTAATTACTGTTCTTTTGTAATAATTAATTCACGAATTATTATATAGAATAAGGTTATAGATTCGATGAAACCAACAACAAATAATAATTCTTATTTTAAATCATTAAAGCTTCATTTTGCATAAACAAATTCCTATAGATCCTTACAAATCAAAAACTTTAATCTTACACCAACCCCGCCCACCGCCCAAACCCTAAAAGATCTCACTTTTACCTGTAATTTCTCCCCGCGCCAAGCAATGAAATTGAAGTCCCTCCGTCCTAACTAGCCCACTTCTCCTCAAGTCCTAAAGTTTCTATCTTGCGAAGCTGTTCTGGGTTAGTTTTAGTTGGCAAGGAGCCCATTTGTCTTGCCTAGATAGTATTTTGTGTTCCGAGCCGTGTCGGCATTGGGGTAAGTTGCGCTGTGTGCGTAGTACATGTGGGTAGAGAAAGAAAGAAAGAAAGTAGTTGAAGTGAGTGATGGTGTCGGACCAGGAAATAGCTGATGGGGTGGAGACGCTGCTCCGGCAAGCGGACCCCAATGCGATGACCTCTTTGAACGGCGTTGTGCAGCAGCTGGAAGCCAAGTTAGGGCTGGATTTATCTCACAAAGCTAGCTTTATTCGTGACCATATCAGCCTCCTCCTCCGCTCTCACCCTGTCGCTACTACCGGTGCAGCGATTCAACAGCAGGTGCAGCCGCAATTGCAGACGTTCCAGTTCTCAGCCCAGCCTAAAGACCATTTTGGCCTCCAGCACCCACATGCTTCTCAGTTCCAACAATTCTCTCCCCGTTTTGTCATCCCCCCTCACACCCAACACGACCAACACCAGCAGGTGTTCCCGCAAGACCTTAACTTCTTCCAGCCTCAGGTGGCACCTACGCCACCACAGCAGTTGATGCCCGGCCGACAGCAGCAGCAGAACCTGCGTCAACATGTGGTCCCCGCAGCCGATGTGCTTTCCCAGAGTGCTGCCTCTGGATCTCCTGAAGTGCCCAAAGAAAGGTAAACTGAAGAAAACAAAACAAAATTCGAGCTTTTATGAGTACTTTGTAGCAAATTCGAGCTGAGCAGATGTTGGTTGCCTAAATCTTTTGTGATCTCTGCATGTGCATCGAGTCATGACTTAATGGAGAATACGATTTGATGGGGACATGGTTACCATTTTTGTGCAGTGCTCCTGTTGCAGCTAAAAGAAGGGGTGGTCCAGGAGGGTTAAATAAAGTTTGTGGAGTTTCACCTGAGCTTCAGGCTGTTGTTGGTGAGCCAGCCTTGCCTAGGACAGAGGTATAGTTTAAAAATTTTCCGAGTCAATTGACTCTATTGGTATCAATTTTGGATTGCATGTACCTGTTCTGATCTGATGTTCTATGTTTTTCTAAAAAACTTTGCTTTTGATGACACAGATTGTGAAGCAGTTGTGGGCATATATTAGGAAAAACAACCTCCAAGATCCAAGTAACAAGAGAAAGATAATATGTGACGATGCTTTACGCATTGTCTTTGAGACGGACTGCACAGACATGTTCAAGATGAATAAGTTGCTAGCTAAACATATTATACCACTTGAACCAACAAGTATGTAAGGTGGTACTGCTCTTCTAAAAAAAATCTTCATGCTTCAAGTTTGATTTAGTTACCTTGTTCTTGTAAATCAATGCAGAGGATTCTGGTCAAACAAAACGAATGAAGATGGAGTCAGCTGCCAAAAATGAAAATCCAGAACCTGTTGCATCTCTTGTAGTCATTTCCGAAGCTCTAGCCAAGTTTTTCGGGACAACCGATAGGGAGATGACCCAAGTAGAGGCATCAAAACGTGTTTGGGAGCACATAAAGCTTAACCATTTGGAGGTGTGTACTGAGCATAAATTTCTTTTCTTTTCTGTTTTCCGAGTCATCACCTAATGTTTGACGATTTGCTTACTGATTAAAGTCCGAAAGCAATTTCCAGCGAATTAGCTAGTAGCTCAGAGTTACTCTTCAAAAGTTTAGGGCCAAGAAGTGATTCGGTCGTAAATTAAAGCATTGCCTTGAATATTTTCTTATATCAGAATGATTATATCAAGATGGAGACAAGAAGATATACTGGCATTTTCCCTTTAGGAGACATGTGCCTCATATTTTTGGAATTTTTTTTCCTTGTGTCTTCAGGATCCACTAAATTCAATGGTTATATTATGCGATGAAAAGCTTCGTGAGCTTCTAGGGTGTGAGAGCATCTCTGCAGTGGGGGTGGAAGAGATGCTGACTCGCAATCATTTGTTCAAGCAATCATGATGTTTTCTAACTGGTTAGTTAGCAATGTAATCTTCTTGTCAGGTTATGCAGGTGTGCTTTGTTGTTTCTCCTTTGTTATATTATGCTTAGGCTCCGGAAGTGGTTCATGTTCATCTCTCTTTTTTGTTCTTGCAGGATCCACTAAGCTTCTCACTTCTGATTGTAGATTGGACAGTGAAGAACCTTTTTTTTATTATTCTGTCCTTTTTATTCTGTAAATCAACGTGGCTAGGTGATTTAATGGTTTTTGCTGTTTGGTTGTTTTATGGTAAGAAGGAAGCAGGAAGTGTCTTTGTAGTTATGCCATGACCCCGGAGTTTTAGGCTGCATCCCTAAGCTAACTCTATAACTTCAGGTTTAACTTGCCAGTGCCTAACCCCCCCTTAGTAGACTGAAGGAAACCCAGTTGACTTGTAAAATCCTTTCTACTCTTTCACAAGACAAATATGTGTATCTTATTATGTTATCCTGTTTGTATCAGATTTCCTGCTGCTGGTTTTTCCCTTTTCATTTATGTGGGTCTTCCTGGAACAAGGGATTCTAATCTTGTTTTGGTATTATTTGAAGCTTTAGTCTGGGATTCAAAATAATATAGGCATACAAAAGGGTAAACGGGATAGGAACCTGATTTCAAGTGTGACTGAAGCTTTATTGCCCAGAAAAGCAGTGAAGTTGATGACTTGTAGCTTAGTACATCCAGGGGATCACGAAAATCAAAATGAAGGCAATGAATAATAGAAGCAGCATAGCTTTTTTCACTTGTGCTTTGGTCAATGTGATCATCGTGCTCAACTTCTCTATCATTGTCATTACATATCCCATTAGTTTCTGCAAGAGCAAACAGACAGCAGATGATAAAGGACGCAAGATGTTCTTCAACCTTAAAATATGCTTCAAACATTCGTACCAGTCTGGAAGGCTCCATAATGAAAAAAGGCTCAATGAACATCTCGACATTCCTGCAATGCATTTCATGGAGGGATTAAATACCAATAAAATTTCTGTATCTCCTTCTGGATTTACAATCATTGTTGGTTGCTCACATGTCCGGACCTTATCATGGCTTTCCCATGGTATTCTTGAAGAATGTAGAAGCTGAAGCCCTTTCCTACTGGCATATGTGTTTTGCTCCATTCTGCAAGTAAGTCAAATTTTAGAATATGAAATTTTCCTCCCCTAGCAGAGTAATCTAAATATGAAAACAGGCGTTTATTTTATTTATTTTCTCATAGAGAAAGCACAGGGATATTACGCAGTTTCCAATTAACGCTGACGGTCAGCCCGTGTTGCGATGTTGGTTGTACCACGAATTCAAAATGCTCCCCCAGCAGTCTGATCAGAGTGCGGAAGAAGTCGAGAACTTGCTGCAAAAGTTAAATAAAAAGCAGAGATTTAAATCAAGATGCAATTTTTGATAAAGAGAAATCGATTCCAATGATGTGATAATGCGAGTAAAAGATAAGGAATAGCATATGAAGTTTTTCACTTAGTTGTCGAAATGAGACATAGAAATGCACAGGTTCTGACAAACCTGTTTTCCTTGGAAATGCTGAAAGAAACCGAAGAGGTTGCAAATGCATCGACATTCGTCGCTAAACATGGTCGATAGTTCACAAATATTTTGGTTCTTGATTGAAGTGTGAAGCTGCATAACTGTTTCTAAAGCTCGTTTCTCTTCCTCTCCTGATCCTGAGATCTCGGCGTCTGGCTCTGGCGGCACCGCCAACAGTCCCTTACGCCTTGAAAAGAAGAGTGGTTCAGTACATTTCTGGCGTGACATTGGCGTCCCGACTTTGGTGCCAAGGAAACCATTGGGAATGTGGGAACTCCGTGCTCGTAAGAAGAATGGAGGTGAATTTGTGATTAATCTAGGGATGTGAGATGCAACGGCCATTTCGGAAGGATGAAACGGCATCTCAGCTTTCGCCTAGAGTAAAACAGATATAAAAGAATCTGATACAGAACATTAGCAGATCCAACACGTAAAGCAATCAACTTTGGAACAAAAAAAAGAGGCAAATAAGGAAACATAATCTCTGTAAAGAGCAGAGCATCTTTCCATGGCAAGTTATATGAGAACTTTCACGAAATAGAAAAAAAATGCCAAAGACTAGTTAAGCGACACAAAAGCATCACTCATACAGACCAACGAAAAAGGGTTTTGGATATCATTTCAATATGCCCAAACACTGGAGCTGTAAAAAGGTTTCAGCACTATTCAGAAACAAAATGAAACTAAAACAAAATCTTATCATAAGACCACATCATCGTGATAACCACTTTAAGAAGAGATTCGTAGAACCCTGGCACTTTGCTATGATGATGATGATCCTTTGAACTTTGGCCTAGCATACCCCAGATCGATCAGTTTCTTCAACAATATCTTCTCAGCACTTATCTAACAACGCAACAAAAGCAAAATGCATAATCAGTGCTACATATCTAAGGTGATAAGCCATACAATTCTTTAACTATTGGTAGGATACCATCTATAAACTAATCATGCTGACCATAAATTCAAATGCAGTGCTTTTTTGCAAAAACAATCAAAAGAGGACCCGACCTCGAGCATGGGATTGTTCTTAGGAATGTTACAAGCGAGTACTATGTTGAGGCCAGTTTTTAACACTGCAAACAAACGAAAATGGAAACGCATTACATCTATCTATTAGTGAGATTACAAACAGAAGAAGAACAAAAAATTTGTTTCCTACAATTGGTACAGAAAGAAAGAAAAAAAAAGGTACCCAGTCGTCGAGCAATGCCAGAACCTATATTATCAGAACTTCCCCCAAGTACACATCCGACACTAACTGTATTGTTCTGTGCAGCGAACCACAAAGCAACACCAATTAATTCAAAACCAGTACGATTAATACTCTTAAAGAATTAAACAGGAACGAAAGGAAAAGGGCAAAATTACCGGGCGCGTGGATGCAGCTGCGTATAAGTGTCCCAATTTAGTAGAATTGCAACCAATCCACACATAAACCTACAACTTAACAACCGCCAGCTATAACTTAAAACTCAACTTCAAGGGAAAGCTCTTACTTATGTAATCTATATGCAATCACAGACTTGTTAAAAGAAGAAACGAAGAGAGAAAACAATGAGATAGAAACAAGAAATACACCTGTTTAGGAAGACGGATTATCTGGAAATGAAGGGTTGCGTCGCCCACGATCTCCGAGAAGCAGACGACGGGGAGACCAACTGAAGATGATGATGATGACTGTGCGTTCAGATTTTGCGAAGTTATATTCATAGCTGACATATCCGCTTCAATTTTAGTGCTATCCATACTCTACTGTGACAACAGGTATACCGAGCTACACTTGCTTGTTCGCAAACTACAAATACCCTCTCTGACGAAGAGACCAGCCAAAACGGAAGAGAGATTCTTATTAAATAGCATGGTTTGTTCTTGAACCTCAAGGCAGCTAAAACTACGCCGTTCTTAATATAAATCCAATCTAATTGTTATTTTTTAGTTGTCATTATTTAGAATTAAGAGTATTTTCACTCATTGCATAACTATATTCGAAAATATATAATAAAATAAATATCCTAATAAAAAGTAAATTTCATTTATATTTTCAAAACTCACTCCAATTCTAATTAAATATTTCGGATACGGATAGGATCCGATAGAACTTTACATTAAGACTTGGTGGTACATAATAAATACTTAATACACCAAAATCTACAATATTTTGCTCTTTTGGATAGGCAAGAACGAACAGCAAAATGAAGAGATAAGCCCACTTATATACAAACCAGAGAAAAGCAAGCGCATATGTTTTCACAGACAACAATGGATGAGTGAAACTATAAAAGCTATGAACTAAACAACATTTTTTTCTTCTTTTAAAATGCTTTATGCCATAAAGGTTGGTTTGTTGGGTGGAACCAAATCTAACAGCATATTCTCAAATACCCGTCTTCCGTTCCAACAGCAAACAACCGAGAGAAAGGTAGAATACTTATACTGGACAACACTGACAAGTTCTTCGTTGCGTGATCTGCCACATACAGTTTTCGAGGATAAATTCGCTGCTGCCCATCCTGACACATGCAATTCCCAAAGTCAGAAACGAAATCCAATGATCCCCGCCGACTAAAACTTTGCCTAACCATTCTCATATTTGATGCAAATTATGAGAAAAAAAAAAACCTTGACGGTTGAAAGTAAAATGTAAATAACATACTTCCTCGGCAGAAGTGGATAAGGTGGAAAGCCCAATCTTGTTTCTCGAAATTGAAATAACATCTTGACCCCAGATAGAGAAACCAGCTACACCATCTGTGTGGCCTTTAAAAACAATGGGCTGTGGTTGTGTACAATTCCTGCAAGATAAGTATGCAATTAGGTGGTAAAGCTCAATATTGCAAATGTGTATTACCCCTAAAAACAAGTAATCAGCCACTGACTGTTTAGAACACTCGAGATTCACAACCCCTTGGCTGTATTGAGGAAAAGATTAAATAAGCTTAAGCCTAGAATGGAAAGAGCTAATTGCAAATTGCAGGGTAACCTATTATACAACTGACTGGATAGGCAAAAATAGGAGACTTGTGTAGTCAGCTCCAAACAGATTTTATAAGTTTTGCCAGTAGTGTTGAGCTTAAGATGTCATCATACTAGACTTTGAAAGCTGAAATCTTATTCCAAAGACGATGGATAAGACAACGGTAAGCAATAATTATTTGGATATTCGGGGATGAAAAGAAGTTCTTGTCTTACCTTCTCAGATCCCAAATTCGCAAGCTGCGGTCGAGAGAGCTGGAAACAAGTAAGTGATCCTCTGGTGCAGCCAACTGCATGCAATGAATGTAACAACTCGTGTTAAAATAAAAAAATAAAAAAACAGCTTCTTCAAAATCTTAAACATACCTTCGTCACATATCCATCATGAGCCTTCCAAGAGGCAACAATATTTCCACTTCTCAAGTCAAATAATTTACAATAACCAGAACTTAGACCAGCGGCAACACAAGATGGTGGACCGCAAGCTCCATCTTTGTCGGATCCACATGAGCATATGGCAGAGACGAGAGAAGGATAAGTAGATTCAACAAATTCACCCTTCCACATATGAAGCTTCTGACCTTGGGAAAGGTCAATAAACCTGAGGATTTGAATAGAACTTCAAAAACCCATCAACATAACTAAATTCTTCTCTATGCATAAGTGCATGTCTCAACAGTAGAAAGTCACCTGAGAGAACCATTTCCAGTGCCAACTACAAGCCTTCCATAATATTCTAAATGGTGCATACACGTGTATAAGCTGGCGTCAAATGCATTATTTAATAATCCACTTGATAGGGTGTTAGAACTAAGCATATTTGGATGATCATCATTAATCTTTGGAGCAGAAACTGCAGAGTTTCCAAAATGAGCAGAATCAGCTGACGTCTCCGATAAAATTGATATCATTTTTCCTGATCGACCGTTCCAAACATGAATCGTTCCATCACAAGATGCTATCCTCCCACTGGATGACAACACACAGATGTCATTCACAACCTGCGCATTTCACAAGCAAACAGAAGCATTTTCACAACCATAAATACCCTCAACTATAAAGCAACAAATTTTGGTCACAAGAAATATTAATCTGAAATCTAGTGTGTAAAATGAATAGACAAGGACCAGGAAACCTTTAGATTTTATATTTTTTTTAACTGCTTTGCATCTTTGTGCAAGTATCTTGATATGAACATTTTTGTTTTTTTGAAGGAAACCCCTAGTTTATAGCAATGAATAAAACCATGAAGGTTCTAGGTATTGGAAGGTACAAACCTCTTCGTGACCATGATAGCCATATGTACAACTCATTCTGGACAATTCCCACTTCTGAACTGTGCCTTTGAACCCTGAACCAGCACCTGCAGTAAAAACGGTACACTCATCTTGGCTAACGGCTAGAGATCTTAATGCTCCATGATGTGCACGGATTGAATATATAACCGATGCTCTGATTTTCCATGGAAGTTCATCTTTCAGATTGCCAACACGCCCAAGGAAATCAGGCCCATCCCAGCTAGCAGCAGCACTAGGAAACCAGAACCAGGGTTCACGCTTCAAAATGTTTGAAGTTGCTACATTGCTTTCAACCTGACTTTGATGACTAACATCATACTTTTGAGGCTTCAAATTTTTGGCACCTCTAATCCCTTGAGACTGAGGAATTGACCACCCAACCCCATTCAGTAATAGCTTAGCAGGATTGTAGTCAGATGGTGTTGTCTTAGAAAATGCAGCCCTTTTGCCAATTATACTTTCTGCTACACTTCGAGATTCTCCGGTATGTTCCCACTGAATCATAACAGGTGCAGGATAAGCAACATATAAAAGAGATTAAGTATGCGATTTCTTATGGCAAATGATCATTACCAAAAAGTATAATCTATCAAGCATACAAGCACTAATCTACATTAAGGCAGCAAACCTTCCATTTATGATAGCGAAGAAGAAATTGCTCAAGCAGCAACCATGTGGCACAACCCTGACGAAGTTTTTCAATGCCAAGCAGAGATGCAAAGGAAGGATACAGAAGCAACCTGATCATAGCAAAAAAAGTCACACAAGGCAAGGATGTGGGAAGGCAACAAGACACATGACAGAGTTGATGTTTAAAAGCCCAAAAGCTATCATGATTAGCACCTACACGAGATCCATACGGCTTTCCATCTGAGCCTGCCCATCCATTTTGGACTTGGAAATTTTCAAGCTCCGACCAAATGAGCCGGAGCTGTTTACAGTCTCCTGGGAGAAAGCAAGTTCATCAAATAACTCTTTAAGTTGGGGCAGAACATGCGATGCTGTTAAGTCGGGTCCAATTTGCTGACAAACTGCCATCAAAGTAGTAGCAGCAACCTGACAATAAAAGGATCATATCCCTTGATAAATAGACCATAGAATCTAAATGAATGACATTGTAGATGCATGACTAGAAAAAAAAAAGTCCTGGCACACCAAAGCAATAAAATCATATTTCCTAAGTGCCTAATAGTCAAGTCCTTGATAAGAAATTTGAGGATGATAAAATGGGAGTATAGCTTCAACGCTTGAGGCATGAAAAAGGTGCATGTCTCATGTAGACCACATGTATCGCAGATACCTTACGGAATATATTCCAGGTTTAGCTTTCATCCATCAGACTTTGGGTTAAGGCTTTGATACAGTTCACTTATTGAAGTAAAGACTATTTCCGACTCAAACAGAAGCCCAAGGAGAAGCTATGGAGGTATTTATATCACCTTGATTTTATCCAATATAGTCTACGCATGTTTTCTATTTTGTTTGCTTTTTGGGTAGGCATTGCAGAAGAGGTAGGACTAAGCATTTCTAAGATGAAGCAATGCAACACTATGTCATAACAGGCAATTAAGAAAATATCACAAAGTAAAAGCAGCACCATTAAAAAAATATCACAAAGAGCAGCCATATCATGCACAAAGAGAGAGAAGGCCACCTGAAGCACTGAAACATCCAAGTTCTTTTCCATAAGAACCATCACATATAAACAATTTTTATCCTGCAAGTTCAGAGAAGATGCCTTGTTAATTTTCATCCCTTAAAAATTCAGTTGGTAAAACAAAGAGAAACTAAATTTAATAAGAGCTGAAACATTATCCATACTTCAATGATCTCCTTAATAACAACATCCCTTGTCAAGAGTGGAATGAAACCGTCCAAAGTCATAAGACAATCAATAAGCGCTAAAGCATTCCAGCACTGTACTGGCTCAGGCTTATTTATGTATGAAACATTCACACAAGAAAAAATAACTTGTTTAAGCAACGGCAGCACCTGTGTAACGATAAATGTCTCCCCATAAAGACCACCTGAGAACCAAGTAAGCGATAGCCACGTTAGCAGAAATGTCCTGCCAGAGGACACATACACAGACACCAATGAACAGAGGATACCAATTCTAACCAGAGCATCAATTCCATCTGGACAAAGTCCTTTGCCAAAGCAGTGAATCAAAGGCAAGATCGTCTGCATCAAAAAATGTGTGCACGTTATAACAAGAAAAATGAACAAAAGGCACATATTTGTTTCCCTATATTGCATCAGTATTGAAGTATAGATGGTCATCCCTTTTTCTACCAAATCATAAAGCCTAAAGCAATTAACAAAAATCAACCTGATTAACTGTGATAGGTACACCAAGCTCTTCACTAGTGCCTATCAGCAGTACTGAAGCAACAGCTGCTGAACTTTTATGAGGAGCAACATACAAATTTGATATCACCAAAGGATGTATTGTTTCCAGATATGTTTGTTTGCCAACAAGGTTCCATATCTCTTGAACAAATGAACCTTGGAGGAGAGATACCTTCAAATGTGAATCACCTGTAGTCTGGATTAGATGTCACGATAAGTAGGCAGAAAGAGTAGAAATTTACACGTTTTAGAAGTCCAATTACAAAATTCAAAACTAGCCTGTAAAATCTTCTGGAGGCATGGCAAGATCAACATTTTTACTGCTTTCGGTGTTAAACATTTCATTAATTCTTTCAACAGTACATATGCGGATTCAGCTTCAGCTTCTGATGTAGAACCAGCCACAAGAGGTAAACAATGGGGAGCACACATCTCAGCGGCAAAGGTTCCCATGACTCTCAGGGATCCTTGTTTTGCAAAGTTTGCAGCATATTGAAGTCGGGATCCATCATTTGCCAGAAGCTGAAGTGGTGCTATGAAAGAGTAAGATGACTTGACAGTTGCAGGAAAATAAGGAGACTCTAGGATACTTTTGCTAGATGGCCTCCTGGTTAGTTAGAGAGACAAAAAGGAAAGCAAAATGTTATGATGCCGCAGGAGAACCATGCATAATATAGATAAAGGATAAAAATATTGATTAAATAAAATATGGGAAAAAAAACTAAAAGAACATATTGGAACATTATTAAAGCACACCCAGACTAACTTATACCATATCTTTAAAACAACACATAGAAAACACAACCTTGTCCAATCCTTACGGATGCAGACTTCAACAAGAACTTTAGCCTGAGGAGGAAGTTCGTGCATCGACCCTGGTAGTGTTCCACCTTTAATATATGAGGCTAATGAAGTTGAATTGAAAAGTGGCCTTTTCAAATAAAGTTCTGCCAGTACACAACCTATGGAAAATATATCATTTGCAACATCAACTGACAGGGTCCTCGAATAAGATGATTTCTGTTTCCAGAGTAGCAACTGCTGATATCCCATGGAACCTTCAACCTCCTCCTCAAGATGCTCAAGAAGAAAAGTCAAATTAATATTTGAGGAGAAACCAAAGTTTCTGCTAATTTCAAAAGGTTCAGAAATGTGTTTTTGGAAACTCTTACTATCTGAACCTTCAGCTGAATAGACGTCCTTCACTAAATTCTCTGGATCCTTCACTAAATTCTCTGGACAGGAGAAGTACTGAGGATTTAAATCACTAGCATGTTTAGAAAATACTGATGCCTCTTCCAGTTCCTGTAAATAAGAAGCTTCAGTAAGGAAAGATGCCTCACTCTTCATGCCATTCAACTGGCATTGTTTCTCAGAGGATTTATTAGAGTTATCATGTTTCTTTCTTCTATCACCTTGCCTTACAGGATGCGGCCGAGTAAAAAGCTGGCGTCGGCCAGTTGACCTCAGTACAGTGGACTCTGATGAAGGCAACATAACATTTTTTGCAACTATAGCTTCCTTCCCTGACATTTTGTAGCCAAAGGTTATGTCAATCCAATGATGGATTTGACAAGATACCCTTTCACTTTCCAGAGCATCTCGGTGCAGTTTAATGAACTCTTCCGGGCTGCCCGCCCATAGGGGTACTGCCAGATCTGCCATCCCAGAATGAACAGAAGTAAAAATTTTAGGATCACAATAGAACTCAGGAATGCACTCATCAGGGGTCCATTGGTATAATCTTTGCATATTGGAGGGATATTCATTAGGTTCATAGACAGATCGAACAGCCAAACGGAGAACACTCAAGGGTAATCGTCTAGCTTTGTAACTGCAGACAGCTAACTCAGAAAGACATTCATCTGACACATGATGCGGAATTTCAGATGTTGAATAGGTAAAGTCCAGCTGTTCATCTCCTTTTGCCAAACGCCATTTGCTTTTGCTCAAATCTCTCCACCCTAAATCAGAATTTCCGTCAGGTTTTGTACTGAAGTCTATTACCCATGGCATCATTGTATGAAATGTATGATCACCCCACCTTCTTCCAGCTAATCTGTTTAAAATGAGAAGATACTCAAAGTTACTCAACTCTCCCTTCCACCACTGATTAAATTGAGTGTGCCAATCTACGGAAGGGGAAAGTTTAAGGTCAGCAAAGAGAGCTTGATATGAACAGCCATCTACACAACAGGATTCCCCTGCAGATGAGAGAGGTTCATAGCAATCATTGTCACTGCAACCTAAATCCAATCTTGATACAGGTTTCTCACAAACAGAAAGCCAAGACCAGCATAAATTATTTAGCATTATGTTAGAGGGGCATATTTTACCATGGGAAACCCCTAAACCGTGCAAGTAAACCAAGGATGAAAGCAGTTGATACATCAAAAACCTCACATGCCACTCTGACTTTAAGGCATCGGGGCAGTAATGCAGAACGTTCTCCAAAGTAAATGGCGCTTTTGCAATCACCACATTCACATATTCAGATGTCTTGAGCAAACCAAGAACAGGAGCTATGTTTGGATGCCTTAGACAACCGGGGATGCCGTGTTCATCAAATGAAGGTACCCCAAGCAGACGAAGAAAATTTACAGCATCTTGTCCTGAAGCTTTCCCTTCAATTAGTAGACTCAGTGAGCACAATATGTGAACTTCCAGACACCCTGACCGGAAATTCAAAGCAAGCTTTTCAAATGCAGAATATGAGCAATTATCTAGATGAGCAACCGGGGCCAATGCAGTTATTGTTCTAACACAAGAGAATCTGCTCGAACAAAAGCAGGTACAACTTCCAAATTTTGTACAACTTGTGGATACATTTCTTTCTCCGTCCAGCAGACCTGAAAATTTGTCCAATGAAGAATTCCTCGCATCACATTCCACATCCGAGGAAGTGATATCTCCAAGCTTTTGACTGTCAGTACCTTCTCCAGGATTCTCAAGCGCACATTCATCACTGTAACAAAGCGTGCACAAAATTTGACTAAAGTAAATTCCTAGTTCATCCTAAGGAGATTTTGACACATAAATTGCGCTAATAAGAAGATGATTCCTCTATTCTGGTGAAAATTATGCGATTAAATTAATCGAATTCCGGAGCATGTAAACAGAAACATCGGGAAAACCAGAAAGAAAAAAAAAACGAAAGCGCAACACAATCTCACTGACATATAGTTCGTCAAGCAATTCTGTCGATGACTTGGCAGCTGCAGCAATATGAACTGAGAAGCGGAGGCTGAGGCGGAAGACGAAGAGGAAGAGGAAGTCGAGGTAGATGCCTCTCCATTGGAATCAAATACCTGCTCCTATTTTTATTTTATTTTTTAAAAAAAGGCAGATCAACAATTTCGGTTGACATGTTTGTGAGTTACGCAATACAGAAGTTAAAAAGAAAGAAAAGAGCAATGGACCTGGACAACTGCGGAGGAAGCGAAGGGAAAAGGTGAATCGGAGAGGCCGTAGCAGAAGAGAAGTTTATGAGAGAAATCGGACTTGATCCTGCGTTCAAGGCAATCGAAACACGTTTGTTGCTTCTCCATAATACATTCTAATCCCGCTTTCTCTCTGTTTCACTTCATCCTCTCTTCTTCTTCCTCTAAGTAATCATTTCCACAGTGACGAAAGGACTGAGGAAGCAAAGACTCCTGGATATCCAAACACGACTTTCGTTTATCTACCCTCGTTTCATGGCGTCTAAAATAAATAATGAAGTGCACATATTTGGGCTTTTTGTAAATAAATACATAATTAATGAAATTTTATTGCTCTTAATTTAAAACAAAATCATTTTAAGATTGAAATCCGAATATAAAAAAAAAACTAAAATTTATTCAATCCACATGCCAAATTAGTCCACAAAACCTACACATTCTCGAAACCAAGCTCGGGATTAAATTATAATACGAAACTTGGTTCGTAAATACCAAGCTCGTGACAATTGGGTAGGATAGAATCAATCTTATAGAAAGAAAGTTTTCTAGTTAATCTTCATTTACAAGGTGAAGTTAATGCCTGTAGATTATTGGGTCAGAAAAATGCAAAAATGTAAGATCTCGAAACACATGCACTAAGACCCAATGAACTACAAGTGTTCACTTCTTGATGGTTTCCCCTTTTCCCCTTGGGAAGGAAAACATGAGGAACTCGTCATTTTTGTGGAAGTACTGTACTCTAATTGACATAATCGACATGGCATTCCACTGCATCTGTGTTACACTGGTTGTCTTCTCTATATATAGATCGGGAACTGGAATATAATGGCACCACCATCACTCTGGTTTCTTCAAGTTCAAGCAATTATCGGTTGCTTGCCTGAAGAGACCCTGGACTTGATTCAATTCCTTCTCTGGTAACGGCAGAAACATTAAGATGGTTGTTAGCTCCAGAAACATTCCGAAAAAAATGAACTAACGCTATGCTTTCTTGAAAAAATGGTAAAAATGGGTAGAACAGGTTCATATACCAGCAGCTTCCAGTTGCCTCTGCAGCTCTTGGCCTACAACATCATTTTTAGCCTGGAGTAGGGATTGCAAACAAATAAATAAATAAAACATAACATAACATAACAAGAGAAATGTACCTAGACTTTCAGAATTCAACCTATACTCAACTAGATGAAACCTATTTTGGGCTAGTAATTCTGGTATTCTAGACAGTGAAGATGAGCTTTTTTCTGGTGGGGGATAAGTGGACCGCTTGTGATGATGATTTCCAATCTGCAGCATTTGAACAGCAGCTGTCCAGCAATGGAATACTCACTCAAGCTAGAGGAATCTTTTTAATTGGTCAGAGTAGTTGGATATGGCCTACTCAGAGGTCGGTCCTTTCTATTGGATTAAAATATAAAAATGAGATTTCCACCTCTCCTAATTTTCCAAATCCTCATTCAGATCATAAAAACTTGGTCCTGTGTCAAAGATGGTGAACAGTTTTCCCATACTATTGAAGTTTCCTTTTTATTCAAATTCTAAGGCATAATAGCCTTACTGTAACTCTGGAATTTGTTTGATACTAATCATATGAAGAAAATAAAAAACTTTCCAAAAACATTAAGAGAGATTCTAGCTTCAATGCAGCAGTTTCATCCATACCTGAAGCTCTGCAATCCTTTTCAATTGAGCTTCTTCTCCTCCCTCATCCAATGGAAGTGCAGCCACTAAAGCATCAAACTGAGAAAAGAAAAAGGGTAACTGTTTTTCTTAACGCTCTATATCAGAACAGGATAAGTAACCACAAACATATCCCATCACAGAAAAATGGCTTATTAGGATTATCGATACCAGTATTGAACCAAAGAGCGCTTGCACACCTGTTTTGCAGCTTTAACCAAAGCTGCACTCAATAACTTGGGTTGTTCTGCAAAATCCTCCGGAGGGTTAGTCGTTGGTTCAGGGTAATTTGGTGATAGTCGCACAGGAGCAGCATCCCTTTGAAGAGATCCAATCGTATTAAAAGCAAGGGAAGCAATTGTATCAACTTGCTCTTGCAATTGGGAGATTATGTCCATCTCTTATTACCCTTTCAAGCATTAACAAACCAAAATACCGATAAGAACAGGAAGTCGTCCGTATGTAAGAAACCAAGCAAAAATTGCATACAACAGTTCAAGCATTGACGAGTACAAACTGAGAACAAAGTAAACACAATCGCTAGGGTTTGCATTTCGGTGAGTGGGTATGGATTGAACATAAACAGGAGAACCTACTTTTCTATCAACCGACATTCCAGTTGAAAAGCTCGCCAACTACCTTTTCTGTTCGGTGAGTTGAACTCGCCCGTTCGAGCTGGGCCGGAGGGGTGGCCGGCGAGGCGACCGACGTCGAAGAAGAAAGAAGCGAGCGCGAACGAGGTTTCGAGGGGAAAAAACGAAGGTGACCGTAACTATAGTCTTCTTGGGTGTTTATTAGGCCTTTATGGGCTTTATGGGCTTCAGAGCTGATTGCACAACTCAACGACCGGTCGTCTATAGCGAAACAAGGCCCACTGAAACGAGCTGGCGTTGGATTGATGGCATTGATTGTAATACCCTTGCAACTTAACTCCCCAACCAAACATCTGGAGTAGTTAGCAGTTGGCTTCTGGTCGGTGTTTTGGTGTCTGAGAAAGTGAAGATTACCGAATAACAGATAAAACAAAACGGTAGGATTATCGGATCGGTGGACTAAAGAACAAAGAATGGGAACCTCCACGACGCAAGCCTACGGAGAGGCATGGTACTGGGACAAACGTTACGCCAACGAATCAGGGCCCTTTGATTGGTACCAGAAGTACCCTTCCTTGGCTCCTCTCATCCGCCTCTACGTCCCTCGTCTCCCCCACCACCACCCTTCTCGCGCTCTCGTCGTCGGATGCGGCAACTCAGGTATCCGGAAACGGATCACGTTGTCCTTCAGATATTTCCCCCGCTCTAATTTCCTTACTTGACTTGTTCTTCCTCTGCTGATAATTTCGCAGCATTCAGCCAAGGTATGGTGGAGGATGGGTACGAGGATGTGGTCAGCATTGACATATCCTCCGTGGTCATTGATGCCATGAATAAAAAATATTCCAACAGTCCTAAACTGAAATGTGGGTATTCGTTCCTACTGTCCCTTTAAATTGAATCACATATCAAGCAGTTTTGGTGTTTGCTCCGTTCATGGTGGTGTTAATGTTGTTAACAGATGTGCAAATGGATGTTCGTGATATGGGCGATTTCCAAACGGGTTCCTTTGATGCTGTTATTGATAAAGGTACCCTTTTTTGATTAATTACACTAGCTTTTGTTTGTCACATATTGCTCATTTTTGGTGTTGCTGTTGGTTTGACATGGTTTTTTTTTTTTTCAGGAACCCTTGATTCGATCTTGGTGAGTGTTGTTTAAATTGTGAGGGTTTTTGTTCCATTTTAGGTTGTGGGTTTGCAGGTTTTGATTGCTTGGCAAATGTTTGATTGTTGGTTCTTTACTATCCAGTGTGGAAATTGCTCGCGCCAGAATGCTGCTAAGATGCTTGAGGAGGTGTGGAGGTAGATATGTAAAACTTTGGGCAGAAGTGTTGGGATTGTGTTCTTTGGTTCTGTTTTTATTGTTTTTTTTTCCTCTTGATATGTTCACCGCATATTGAAGCAGTTGCTGACAAACTATAGGGTCCTCAAGGATAAGGGAGTCTATATTCTGGTGAGTCTCTTCAGCCTTTCCCTCAGCTACTCTGCCATTCTTAACTTTCACCATTGTTGCAGGTTACTTATGGAGCTCCGGTACATCGGCTCCAACTCCTGAGAGAATCTCATGCGTGGGAAATAAAGCTTCATGTCATAGGTTAGGCTTTCAGAAACTCGAGAATTTGTTGTTTCTGTTCCTATCTTACCATTATATTACCTCATGAGATTTTCGGATTCTAAAAGCCCGACATGAACCGACAAGGACCACAGATTTACGGATTTACTGGCTGCGTGGTTTTTGCTGCATTAGCTGGATATTCCTTGTTCACTTTATATGCAAACCTTAGTCCTCTTACTCTTTTCCATTGGTGATGCGCAGATAAACTTTTGACAGAAGAAGGATCTGAGAAACCAACAAGAGAGCTAACGGATCCTGTGGCTTTGGATGCCAACTCTTTGGAAGCAGCACTTGGAAAGAATCCTGATGTGCATTTCATCTATGTCTGTACTAAGGTTGGCAGAAGCAATCTCCTTCTTTGCTTTTCTCCACTGAGTAGCTCAACATCAGGAACAAAAATCTCAGTAATTTGTTTGCCTGAATCTTTCTGACAAGCTTGAATGGGGAATCTCTTGTTTGTTATCATTGCTCTACTCTGAAGGGTCTTTCTTCTTCTTCTTTTTCTCTTTTTCACAGGATGAATCCATGAAGGTCAGCCCGAAGCAGGACGTAGCAATTCAGTAAAAACAACTGGCATCTCCAACTCCAACTCGTTGAGGCACAATTCCTTCTTTGTTTTGTGAAATAATTGGTAGTGTTGCTTGTATCAAGTGTGGTTGTACCTCTCTTTTATCATGTCACCACTGATACCTTGCTGGAGATCCTTTTTCAGCCAGTTTATTGTCTAACCATTAAATTCTAGGGTTTTCATTTTCTTTCTATTCTTGGTTTTTGCATTCAACCAACATTACCAGGTCCTGCACTTGCTTGTAAGGGCTCTGCATCTATGTACGCAAGGCTAATATCTTTTCCTTAGACGACCAGAGAGTTATTTGTACCTGTAAACCGTGTTCTTCGATCTACCGGCATATGCTTGCCTGTAGTCTTCAGTTCATTTTTTTCTCCAAAACTCTGCCCTTCAGGTAGACAGAGCTCCTTTGATTGATAGTCACCCATGACCATGACTATGGCTACATGTCAGGAATGAGTCTTGTGGCAAATCCTGGACCTGCAAGAAACATTGAAATGGCTTTCACATTGCAAACTCAAAATCCAGAGTTGATGGTCTAATGCCTGCCTGGCAGCAGAAGTGCACTGATGATATAAATGGTTTCCAGTGCTAACTGATTAGAGAGAGCCATATATGCAATTACCAATCAGAACTACAGAAGCAAGAAGTTGTGGTTACCAATATTAGAGTCAAAGGGGACCATGTGCCATGAAAGCTGATTAAATCTCACAACCAAAGCAATACCAAATATATAATATACCAATATCTCATCTGCTCACATAACTTAATAGTGATCCAAAAAGAGATTAATCAAATATGTTCATTCTTTTCCAGAAATCTAATGGGTTAGCAGCAGTTATGATTTTATACCTAGAATTTACTTATTTCCCATTCGATACGGAAGGGAGATGCATGATTTGTCTCATAAGACATGACAAGACATTCCACAACCTCTCCTTATCTCCTAAGCCGAAATAGGATCTTGTCTTGTCGTGGCTGTCGTAATTATAATTAGTTACTAATACGGACAACTCCGCAGGGTTCACATTTGCAAGGTAGAAGCCGGAAGCATAACAGTTGCATATAAAAATAAAGGTTTACGCGGTCTGGCTCTGGCATGCACAAAGAGAGCCCTTCCTGGACTTTGACTTTTGAATTCCGTTGATAGCTAAGCCTGCACTCGGAGATACACGTTCCACTCTGTTTCTCCCTTCCTTCCTCTTCAATTCAGCGTCTTTCACACGTTCCATTCTCTCCTCTTTCTCCCTCTCTCTCTAAAGTCCCACCTGTTTAGAGGATCTCTCGCTTTTAGGGTCTTCTGACTGTCAGGATATATAAAACAGATACATATATATACTCAAACTTCATCTCTTGGTGTTTCAGAACTTGTCTTTGGTTCATTTTTCATGTGGCTCTAAAGGGTTTTACGAGGATGGCGGACCTTAGAAGATATCTTCCTAACCAAAATCAGTCACTCGGTTAGCTTCTCCTTCTTTGTTTGCATTCTCAGTTTCCGGCTCCTTCTTGTCTATGGTTTCTCATGGTAACCCATGTTTTCCTTTTTCTAACAACCTTAAATGCATGCACCTGTCCTGTGTCTCTACATCTAAGTACAGATAAAGAGAGGGAGGACCTACGAAAACTAGACTATTAATCTCCCAAGCCTACATTTTTTATGAATTTCTGAAAATCTGTGCAGGCATAGACCAGATACTGCAGGAGTCCAAGCACCGTTGGCTTAGACCCGTTGAAATTTTGGAAATACTTAGGAACCATCAGAGGTTTCAGCTGACTCCGGAGCCCCCTGTTATGCCCCCAGGTTCTCTAACCCATCATTTTAGTCATTGCTCGAAATTCGGCTGAGAAGAAAAACTAAGCTTTGTTTGTTCTCCCCAGCTGATTCTATGTTCTTGTTTGATCGAAAATCTCTTCGGTATTTCCGAAAAGATGGTCACCGCTGGAAGAAGAAAAAAGATGGGAAAACTGTCAGAGAAGCTCATGAAAAGTTGAAGGTGTGCTGTTCAATTTGTTATTTGTAAGTTAACTGTTTTTGTTTTCTGAAGGTGCTCGGTTGGTATCAGCAATCATTCATGGATCTTACCCAAACTATTTCCTGTAGGCTGGTAGTTTGGATGTTCTGCACTGTTACTATGCTCATGGAGAAGACAATGAAAGCTTCCAGCGACGATGCTATTGGATGCTTGATGAGTCAGTATAACTCTGTTGTCTCTGTTACTGTTTTCTCCATAGCTGAATATTGAACCAGACAAAGAAATAACACCTGATTTGATCTTTTGTTGATTCCTTTCTGTGTTGATTTATCAGGAAGTTGGAGCATATTGTTCTGGTTCACTACCGAGAAGTGAAAGAGGTACCTCGTTGTGTCGATCTCGTTCTCTTGATTCGGTGATATTCTGCTGTTAAATTCTGAATCAGTGTAGAATTTCTGGTAGTTTCGAAGCAAGGCCATAAGATTTCTTTCAATCTGCTCTTTTCACTAGGGTCCTTTTTGCAACCTCTACCATACTAGATCCTTGATTGCATTTCCATGATGCAGAGATACAGGCCTGGTGTGGCACACTGGGAGCAAGATCCTAGTGCAGGGGTTGGAAACCTTCGACCAAGTCCTGCCTGTTCCTCTGCGCGAATGGCTTCAGCTGCTTCAACAGCTCTGACATATACATCTAGTCAAAACAGAAATGACTGGAGTGGCCAAACTCTATCTTCAGAATATGAAGATGTGGATTCAAGGAATGAACCAGGAACCACTTCTCAAATTCAATGTTTGTATGCACCCATGTCACATAATTTTTCCTCCCTTGAACCTGAAGTGAAAGGTAGATGCACCAAATGCATAATATGTCTTGCTTCATACAACATACTACTTATTGCTAAGGACCTCTAAAGGTCAATAAAGATGAGGCTCATACGTGTTTTCCTTTTCCTTGTCATTTCCTATTAATCTTTCACATGCTGTGTGTGACAACATTTTTTATGCTTTTCAGGGTTCCCTACATTTCCCCAGAATCCTCCCGGATCTCCATTTGTGGCCGCTAAATTTGATCATGGAATCAATTCGCGGCTCTGGCCTGAAATTCACATATCTGGCAGAAGTATGCATGACCACAACCTTTCTGTAGGTCAACTTGATGGAACTACTAGTATCAACACTCATAAGCTAACAGAAACTAGAGTAGATGGTGACAATGCAGTCCTGAATATAACAAAGACCAGAGACATGCCGATAACTGATGTAACGGCACCTTCTCCGATTGCGATCAAGGTTAGTTGTTTCTATGCAACAGGCTTCTCGTCCATTCGGCAAATTTTGGCAGTGTGATTTAGTTATTAATGCAATCAGATCAACTATTCACTAATTTTCTTACGGCCATTTTGGTTAATGCTTCTGCTGGGGGGAGATTTATCAAGCTTGAGGTTTCGTTGGTGTTGCAGGAGCATGATTTAACTTTGATTCCTCCCCAATTTAGTAGTCAATCTAGCTCTCAAGCAGCCGCTGTTTTTTCCCCTGACTTTAAAATCAAGTCTGAAAACCCCGAGATTGCAATTAGCAGAGAAGTGGGGGAGCTCAAGAAACTTGATAGTTTTGGAAGATGGTTGGATGAAGAACTTGGTGGAGGTGGTGATGATTCTTTGATGGCTTCAGAGTCTGGCACTTTATGGAATGCAATAGATGCTGAGAACAATGACAAGGAAGTTTCTAGTTTGTCACATCACCTGCAACTGACTATTGATTCATTGGGGCCTTATCTGTCCCAAGAACAGCTTTTTAGTATCATTGATTTCTCACCAGAATGGGCTTATTCTAATATTGGAACAAAGGTGGCTTACTTGCAAAACCTTTTAGTTCCTAATCTTTTTCCATCTTCTAGGGATTTAACATCGATTTTTTTTCTTTTTCTATGTCAGGTTTTGATCAGTGGTACATTTATAGGGAGCAAGAAGCCTGATGCTGAAACTAAATGGGGCTGTATGTTTGGTGAGATTGAAGTAAATGCCGAGGTTTTGACTGATAATATCATCCGATGTGAAGCCCCTCCCCATGTTTCTGGCCGTGTTCCCTTCTATGTTACCTGCTGTAACAGGTTGGCTTGCAGTGAGGTGAGGGAATTCGAATATCGTGAAAGTCCTTTTGGAATCCCTGCCCCATCTGCCGGGCAACGACAACAGGAGGAAGAAATCCACTTTCAAATTCGTCTAACAAAGTTGTTATATTTGGGGCCACTAATGAAGTGGTTGAGTTGTACCAAAGAAGGGTGCAATGGTTGCAAGCTAAGAACTACCTTATATTCAATGAGAAAGGATCTGGGGAGAGATGGTATGGTCTCTGAAGGCAATCACACAGACCATAGAGATACATTGATTCAGAGTTTACTGGAGGATAGACTATGTGAATGGCTGATATGTAAAGTTCATGAAGGAGATAAAGGACCTGATGTTTTGGATGATGAAGGGCAAGGAGTTATCCATTTGGCTGCTGGTCTTGGTTATGTCTCTGCCATGGGTCTTATCGTTGCTGCCAGTGGCAATCCTAATTTCAGGGATGCAAAAGGAAGAACAGCCCTTCACTGGGCATCATACTTTGGGAGGTTAGATTTGTTTCCTAATTTTTCATCTCTTTAGTTTTACACTTCATGTACTACTCTCTACGACTGTGATGAAACTAAGCTGCTATCATTTTAATGCATTTGCTCACCTCTTTCAGGGAAGAAACTGTCATTTCACTTGTTAGATTGGCGGTGGATCCAACTGCAGTTGATGATCCAACCCTGGCATTTCCTGGAGGACAAAGTGCAGCGGAATTAGCATCTAGTCAGGGTCACAAAGGAATTGCTGCATACCTGGCTGATGCATTTTTAACTAGGCACCTTTCTTTGTTGAATATGAAGCAACAGGTGATGAATAGTGCTGTAGCAACTATTGCAGCAGAAAAGGCTGCTGAGACTGCAGTCCAATATGCTGCTCCTACAAACAAGGGAGCTGATGAGCAGCTCTCTTTAAAAGGATCTCTAGCTGCAGTCAGAAAATCAGCTCATGCAGCAGCTCTTATTCAAGCAACATATCGTGCCATTTCCTTCCGTCTTAGACAAACATCTAAGAACAGCAATGATATATCTGAAGTTTCACTTGACATGGCTTCACTTGTTTCTTTAAACACAGCTCAAAATAGAGGTAATTTTGAAGACTATTTGCATTCAGCGGCTGTGAAGATTCAACAAAAGTATCGTGGTTGGAGAGGAAGGAAACAATTCTTAAAAATACGCAATAGAATCGTAAAAATCCAGGTGCTTTTGAATTTATTTTTCTTTCTTTCTGCATTTAAAATTAAATCTGGCTGCAAATACTCACCATGAGGAATCTGATGCATTAATAGCACTGTCCTGAAAGGAAATGCATATGAGATCTAGCTGAATGAATTGCAATGAAGCATGGGTAACTGAGAATTGAATCATGGTCAATACTCAGCCGTTCCCAGAATATGCTTGGTTTGAAGTTGCAGCCAATAACATTTATGCTACATCAGGAAATGATATCCTTCAATTCAGGATGTTGCTTACATGTAACAACTAGGAAAATTTATTCAACCTTACATTTTAACAATAGTTAATGTCATTAGACAAAGCATGCAATGATTATGAACCAAAGGCCAATGTTTATTGATTCTTGCCATTTGTGTTTAGGCTCATGTGAGGGGGCATCAGGTTCGTCAACAGTATAAAAAGGTTGTCTGGTCTGTTAGTATTGTAGAAAAAGCAATATTGAGATGGAGAAGGAAACGCTCTGGTTTGCGGGGATTTCATGCAGAAAGAGAGGAGGCTGACCTGATGTCAAGTGCAGAGAAAACTGATGATGATTATGAGTTTCTGAGAATTAGCCGCAAACAGAAATTTGCAGGTGTTGAGAAAGCTCTAGCAAGAGTCACTTCGATGGTACGGAACCCAGAAGCACGGGAACAGTACATGAGAATGACATCAAAACTTGATTTCGAGGTAATGCTGCATTCTTCATGAACTTTGATTAACAATTGAAGGGGATGGGGAAGACATTTTTTTTTATTAAGCAAACCCTCTAAAACTCATCAGTCAATTCTGTCATGCTCTGAAAAAAAAGAACCTTAAAAGGTTCAAATCATGTTTATAATACTTAACCAAAACAAATCAACAAACTTTTCAACACCAAGCTTGGCTTCCTATGAAGGCTACATTTATTAGAAGCAACAACAACTCAACATATACATGTAACAACTTTTACAAACTCACACTGTACACTTAAACCTCTGAATCAATTGTGGAATTCTTACGTGTAATGACTCCGTTCATATACTGCATCTTCACAGAAAAGTAATCAGTGTCAGTAGACTATTGGAAGAAATTGTACTGGGGTTATCTAAAGATCAGCAAAAGGGCATACATGTTAAGAAGTTACCTTAGATATCATGAATGAAGTCGAATGCAAGTATGGAGACCTGGAGGGTGATGGATTGAGACAAGAAATAAAAGCCTCGCACGCGGCTCCTGCAACCATCGTAAGCTTAAAGGACAAATCCTGAAAAACCTGGACAACTTTTTTGTCGGAGTCATTTCCTTGAATTCAGGCATTCGAGTGACTGGGACCAGGCTTGCGATATGTCGCAAGTTCATCCACACGAGACAGAAGCTTTTCAGAGTATGGCGGTCTCTTGGCTAAACCACCATCGCCAAATCTTAGTGAATTCTCCTGATACGCATAGAAAGTAGAGTTGTCAGGCACTTGCAATTGACAAGTTAAGGGATACTAAATGTAATGTTAAAGACGCTTGCCTTGGCGTTTGACGTCCTCCGCTGAATCTGCGTGCGGGAGCTTTGTGTTCCAAGAAGGTTTTTCACGATCACATCCAACTCCGCGACTCTTTTGAGTAGATTGCTTTTGTCAACCTATATAAATACATGTAACAGCAAACATGAACATAACTTTGCTTGAGGCGCAGTCTAAATTGAGATACAGGAAAAAGAAATTTGCTCGTCACCGTCAACAATTTGAAATATTTGTATGTAGTTTTAAGTTAAATTATGTCTCAATAATGCACCATTTCGGTGTCGAAAAAGTTAATTGCATATCTAAATAATGCACACCTTCAACATCTCATTCTGTGCAGTAAGCAGCTGATCTCGCTCTTGAAATTGATCCACAGTCATCTGGGCAACTAGCATATCTGCTGACTTTTTGTTCATTTCAGAATTGCATCTGCAATAAAAGAATGGATATCAGTGTAAATGAGGCCAAACCAGTGCTAAAGATTGGAAATTTAATTCTTAATACGAACATTTCAACCAGGGGGACCGTTCTTTGCTTTTTACATTTTTTCTGATCATGCTTAGATTTAAAGAGATAATGTTGTGAGTTACATCTCTTATTCCAAAGAGTTTCACAAAATAAAATAACTTGAACAGGAAAGATCTGCAATTTAGTTCTACATTATGAATTAAGGGACCGGACCTCTCTCTTTCCTCAGTGAGATCATCGATATGTTTTCTCAAGTTAAAGATTTTTTGCTCCTGAAACGAGAAAAAGAATAATAAACCACGAAGGTTCCAACTTTAGCCATTATTAACCATTGAAATCTTCATCAGGACAGTACCTTAGCACGGAATTCTTCTGTTTGCTGTTGAGCTTCCTCTACTAATTTTTGGACCTGATGCTGGTCAATCAAGTTCTAGAAAATGCAAACAGCAAAGATGCAGACATAAGAAAATGCATAATACTGTACATTAGTTACGCTTCACGTTCTGGAGCTTACTGCATAGTTAGTCATGTCCAACTTGACCCCAAGTAAATCCCGAATGACATCATGTGTCATGCTCTCTGCTGCAGCAAGCCTAGCATTTAGCATACATATCTGGCCCAGCAATAACCAAGTTAGCTATTTTCTCGATTGAGAAACTTTTCATCTAGACGAAAGATATCCACACGAAATTACACCTAGTTTTGGGTAAACATTCCGAGTACTATGCACGTATTTCCTTTGACAGATACTTCTAATAAGATTCTGGTGCCGGTATATAAATTATAAAATTTAATAATTTATGAGATTTTTAGGTTTTCTGACAATACAATATATATCGGATATCTTAAGCTGTCTAGAGATCAACTATTGCAGTTAATTTACTGAATATAATGTAAAATTGGCTACTTACTTCCTTTTGCCGACTAGCCAACAGCGCTTCTAGCTCAGCTATGCGAAGCCTTGCGCCTGACAGTTCCTTTTCATTGTCCAAATTCATCTGTTGCACCAAGCCTGCTATGCACCTAAATGGAGAATTTGATCCCCTTGTTCTAATTGAGCTCCTTTCACTTATATCTGATACCGATACCGTGCTCGCTGAATAGGTTTTGACTTCATGAACCATGGCTTCCAAAGTTTTGTACTGTTTCAAATTTTGGGATTGTGACATTTATCATACTTATTCTCATTAAAAGATCCTTGGAATAAAGAAACTGAAAGTCGACATCAAACATAGAAACTATCCTCTACAGAAATGACTTCCAAGCTTTGGCAACAATTTGGAACTCCCTTCTATCCTGAAAGTTTTGGTTTCAGATTTGTCCCAACTATTACCTGCCATCCGCTGAGACACGGCTAAAAGGTATATATTTATCCTGTCTATAGTTTTTGGTTTGCAACGTCAGAGATTATGTATCATAGAGGTTAATGGCAAGGTAAGCTAACTCTAGATATAGGAAAAAGAATACCTTCTCTTGGTACTTTGATGCCTGAGCTTCAGAATGCAATACAAGTTCTGAGACGTACTCTTTTAATTGTTTGACCTTCAAAATGAAAATATTTAGACTAAAAATTAGGCCATAAACACTCATCGATGAGAAATCGACATTCACAAAGGCAATTGCGAATGAAGATCACACCTCTTTATCTTTTTCTTCTATATCCTTTTCAAGAAGCCATATCTGATTGTGAGCGCCGTTAAGCTCCTTTAATCTACTGCATAATTGCCTGTATGAAAATATTATCTAAATCCAAGAAAAAGAGAAAGAAATGTTTACGAAGAGTCAAGAAAATAGCATTGCAGACCTGGATAAATGATACTCATTTTTTGTGGCATTAACGCTGTCAGGGTCGACAATGTCGGTAAAAGTTTCAACAGTAGACAACCTCTGCCTCAATCCCTGAAGTTCCAGTTCTAATGACTCTCTGATCAGCTGATGTCTTTTCATCTCTTCATCCATTTCACATACCTTAGGGAAGAAAAGACGAAACTTTCAGTTGTTTTAAACTAATTTTCAGAAGCCAAAACATTTCAAAGAGACTGGCAGTACCACGCAAGGCAAAAATAAACGTGTATTAAAAATAGTATGTGGTCTGTAATATTCGCATACCGTATGTGCCTTCTCACAGCCAAGAAACTTACCTTTTTCTCCAGTACATTAATTGTACGCTCAAGTTCCTCAATAGAGTGTTCTAAAATCTTGACCTCCTCTTCCTTTTGTTCAGCATAGAGTTTACTTGATTCTGACTCCTAGAAAAAACAAATTTATGTTCAATAATCATCACGGTTCATCGGTTTCATGTGTTTGGTCAAATGAGAAATTTCATTTGTACTTACCTGACGAGCTTCAATGGCAACAGCTTCATTTTCATCAGCTAATGCATAGGCCATCTCTAGCTTATCAGTCAATGAGCATATCTCTTCACGCAGTTGATCTCTCTCAGTCGTGACCTCATGCAAATCCTCCTCAAGGCCGTCAACTGTGGAGCTTAATTTTCTCTCTGAAGAATTATTCAAGAGAATAATTTCGTTTTCCAAAGTTTTGACTACTTCTTTCTGTTCTTCCACTACTTCCTCAGCCTCAGATTTTCTTATATAAAGATCTTTCAGAAGCATTTTCAATTCGGTATTTTGATCGGACAAAGTATCAATGGTTTCCTTTGCCTGCTCAAGATCAGAGATTGACATTAATAAAGCATTCTCGGTATCCATCTGATGGTTTTCAAGATTTCTATATTTGACCAGAATGTCATCAAGCTGGCTTGTTTTCATGTCCAACTGATGTCGAACTTCGTTTAGAGTTAATATTAGAGTTTCAGTTTCATCTTTGATGTCTTTCTTGCCCGAGGCTGTTTCTTGCAGCAAACTAAAATCAAAGAGTAACCCCTTTAACAGGAATTCTTTCCTTTCCAGTTCTCTCTTCAGCGAGATATTTTCAGACTTCAAATTATTGTGCAATGAAACCAGCTCTTTGTCCATCAAATTGGCAGCAAGATCACTTTGCTGCACAAACTCCATGTTCCCTCTAGTCCTGAACATGATGTTATCTTGATCACCTGAGCAACCGTTGGGCAAAGTATTCATAACTACATCGCGTTCTTGATGTCTGCATGCCAAGCTTGGGAGCTTGTCGACCACCAACCCCGTGAGACACTGGTACAAGACCTGTCGTGCAAATCCTTTCTCCAATATTTCAAAGAAAGTACTTTCCAGAGATGACCTCGAGCTAAAAATGAAGCTAAGCATTTCCCTTCCTATAGATAAAATATCAGAATTCAACTTCTTATGCCTATCTTCCTCTTCTCTTTGCATCTGTACAAAACATCCTTCGAGCAGAGACACAGTGTTCACTAATTCTGACAGACAGTGACTGGTTTCATCCAGCAACAACTCGTTCTCCCTTTCTTTCAAGCATATTGAAGAACTGAGCAGTTCATTTTCTTCGAGCAAGCGTGATCTCTCCTCCATCAGCTGTTCATTAGCTTGCTTCCACAAACCATTTAATTGTTTAGCATTTTCATTTGCTTTCAGCAATGCATTTAACACGTAGTCAGCTTCTGTCATGGCTGCTTGGGCTTCCTCAAATTTGCTCAAGAAGTTGCTAGCAGGATTAACGTTCTTAGCAGCAATCACCTGCCCATTTTGAATTTATTCCTCATCAAAATGTTTGTGATATGTTCACCTTACTAATGTTTTGGCAATAATCAAATGACAAAATTATGAATATATTATCCAAATGCTAGCATGCAGGATACCAAAATGTCCTAACAATATACATAAATTAATATTTGAAAGCCAGAGGAAACCTTTTGAGTATTCGGGCATGATCCAGCAGTCTCCATCCTTAACCCAGAAGATGGAAGCATCTCTGACATATGTCAACTCGTTACTTTTTTGATAATCGTTAAGTTAATAAGAAATCAAATAAGGAAAAATGCATACCTTCAAAAGGTGAACATGCCACCGTACTTTTTCCACCAAGAATTTTCATCAAAGGAAAATAGATGTTACTGAAAGAATCATATACCATATCCACCTCCTTTATCAGATTAATTGCTTCATCTTGGTATGAAACATTCATATCCTTGGATGATTCTTTTGATTCAGAGCCAACAACTGGAAAAATTTGAAATTTCATGTCAGATATCCAGAAAATTTCGAGCTGAAAATATACGAGATTGCATCCAATTTGTACCTGAAACAAAAGTTTCGATTGGACTATCATAACCCAATGTGGAACAACTTGATGTAGAATGATCAGCACTCCAGTCGTTTGCTTCAACTAAATTATCATCATTCAACAAGCAACCATGCGTACAGTTTCTTCCATTGATAAAATCATTGATGAGATCAAGTTTTTCAGTCATCTTAGCTAATTCATCTCTTATAGGGCGCAGAGCAAGCAACTGATTATCAATATTTAACGATTTAACTGTTTCCAGTGCTCGTAATTTGACAAAAGACTGAAATCCCATATGATTTTTCTTTATATCTATATATCTGCTTCTAATCTCACGAATTTCCTCGACCATTTCTTGTATTGACATCATATATGCAGAGGTAGCCTGGTGAATATCTGAGATAAGCACTTCCATATCCATCCAAAATGTTTTAATTGACTTTTCCGACTCAAAATATAAATTATCTAACTGAATGTAACCATTTGCTTCTGCCACAGCCAGAGCAGCTGAGTCGGTCTTTATCTCAGATCTCTGACAATTATGATCGTTAGTTGGAGAAGGCACTTTCAAATTTTGAATGGCTTTCTCATCAACATTATTATGACCAGTCTTATGGTAATCAGATAGCAGTTTTACTTTCAGAGCAGCATCAGCCTGTTTTTCCGCTTCGTTAATTAGATCCTCCTTCAGTTCAAGTTTTCTCTCCAGCGTCCTTATCATATTGATCTTCTCGTTCAACATGATACTTAATTGAACAGTGTCTTCTGCATTTTCCTCCTCAATCAATCCCCCAAATTCATTTAAAGCGAGGGTTGCTTCCCTTAGTGAATTTAATTTCAGCTCCATTTCTACAACATTCTTCTGTGCATCTTGCAGGCTTGCCTCTAGCTGTAACATGGTTTCCTCCTTCTCAAGACAACCTCTCGCAGCCCTCTCTACCTGTTCACTAATACTGACATTTACTTCAGGAAACAAAGATACAATACTTCCAATCTGTCCATACGCATCCTTCAGGGACTTGGAACCTTCTAAAAGAAAGTTCGTTAGTTCTAAGATTGCACTTTCCCACTTTTCACTAAGCATCCTTGTTTCCTTCTCTTTCGCCACTAGCGTGTCCTGTAATCTTGAGTTTTCTTGCGCCATGTTACATATTTTATCATCAAATTCCAACTGAAGGACAGTAACCTCCTCCTGCAAATGAAGAATAACTCTTGCAGTCTCTGTCTCAACTTGCTCTCGAACTACGTCAACGTGATGCTGTTGAGATAACTGTGATTCATGATCCTTCTGATACTGACAGTTAAGTAATCTGGCTTCCTGGAGATCATCAGTTAGTTTGTCCAACTTGGCTTGCAGAGCTTGGCTTCCCATATCTTCACGGTCCATCTCTGAAGCACTGTTCTGTTTTTTCAGGTTTTGTAACTCTAAACAAGTACTCTGAAGTTTAGTGGACCGTTTTTCTTCTTTGTTCTTATTCCTCAACATTTTCAGATGCATATGATTCTCCTCCTGCATAATATGCAGTTTTCAGTTATAATTCAGCTTGCTTCCATTCCATTGCTTCAATCACTAATTTTGACTGTCATATTCGGTAATAAAAGCAGCACTCACATTTTGGTTGCTTTCATTTTGGAGTAAGACATTGCCAGAATAGCTGTACGATGCTGACTTATCCTCTAAATCACTGCCAGTGGATACCATTTCGACCTATCAAATAGTAAAATGTCAAAAGAAGTAACTACACAAATTCACAGAGTAGAAGCATCCTGTAAACCCATTCTGTGAACTTGGAACCTTTCCCTCGAAATACATGTCTGGCCATATGATCGTATTCAATGAAAACACAAATAACTCCGGTATAATAAAATTGCACGGGAACAAACTCACTGTTGCATTTTTATCCCTATGCCCTATTTCCTCATGATCCTCAGTGAAAGAATCTGCCAGCTGTCAGTCAAACATAAACCCCATTTGACTATGGATGAAGTCATTATGTTAAACAGTCCTAAAATTTTATTGCAACTAACAGAATAAAATGCAGCCAGGGACAGAAAGAAGGAAATGAGGACTTAACGCATAACCTTTCTAGTTTCAACACACGGAATTTTATTCTCATCTGCTGCACTTCCTTCTATGTAACCACTTTCAAAGCAGTCAACTAATCTGGATCTATCTAGATTTGAAGTACCGCCAGACAAAGGCCAGGTAAGGCTATAATGCTCCATCAAAAAGGACAATTGGTCCTGCATATTTTTTAAATTGACACAGTTCATATATTGTATCAGGATTCCAAAAGAAAATCAACAGAAACCTTCAGCAAATCCATGCCTTAAGTTGTTGGATTTGCCGCTGCAGTGCTCGAACATCACCGGTGGCATCTTCATTTACCTTAGCCTAGAAAATAATCGAACAGAGCTTCAATGTATGCCAAAGTCCACAAAATAAAATTATATATAAGTTCAAGTATGTACGTTATTTTGAATTAGTTTTGCACGCTGTGCAAATTTCAGAGTGCTTAGTGTCTCATGGGCAGAGCTGCAAGGGAAATACGACGATAAGCATCGAAAATTAGCAAAATAAGCTATTGAGTACGTTAATACATGTATGTCAAAATATATGAGAATAACATCAGTATTAAGATTGTACCAAGTTGATGGGCTGACATTTGCAATTATGGTTGTCTTTGAGTTGCCACCCAGGGAATCCTGCATCGAAATATATTAGAATACTGACTTACTCTAAAGTACTAAAAAATTGGAACAACTACTAGTAAAAAACTGGGTAGAATATGTTGAAGTCTGGGAGCTTATTACTGAACTTGTAGAAGAAATGTCAGCCGAGAATCTCGGTATGGAACGTGTCTGTGTTTTCCGTGTGCTAAATCAACCAGAGACATTATCACCAAGCTAAAAAAACAATTGAAGAGAATTACACAAGTATGATGTGAGTGCATCAGAAAACCCAAACAAATGTTTGACATGTGCGAGTTCTATTGCATAATTCCTGAAAGGATTGAACTTTAGGATATAATAGGTAAACCTAACGCATCACAGCAAGCTACAGCAATATGTTTAAAGCTTAACCGGCTGATGATCACATTACCCAAGAGTTGATAAGGATTTGTTTATGTTCGCTGCTTCTTTCAGGCGCTCACCTTCTGCACCTGAGCTCTTCTGCCTAGTAACATACAAACTCAATCCACCATTAACGAAATCAAAACGGAAGAAGGAAAGAATAATGCGAATCATTACCTTTCAGAACCAGCCAAGTCTACTAAGTTTAACCTGGCAAATCTAAAGTGACTCATCGAATCTTTTTCCCACCAGCTCTCGATTACACATGTGAAAACACTGTGGGATCGGCTGCTCTCACTATTCATATAGGTGGCTGCGATTTTCCTATTTGCAGCACCCTATGTTCATGAAAATCTTTATTGATGGAATCCACTTCAATAACAATAAAGGCTAGTAGAAGATCAAAAGGTACTCACCTGCAATAGAAGCTTAATGACATCGTTTGCAGTTCTTACATCATATTCTGTAAGGTTTTCGACATATACACCTTTGTTTGAGTCTTCTCTGAGCTGCAATAAGAAGCATTAGGTTGGTACTATAGCATACAAAATAAACACGCAATGCAAATGTTGAGTTACCTGTAGATTAGTAGATGAAGGCTCCAAAAGATCCGTTATCTGCTCATTGTATAACTCCAGAAAAGAACATTTACAGCTGAACTTCAGCTTCTCATCACTTCTGCTCTCTTCTTCCTACAAATGTAAATAGCATTAAGAATTTTAAAAACACGCCTCACAGAATCCCTCCTCAACCCCTCAGGAGATGGAAAATGGGAGGGGCAAGAATGGGCGGCGCAGTAACATTAGTCTGCAAAGGTAAAGCAGAAGAAACAACTGCGCACCATCCTAATCCTTGAAAATAGGTACTCAAATATACGAGGGGTTATCCCACAATCCTCGGCTAGTATCCCTTCCATGTGATTTATCTCACCCATCATTGTATACGTTTTGCCACTACCTGTCTGCACAAGAGCATACCCAGCATCAGTAATCGTTCATAAACTCCTTCACAGATCACGCACCTTCTATGTCCACCCATAATCTGCATAATTACTTACCTGACCATAAGCAAACATACAACTATTATACCCAGACATGCAGTTCTCCACCATAGGCAGTCCGGCCACCGTAAATAGATTTTCCTACATTAAAGCCAACCATATATTACTAAGGAATCAATAAACTCTCATCAAACCAAGCAGGAAAAATCGTTGGTGATATGGCACCTGGGTTATCGTCTCCGAAGCTACATGATCAAAGGTGAACCTGGTCTCCGGATGGCCAAGCCACGTCAATGTCTGCGCACTTTCCTGTCTCAAACACCGATCCTGCCCTTGCCAGACCCTCTCCATGCTATTTAATGGCCTGATTCTTATCAAAACCTGAACCAAAATAGAGAAAAAAATAAGCAAACCTGAAAAGTAAACTCAACCAATACACTCATCGGCACATATACAGGTGCACAAACCTGCACGTTGTGATCAGCCCAAAACGAGGGGTCTTCTTCCAGCTCGAAATGCGCAACATTCTGGCCGCAATCATAACCGGCCAATGAAATGGTCCTGGGGACCTTAGAAGAACAAAAGCTCCCTTCTCTTCCCCTCCCAAACTGCGCGTTTCTCACCACCGCGGCCGCAGCAGCAGCAGCAGAACTAGCTCCCAGCGAGAGTCTTAAGGAACCGGTTCTACCCGGCGTGCTGCTCGCAGAATTCGGCTCAGACTGCCCGGCCTTTCCATGACGCGTCAAGCCCCTGGGTGTGGCGGAATGTGTGGCGCCGGCCTCAAGTTTCCTATCCGACGCTCTACCAGACCGCGTCGTTTCGGATTCTTGAGCTTTCTGAACCGGATCTGTAATAGCATTGAGCGGCGTTCTGGGAGGCGGGAAGGGTCCCGAGTTCGCCGCGGTCCCGAAGTCGTTCTCCTTAGCTTCCTCTGTTGGAGGATTCCTCGAGCGAGCAGTTCGAGAAGTGGACATGAGTACAGAGAAATGACGATTCAAATTTCAGAATCCTCCTGAGGTCAGGAATTTGATCCCATTTTGCTTTTGTAGTTTTCTTACGGGGTGACATTTAATCCCGCCCATTTTCAATTTTTGAACCGTATAGCTTCTTCTTTTTTCGTCATTATTATCCTTAGAATAATATATTAGTGTTGGTCCCATTGGTGCATTTAAAATATTTTGGCAGAATATATTAGTTTGTATGACTCGAGGGGTAGGTTAATATATTTTGAATTTTAAATTCAATGATTATTTTTTAAATTATTTTTACTAATTAACCTTAAATAATAAATTTTTTATTTTTTATTTTTTATAATTGAACTATAATGACAAAATAATTATTTTATGTAGTGCATCGAGTCCAAGAATTTGGAATAAAAAGATAACGAGGAAGACACAACAAAACAACCATTGTCACAAAATCCAAACTTTATCCGTTAGCACAGATTTAATTTCCTTTACAAAAGGAAAAAGGAAAGCTAGGAATCCAATGTTAAGATTAGAATTGATATTATTTTTTGAATTATGAAGAATATTTAGTCGATAATCCGGATTAATTTGTCTAACTCATGACTAAATTAATATGCACTACTAATATATATAATTTCTATAATAAATATAATTTTTATATCCTGTTTTCATGGCATCAAATCCATTAGAATTGATATTATATTTGATAAGAAAGGAATAATATGATATTCCTTAAAGATTCTCAATCCAAAATTTTATTGAATTAATGGTATTACTAAACATACATTAAACAAGGGTAATTTATCATAAAACGGACAAATAACTAAAATGATAAAATGCACCTCAATAAATTTGTGTTTACATATTTATCAATAATCACAGGTCTTGATGATCTGATTCAGGAAAAAAAAAAAAAAAAAAAAAAAAAGCATACAAAGAAACTGAAAAACACTATCGCAAGTCATGGGGTGGATCGTTTCAAAACTAGGCAGCATTGGAGGGAATCCTATTTAGCTAGCTAACACACTCAAAACCAGTAAATATGCAAGGAAGAATATCCGCAGAGAATGCCGGCTTCTGTGACCACCAGCCGTAAGACTGCCTCCGGCTGAAACGCAAAGAAACAAGAAAATCTTAGCCAGCAGTTGCTATGATTACAACTAGCGAAGATCAAGGGAAACGCTTAATTAATTACCACATTCTCTGGTAGCGTTCATGGAGGTAGAGCAAAGACACATCATCCCCTCCGTCTCAGTGTCATACCCGCAACTCCCACCTGATGTGGAGCAGCGTTCACAACCAGTTTCAGGAATGCTGTACGACAGTTTGATCCCGTACACCCAATCCAGCGGTCCAATACCCTTCAAGGCCTCCGTGTTGATGACTGTCGTGTAATGGGAGCAATCCAGAATATTGAGGCTCATGTACTTCACAGTATCGTACCCAGTGAAACAACACGGTGGAGAACTGTTGGTTAGAAAATGGAAAACCCTGAACGCGTTGCAGGCTCCGTACAACTCATCACAGGAGTGTCCGGAGAAGTTGAAGCAAAGGTTCTTGTAATGGTTCTGGACAGGGGAGTCAATGGAGCAATTGAGGAGAGCAAAAACGGTGTCGGGTGAGGGTGGGATTGTGACGGACTGTATGTCGGTCATGATGAAGTCGTGGTGCGGCTGTAGAATGGAGCAAGTAGACATGGCTGGATCGTAGATTACCATGTTTTTCTTCTCGTAGTCTATATGCTGGACTTTGTAGCTTCCTGAAGGGGTTATGAAGAACAGGTCGCTGCTGCAGTTGAGCATGTGACGAAACTGTGGGGCGCCGCATCCATCGTCGACGCCGAAAGGGTAGTTTATGGGGATGCTACCGCAGGTGGTCCTGCAAGGAGTAGCCATGAGCGCGAGAGCTGGTGATGGATAAAGTGTTACAAGTATGACCACAACAAGGTTGAAGATGATGAATGGTACTGTAAGTACAGGAGCATGCATCTCCCTAGCTAATAATCAATCAAGCCTATCTGCAGGAGTTTGGAGCCGAGGTTTAGTTTGCTGGTTCTGGCAAAAGGAAATAAGTATACCCGTTAATGGCTCTCCTAGATTTACTGGGTGGGAACACCTTTTTGACTGAGAAGAAGGAGACAGCCTGGTGGTGGGGATCCACAGGTTGAAATTTGCCTCTTATTTTTCAAACAAAAGCAGGCAAAGAAGATGCATAGCAAAGTGTGCACAAACCTCCACTCAGCTCGATGCCCTGTCAGGCTGTGAAGACTTTTCTGTGTCCATGTTTTTCTTTTTCATAATATCTTTACTAAAAATTATTGTCAATTGGGGATGTAGCTCAAATGGTAGAGCGCTCGCTTTGCATGCGAGAGGCACGGGGTTCGATCCCCCGCATCTCCATTCACCAGGCAAAGTAAGGTTTTCTTAATTTTTCAAGTAATGCTTTTGTTGTTGCAGAACACAAAATAATGTTAACAAGCTGATATTTGCTGATAGGCACACTATTGGGTGGCTTTCTTCTACCCTTTTGGTGCTTCTGCTTGCTCCATCTTGATCGACCAGTGAATCACTTTTGCTTTATGGACAACCGCTCTAACACAGATGACAGAAGAAGAAGACATGGAAATAGCAGGGTTATGCAGTGTCTTGTAAATAGAATTAGTGAAGGGGTTAAATTAATTGTAGTTCCATAGAGGGACATATTTAAGAACCTAGGTCCAAAGCCTCTATAGAAGCCCCGCCATCCATCTTCATTCAGGAGATTCTTCACTGTCTTCACCACTGAAGGTCTTCCACCACCGTAATTATCCATTACCTTTCAGAAAAAGGAAAATAAAAAATCCAACATCGATCATTTTGTGTTTACAACAGTGTCTGGCCGTGGCCGGCATTATTTTGTAACTATTTACCTGTAATCGTGTCTTCACAGTGTCCACGGAAGTAGTAATAATTGAAAACATGCCTGCCACTCCATCAGCAACACCAACCCGAATTGCTTCCGGAATATCCAGCCCCTCAGTGTATTTCAACGTCATGTCTTTAAACACTTCAAGGGATGTCAAGAAAATCACCCGACCAGGCAACGATCGACTCAATCGCAGAGGTCCCAAACCCTCTGAAAAGACCAGAGACGCCATCTTTCCTGACAATATGTCTGAAAAAGGATACCCCATTCATATGAGACAGCCCCGAAGAATCCGCCACCACTAGCATTCTGGTCTTCCCAACTGCCGTCGGATGCAACAAGGGTTGCTGTGCAGTAAACAGAACCGCACCAATCACATGTAACTTTGTCTTGTCCAACCTAAAACATATAACTAACAGATTTATTAGACAGGTTGGTCTCTTATTCCCTCAGTTTCTTCAGCAGTGCAAGCGTGGTGGAATATAACATTAGCAGAGCACACATATATATAGAAGATTGGTGCAGTAAAACTTCGGAAAAGAAATAAAGAAAACGACGAACGAGTCGACTGTGGAATGAAAGAGGCACCTAGCCCAGTTGACGTCGGTATCCGCAAGAGCGAGTTCTGGAGGGGTTGCTGCAATTTCGGCGTCCAAAGCCATAGATTAGTTTCAAAAGTGTTGTTGTACGTACACGGGAGATCAGAACCCGAATTGTGAGACCTGTGGAATTTTGCCACGTCACCCACATATTAAAACCCGTTATTTCTTCCTCCCCAGCCATTTTATTTTATTTTCTTTTCATTTTCTCACCATTACTTCTCCCCCTTTGGTGTCGAAATCCAACCGTCTGATCGTCAAACCGTTTGCACCATTGTGTTCCTCTCGTCGTCACGATCAATCTGCCGCTGATTTCACCTTCATCGGACCACGGACGCGCCCGGATCGGAGCCCAGAAGTTTCAAAATTTTCACCGGAAAATCGTCGATTCCGGCCAATCTGAGGTGAGTTTTAAAGTTTGGTTTTCGGATTCATAATCCTGATGTTTGTAGCTTCGTGTTGATGTAAAAATTTTCGATTTTGGTTGAAGTTGGAGTTTTCCGGCCACCGCCGGCGACCCGTTGACCCTCCGACCCGACCCGTTTACCCGATCCGTCGACCCGTCGACCCGTCGACCCGTCGACCCATCAACCCGACATGTTGACCCGACCCGTTGACTTTGACCAAAAAGTGAAAACCTCCCCGTTAGGTAATTTCGACGTTCTGATAGCAATGACGCGATCCGTTTTTCCATTTGATGTGTCGTTATTGAGTTATAGTCATTTGAAGATTAACATTCGTATGTTGAGTCTAACCGTAATATTGTGTTCTTAGGAAGGGCGAGTGTTGAGGACAAAGGCAAGAGTATCGTTTCCTCTTCTTCAGCCCGTAAGGTAGGGTCCTTACCGTATGTGGTTCATCATTAGTATTTCCTTGTTGTAAAATCCGTTTTACCTTGGTTTTGAGTGATTCGTTGTATAGTCCATCGGAGCCCATCCGATTGGTCCATTGTTCAAAATTTCATTGTTTTCTTCCGTAGGTAGCTATAAAGTATCATAATGTGAGGTCTTTACCGTATTTGTCTCATATTAAGTATTCTTTGATTTTAAATCCGTACTTTGGTCATTGAATTGTTGTGTAATCCATCGGAGCCCATCCGATGGATCCATTGTCCAAATTACATTGACTTTTTTGTATGTACCCGTAATGTATCATAATGTATCTCCAAAATTTTATGTGTTCAATCAAAGTCCATTTGATTGATTTGTTGTGTAAATTGGGCTGATTCCGTATCATTGCCCGTAAAGTAATAAAAAGGTTGTAATCAAAGGTTTCTGTAACGATATATGATAATATATCGTATTATTGAGTATTAATTGTAAAGTATGGTATTTCAGTGTTATTGAAAGTTAAACCAGTTTGTGATTTGTAAAGTATGTAAGTTTTTATGTTACTCGTACTTGTGTTCCGTTTGGCCAAACGTGGTGAGTGCTCGTTCTCTGAGAGTAAGCGGAGAGACACTCATCTGTTGGGAGGTGTATGGTTGGAGTATGGTTACTGTATGTTCCCTGCTTCGCAGGATGCTGTATGTTCCCTGCTTCGCAGGATGATCTGAGGGACTAGTTGATCTTTTACGTATACAGTTTTGTTAATCAATCTAGTCTCGGACAACACTGGTAGAAGGGGCTATGTATGTAAATATTTTTAAAAATGTGTATGTAAAACCTACCAGTGGGCTTCCGGTTTCCCTTTAGCGGGGGTTACTCGGGAAGTGATTTCCAGTCCGCCCATGTTTTTACTATTGACCCTGTTGAGTTCTTTGTTGAAAGCGAAAGTACAATTTTTGAGGCCAGTAAGTAAACGTTTTGTAAAGTAAACATAAAGTACATGTTGAGTCCAGTAAGTAATGTTTTGTAAAGTAAACAGTAAAGTTTAAGTTTTGAGAAATTACAAGTTCAGTAATGTTCTAAGAAGTTCCTTGTTGTCTCCTCTCATCTGATAAGTTGTTGTATTGTACCTCTCCTTTGATAAGTTCCTTGTTGTCCCTCTTCTTTGATAAGTTCACTTTGTTGTCCCCTACTGAGATTCTCGAAAATCTCACCCCCTTCGTGTTTGTTTTTCCCTCCCAGGACTAGATCGTGATTAGTAGCTGTTTTCATTGTGAGCGTCGGGACTACTCGCTGGGACTATTGCATCTGCACATGTATGGTTTTATTGGCACACTGTTGAATATTTATTGTTTGGATTTTTGGTTTCGTTTTCAGATACTTGGGGCTTGTGTGTTATGGTTTCACTGGTTTGTATTGTGTTGTTATAAAAGACTTCCGCTGTTTTAAATATTCTCTGTTATTTATTGTGCCATGTTTTAGTGCTTATTTATCATGCTGTAATTTGCAAACGTTTTAAATTTTTATTTTTGGGATTTGAGTTTGAAAAGTCAAATAGTCTTGTGGAGTTCGGATTGGTCCACGTGTCGGGCTTCTCCGGGCTTCAAGGCGGTAAGGGCCCGCTTTCCAGGTTTGGGTCCTTACACGAATGATCACTGCCAACTACCTACACTGCTTGAGAAAGAAGCCAGAAAGAGAGAGCAAAAAGAGTGACTGGTTGGTTGGTGTTTTAGGAGATGAAGTATATCGGGAAACGCCAAAACGGCGGAGGGGACTTGGCTTAGCTAGGCTACAAAAGAGGGAAGGTGGTCGTTGCAACGAAAACATGAGAACTTTCTACCTCCTTTGGGTTCTTTCATTCTTTTTCCCGGTAAAATATTATTTGGGCTTGAGCTCCTTTTGGCCCATTTTAGGCTCCAAATTTACTCTAACACGAAGCGTTGAAACGACGTCGTTTATTATGTGAGCAATTTCACTTTCCCGCGAACCTTCCAGCCAAAAAAGTCTCCATGCATTTAAGTTGTTTTTTAAATCCCGAGGGCTGACCGGGAATTTCACAAACACCACAGCGCAGAACCACACCGAAAAACGCTTCGTATCGGGTGGAAATGGCGAATTTGCTCGAAAAAGGTCAGAGACTGAACAGTTATTTCCTTTCTACTTTATTTCTTTGACTCTCTTAGCTATCCGAGTTTGATTTCTTCTCTGGTAGGTTAGGGTTTTCTTAACCGTGTATACTTGTAAATTTTATTTCCATGGAAAATGATTCTTATAGTTTATTTTATATACCTCATTCTCTCTTTCTCTCTCTATAAATCAACTTTGTTTTCTGCTCCACGCACTGTAGGTCAAGCATGGCCTGATTCTGCTCTTCTCCGGTAACGAATCCTCTGTGGCTTTTTTTTTATTAGTTGTTATTGAGCTCCTTTGTTGCCTTCTCTTTGATTGAGTTTCTTGTTTACTGTCTGTTATTTTGCTTGCTGCTGTTTGATAGGCTATTCCTGTGGTTGAGCTAGATTAGGATCTTATATTGTTGTTATAGTCAGTGTGGATCGCGAGACCTATTGAGATTTTCTATATTCCTGTAGTTTGGTGTGTGGCTTTAACGTTTTCTGGGAGATTTGAATGAAATCTGGATACGCTTGGCGCGTGATTAATCTTCATGTGTTTCTTAACGGGTGACGGTTTTGGATTGGACATGTTTAATGTTTCCGCTCATGGTGATACTGAAAGTTGTTTGGTGTTTATTTTACTGATTTTTTAGCTACTTTTCGTTGACAAACTATCTGGATAGCATGTTTGATGAAGCTCGATATTGCCTATACTTGCAGATACAAGTTACTGAGATAGAGTCGCCTGTGATAACTCCATTTCCCAAACAAACGGAGGCCATGTACCAAGAAGGGACCCCTGAGGGCTTTGTGGATCAGGGCTTGTATTATCCGGCTTCCACCAACTATGGTTATTATTACACAGGTAATTCGGACTTCTTACTTGAATCGGTTGCGGAGAAGCCTTATATTTGCTTATTTGTGGATTACTGGTATTCAGGTTTTGAATCACCCAATGAGTGGGAGGACCATTTGATTTTTGGTGTAGATGGTTCTGGTATCCAGTATTCGGTGAGTGTACGCCTATTCTATCTTGGTGTTACATTTTCTTCCTTTATAATTACAGGGTCTGACTGATATTTGCTTTTCTGTGACTGCCATTTATTGTACACCAGGGTGCTCAGAGTGAAAGTTCACCTTACCTATATTATACCCCAAGTTATGGATATGCACAATCCGCATATTATCCGTACAATCTTTACATACCTGCCACTACCTCTGGAGTCAATGGCCCGTTTGTGGAGCCACATCAGTACTATGCTTTCCAGCAATTTCAGGATACCATGACTGGTTCTGGTTACTTTCCTGTCGTCCAACCAGACATTGTTCCAAACAGTTCAGCTGGCCCACTATTAGATGCTGATGTTACTTTTGCTACGGGATCCAATGGAAGAAATTCACAACATGGCCTTAATTCGACCTCTGAAGTGGTGCTTCCTCGGAACCCTCTAAAACCTTTTGTGACACAAACTAATTCCTTGACCAGGATTTCAGGAGGCACGAGAGCTCATGTTGGGTCCAAGCAATCTTTGACACACAGAAGTATGTCATCTATTGGTGATATAAATGAGGCATCATCTCACTTACTTCAGGTTTGATTTCTTGATTCACTGATAGATATTTCCCTATGTAAAGAATGGGAGTTGTTCTGGGGATTTTTTTTTTTTTGGTATTCGCTGATGTGGGTTTCAACTTTTATGGTTTTGTAAGTTATGTTATTTATTTTGACTGGTGTCTAATCATGGATCTACTATGTTAGTTTATGTATGAATCGGTTGGATCCACATTTAATATTATTTACTATCTAACTTCGCAGAATGGAAATGTATCTAGACCCCTTCATGGTGATGACAACTCTTTTAAAGAGGAAGGCGCACTTCATAGCAAGCAATCAAAAGTTGTTATCTCTTCCAAAAGTGGTCTCTCTGATTTTGAATCAGGTGCTAATAAACGGATTTCTGCTGAAACGGGGCTTCAGTCTATGGTCAATGTTGGCAGAAATCTCAATGACATAAATGTAAACCTTAATGTGTTAGGCGAGCAGCATCAGGTGCCTAAAACAAACGAATTGAGAAATCAGTTGATTCTCAAAGACTATACTGCGAAAATGGAAGGCAATAATGTACATGGAAATATTATCCTATATGCTGACCAGTATAACAGAGACGATTTCTTTGTCAACTTTGTTAAGGCTAAGTTTTTTGTAATTAAATCATATAGTGAGGATGATATACACAAGAGCATCAAGTATAGTGTTTGGTCATCTACACATCATGGAAACAAGAAGCTGCAAAGTGCATTTGAGGATGCACAGAAAATATCTGCGGGCAAAGCTAGAGGCTGCCCCATTTTCTTGTTCTTTTCGGTGGGTTCTCTTTTCATTATGAATTTACTGCAAATGCTTTCTTCTTCAATTGCTTTTGAATTTAGATATTTTTTACATCTTTAGGCCAGCCTGATGGGCCATCATTTATGCAGGTCAATGCTAGTGGTCAATTCTGTGGTGTTGCAGAGATGATTGGTCCGGTTAACTTCCACAAAGATATGGACTTCTGGCAGCAAGAGAAATGGAGCGGGAGTTTCAGTGTCAAGTGGCATATCATTAAGGATGTACCAAATTCCAGATTTCGGCATATTATATTAGTGAATAATGAGAATAAGCCAGTGACTAACAGCAGAGACACCCAAGAGGTATGTATAAGCTCTATCAATCCTAGTCCCTGCTTTATGTTTTTTCTGCAGCCGGTCGTAGAATTCTGTGTTTCCATGATTCCTATTTGAGTCTTTTGTTCTTATCGTTTGGAAATATGTTCTTTTGAACACTTGCATATTATCTTTATCTTTTTTTGAACTGGTATTAGTATCCTGTGCTTTGAGAACCTATATGGTGTTGATAATTGTCTAGCTTCAGTTTTCGAAACCAGTGCTTCAATTTGTGAATGAGTTTTTGTATTATTATCTTGCATTTTTTTATTTATAGTTGTGGCCCTAATCGATGCATCATGTCAGTATATTTTTTTTATGCGATTGTTGTATCATGCAGATAATGTCTAAGCAAGGTGTGGAAATGTTAAAAATATTCAAAGACCACCCGTTGAAGACTTGTGTTCTTGATGACTTTATTTTTTACGAGAGTCGTGAGAAAATCATGAGAGAGGAGAAGGCAAGGCTTGCATTTAAAAGCTTTCAGGCACAAGTTTCAGTACCTGCAGTTGCATCCAATCCTATTCAGAGGCAGGGTTCTTTGGTTGGACTGCCTCCAAATAAAAACGAGGAGGCCACGGAGCGGAAAGACTCCCACAGCCTGAAGAAAACTGAGGTCATGGTATCTGCGCAGCCTTCTCAGAATTCTGGTGCTTCAGATTCTAGTGTTGGAAGTGGTGAAAATTCCAGAGTCAAATCTGAAAATGAAGTAGCATCAGCTTTAAAGATCAGTTCTGTAGATAATAATGACCAGGAGGATGATCCATCCCAAGCCTTGTCCAATTCTACTACTGGTTCTCTTGCTAGTACCGTGCCCGTTAGCATTGTGACAGTTGGGTCAATGCCTGTCAAAGTCAATGGGTTTCTTTGAATCTCATGGCTTCCAAACTATTGACACCATCCCGCATCGGACAAAGAAGGTGTGGTGCTACTTTGCTGCTAGTGGTGGGACTTGAAAATTTAAACAGTTTTAACCTATTCTATACATTCGATACTGTTGCATTTCCCCCGGTATGTGGGTGATAGGTATATAAGATTTAGGCGTTACAGGTCAAAGTTTTACTAATTTGAGCCCCATTGGGCGGTTTGTCTCGATGGAAGCTGTGCTTCTATTGGTATGTTGGATTACCTGGGGTCTCACAGATTTTCTCTCAGTTCATCAATGTAGAAAAAAGAAAAGAAAAGAAAATTTCTGTTATTTTCGATTAAAAATTCTTCTGTTGTTTGGTCTTGATGATGGTCAGGACGTAATGGATAAAATACGAACTTGTTGGTGCCTGTCCATTACAGGATCAGGGACGTAGCTGAAAAGACACCAAGGGAAAGGAGCTTTACAGCTGAAAAGACTGAAAAGGAGAAGAGCTGACTTCCATACGATGATATAATTGTTTTTTAGTGATAAAAATATTTTATAATTATTTAAAAATAAATAATAATAATTTCTAGAAATATCGTTAATTTTTTTATTTGTTAAACAGTTAATAATTTTATATGTAAACAACCAATCTTTTGTATAGAAAACGACAAGTCCTTTAAGGTAGTGTTAGGTATTTATTGCCTTTGAGCTTCATCCCGCTTAAATTACTAAGGGGGCTCCGCTTCACTTGCGCGAAACTTGTCGGAGTAAACGGCGATACTACTGTTCCTTAGCTAGACAGCATGGCGTCGCCGGCGCCTCCTCCGCCATCTGAGCCAGTTTCTCCCCCGTCCGCCACCAACTCTGATAACGCTGCCTCCGCGAACCGCAATCCACCAGTCTCAGCCAAAGTACACTATTGCATGCACTATTGCTGTTTGTGTCTCTCTTTATTCTTTTTCTTTTTTTTCCTTTTAATAAATACGCATTGCATCTGATGGTTTCTCTTTTCTGTGGGTTTCTTGACCTTTTGTATTTATTTTTAAGGTTGAGGACGCAACTGAAAATGGTGTCTCCGATGCGGTTGTCGAGGAAAAGCGGCCTGACTTATCCCATTTCCAGTCAGTTGCTATTTCGTTCTTTGCTTATGAGTCGTTTTCCCTTTTAGTCTATACCAATTTGAGTGCTCTAGTCATACTAGGGGATAGATGTTGCCATGTTGAAGTTCTTTTAGGTGAATTTTACAACTTAGCATATTCTTTTCAGAATCTGTGTTATTTTTTAAAAGTTTTGTCTTCTTTTACCTTCAATCAATAAACATGGAGAGATATTTCTGCAATTTTTTTTTTTGTGAGAACTCATTTGGCTCCTGCCGACTTGTATGAGATTGTCGGATATTAGTAGTTGGAATTCAACGAAGTACAATGAATAATGGTTTTTTTTGTTTTCGAACTATAAAAAGAAAACATTTTTAGCTGATGTTGCTGGAAATGTATTAGCTTCAGGATGCTGTCAACTATAGGCGGTACACGTTACTTATCAGTTTTGATCTACTTTTTTGGTTTGGTAATCTGATCGTAATGAACAATTAGTGTTATTTAAAATAGCAGGCATCACCTACTTAGGAACAATGTTATGTGTAAGGATCTAGATAGCTTCTTAGTTTTGCATAAAAAAGTTAAACTGCATTTACATGTTAGCCAATGCCGTTATTATCACAGACACCCATACAAGTTCTCATTAAAATATGCTTGCTATAAAGAAAAGTGCTAAGTTGCTGGATTGTCTTTTTAATTCAAGTAGAATAGGCAATTTAATTACTATTTCTGCTGTAGTACTTTGACTGCTTTAATTTCTCTTCTGAAAGTGCTTTTAGATAACACCATTCAGTTCTAGATTGATTTAAAATTACATTCTGCTGGTTGTTTTCGACAAATTGTCTGCTTCAAGAGTATGCCTAATCTCAAGTTATCAGTTTTTGTGCTAAGAAACAAATATACACACATTTTTATGATTGATAGTTGCTAGTTTTTCAGTAAAATTGTTGCAAAGAACTATTGGGTTCAATCCAGTTAGGTAGTTGTTAAATCACATAAGAGGCAGTAGATCTAAACATCTTTTGGAAATATGGATGTCAATGGGATGTTTGTTTCCTTCAATGGATTTTCTTCACCCAATATATGTTCCAGTTATCTCCAAAAAGAAAATGGTCATAGCTCTCTTTTGCCACATCCACACTCCCTTTATAACCATATGGATTTAGGTTCTTAGTCTTTCCTTTCTCGTTGCATCTATTTTTATTTACTTGTGATTGAACAAAATGATGATTTTTAATTCTCTAATATTGGGATGACACTTATTCAGCTTGTGATCAAGCAAGCTATTCAACATTTCAGACTTGTCAAATTTTTTTATTTTATTTTTTACTTTTGAGGATTCCACTATGGATTACTTAATGCCACAGAAATTGTAAATTTGTGCATGGTGAAATATATTGACATAGTTTACTTTTCCTTGAAGCATATGGAGTTGAATTTTAATATTTTTGTTTGTTCTACTTTTCTGTAAACATTTGTTGCTGCTTTAACAAATCTCCACAATTGCTAGGATTCTTGATAGTGTTGAATACTTAGATAAATGTAAAAGACATGAAGCTGACTACACCCAACGCTTGATGGCGAAGTATTTTTCGAAGAAGAATCTTTATGGAGGTGAATGTTAATTCTTATAGTTCTTGTCATGCTTTATAAATTTGTAAGTTGTCTCTTACGTCCTGCTTTAGGCAGTAAGCCTTTTTAACTGTGGGTTACTATGGCTCACTCGTTCTAAAGGAATCATGTAGTTGTGTTCTTCATTTATAGTGAAGAATTATAGTGAGCGCCATTATTAGTGCAATATGGATAAGGATTAATTACCTCTCTCAGTTTTATTCATAGTTGGATTAAGCTTAACTTATCCGAGATTATAAGTTGAAGAATTGTGCTTGCCGACATGGTCATTGTTTCGTCTGAATTCGTTTTGTTCTTTCAGGAAACATATTTGAAGAGACAATGACAATACATGGTGAGACTATAATGTCAAGCAGGTATAGCTTAAAGTTAAATCAGCTTTGTAATACTTGGAATAATTAAAGGCATAACAAAGCAAGGGTGTTTTTGCATGTCGTTTAGGTGGAATAGTACACAATCTTTTGCAGACCCAGTGAAGGGTTTTGAGGAACAGAGCAGCGCTGGAAAACTCTTCAACTCAACTTCAACTTCTGAAGAATGAGCGAATCACTGGGAGGAGAAGAAACAGCCATTACAGGTTCAGGAAATAGTGGCCCTCTTTATCCATGTATGTTGTTGTACAAAATGTTGGATGAATTTAGCTTCAAATGAGGAAAAAATATAATGAAATTTCGTCTTTGTCTACAGATCTTGATGGCATAAAATGATAGTTTTAATGTAAATTGTCACGGAATTAGAGTTTTGCAGAATAAAACTTCCGCAACTGCTAATTAGTCGTAAAAGGTGACGATTCCGTAAAAAGGTCTCGTTGAATTCGGGTATAAATTAGTCCTTAATAAGCAAAAGCATAACAATCTACACCAGAAAATGAAAAACATATTCATGAACACATCGTGTTCATATAAGAGTTGCGTGCTATATTTTTGCATTCTATTTACTGCAATTTTTGGTTACAAACACAAGAATTAAGAAAGACATGTGAACAGAGTACCATTTCCTTTGAAAAGCAAACAATTGTTCGTCCTGAATTCTCTCAACAAAAAAAAAAGGCGTACAAGCAAATGTTTTGGCGATTAAAATGTTGGATTTAAGGTTTAATGATATTGTTGATTTAATTTGTTGAATATTATATATAGAAAAACAAAAAAAATATACTTTTCATCTAAATTTTCTAATCGAAAGGAGAGAAAGTTTAGGATATGTTAATGATTATTAAGTATTAACCCTTCAATCACTGTCTAATACTAATACTAATACTAATAATAATATTTTATGTAATTAAATATTGTTACTGTGTATGAACGACAAAGATCAATCATTTAACTGACTGCTGGTCGCTCTGGTTTCTTCTCCACAGGCCAGCTTGCTATGGACTGGCACCTTGCCTCACACGCATTCCTTCTTATATAACACACAAGGGAAATGCCAATTATTAACTCTTCTTCTGTGTTCTTCCGCTTCGTCTCTCTCTCCCCTACATACCCTCAAGAAAGAAAGAACCTTTTCTCTTTTTTTTTGAGTTGTCTGGGATTCTCCATTGCATTTCTGCTTGGAAAGTAAAAGACGAAAATGTATACCCATACTGCATCTATCTTTGAATCTCTTCGCTTTCGTATGTTAAATTTGTATTCTTTATTTGTTAACTTTCCTCGGGGTTGCTTTATTGACATGCTTGTCTTTTCTTTTCTTATTTTCCTTCTGTGGAGCATTGGCAGCCGTGTCGTTTTCCTTTATCTTTTTACCCATATCACCATCAGCTATCAAATCCACAGTCTTCCTTTTCAACCCTTTTTCAGGCCTTCATAAACTGAAGCATTCCTTACAAACCCTCCTTCTCCTCCGTCTCCTCTTCTCTGTGCACTTTCAGCAGTGTTAGCCCATGGGACTGAAGTCTGTGTTTTAGATCGACTCTCAAGTGTGCAGCTTGTTAAGAGATCTCTCTTTTCTTTCGTGTAATTCACAGTGTTATCTTTTCATTAAAGAAAAAAAGTGTCATTGAATGATTGTGTTGATTTTATATGGCTCTCTACGCTTTCTTAGTTCTTTGTGAATGCTTTATTACAGATTTAGACTGCCTATCCCGAAAGCCCTCTGCAAATTCATGTCGGGAAAACCGGGAAACCAACTGCATTACTGAGAACTTGGTGTTCTTGTCTCGTACATGAAGCATTCTATAAGGTGGAAGTTTGTTTGATAAGAAAATCATGGAAGAGAGCTTTGTACCATTTGGCGGTATCAAGAATGACCTTCGAGGAAGGTTGCTGTGTTACAAGCAAGACTGGACTGGTGGATTCAAGGCAGGTTTTAGGTATGTTTTGGTTTCTCCTGCCTCAGAAAATAAAAGAAGAATATATCATAGAAAATTTACAATCCCTTCAGGATGATGATACATGTTTGACATCTGATTTAAATTTTGTCAGGATTTTGGCACCCACCACTTACATATTTTTTGCATCAGCAATTCCAGTTATATCATTTGGAGAACAGTTGGAGAGAGATACAGGTGAGTCTCATACTCTAGAGACAATGGAGTGCCTCCAGAGTCATTGCAGGAAACTACATCTGTTCATATGTTTTTAACATGTTTGCTCTAACTAACAGATGGAGCTCTCACAGCAGTGCAAACTTTGGCATCCACTGCCTTGTGTGGTATTATCCACTCCATCATAGGGGGTCAGCCTTTACTGATTCTTGGAGTTGCAGAACCAACTGTAATTATGTATACATTCATGTTCAATTTTGCCAAAAACAGACCAGATTTGGGATCAAAGCTCTTCCTAGCATGGACTGGATGGTATTATCTCTATCTGGCCAGTGGATTGAGTTAAACTTCCATTTTGTATTTTCTGTAATTTTGGTATTGCTCCTATTGCATTTCTAGTTCTAATTTGGCTCGCGGTTGTTTGGATGCCCAGGGTGTGCGTATGGACCGCGATTTTGTTATTTATGCTGGCTATCTTGGGAGCTTGCTCCATTATCAATAGGTTTACTCGACTTGCCGGGGAGTTGTTTGGACTTCTGATTGCCATGCTCTTCATGCAGGAAGCTATCAGAGTAAGAATACTTAGTATGCTAGCCTACTGTGATGGCCTAGTGAAACACAAGAATTTGCTAAAGTTACAGTTTTTGTTGCTTATGATTTCTTAAGTATGCAAAAGTGTTATGGATTTATATGTACATTGACTTCCTGATGCTCATAGAGTACCTCAGTGGTCTTGCTCTGTGGATTCAGTCCATCAGTTATGAAGTCTCACTATAAGGTTGGGTTTGCTAGGGACTTGTTCATGAATTCCGTATACCCGCAAGACAAAATCCTAGTTCGACCGAGTTTCAACCATCTTGGAGGTTTGCAAATGGGATGTTTGCTATAGTACTTTCATTTGGTCTCCTGCTGAGTGCATTAAGAAGCAGAAAAGCTAGGTCATGGCGTTATGGTTCTGGTAAGTTTACTCCTTATTCCATGGAAAAGCCTCCAGTAACACTATAATGAATATTTTCTTTCCCTGAACAGAAGATATGAAACCTCTGTTCTACTGAAGTTTTATCACTTCCTTGCAGGTTGGCTTCGGGTCTTTATAGCAGATTATGGGGTGCCTCTCATGGTTCTTGTCTGGACTGCTGTTTCCTACATCCCATCTGGAAGCGTTCCGGAGGGGATCCCTAGACGTCTTTTTAGCCCAAATCCATGGTCACCAGGAGCATATGAGAACTGGACTGTCATGAAGGTATGACACTAAGACTAATAGGCTAAGAACATCTTTTACCAATCAGCATTTCTAGATCTCCCGTATTCCAGACAGGAGTAATTCGACTCATGCTCATCTTGTAATGTGACAGGACATGCTGAATGTGCCAGTTCTGTATATAATTGGAGCTTTCGTTCCAGCCACAATGATTGCAGTGCTTTATTATTTCGACCACAGTGTAGCATCTCAACTTGCCCAGCAAAAAGAATTTAATCTGCGGAAGCCACCTTCTTTCCATTATGATTTACTCCTTTTGGGATTCATGGTACTCAAAACTCGTAACCTTCAGTCTATGCTATGCTGTGCTCTACTTGTATATGACAGAAACCATGCGGCTGCTCTATGCTGACTACATCCTGAATTTGTGATAGGTCATAGTGTGTGGACTCCTTGGAATACCTCCATCTAATGGTGTCATTCCACAATCTCCTATGCATACCAAGAGTTTGGCCACACTCAAGCATCAAGTATGCTAGTCAACTATGAGCCATAAGATTCTATGTTCTTTCTCAATCACTCACAAACTTGCCTGCAATTATATAGAGTCAGCTCCACCGTTCTCATGTTAATAAAATTATTTCTGTGCAGTTACTCCGAAACCGACTGGTGGCATCTGCACGCAGGTGTATTACCAACAATGCAAGCTTGGGTCAAGTGTATGCAAAGATGGAAGAAGCCTATCAACAAATGCAAACACCATTGGTTTACCAGGAGCCGTCTGCTTTGGTACACTTGCATCCAACTTATTCTTCTGCAATCATTCCAGATATTAAAAAATTACTGCTACAATCTTTGCATCTGTAAACACGAGAAATATCATGAACCTGAAAATAAGTCATAGCTCGGTGAAGTATCTAAAAAGTTACTTGCAGATGTTCTTATGTTGGATTATGAAATTCAGATATTCAAGTAATTAAGTGTTTGCACATCAGTTCTAAAAAATATAATCTTGTCATGTGAGTAGGGATTGATGGAAATGAAAGATTCAACAATTCAGATGGCCTCAAGCACAGGCAATATCGATGGTCCAGTTGATGAGACTATATTTGATATTGAGAAGGATATTGACGATTTATTGCCTGTTGAGGTGAAAGAGCAGCGCCTCAGCAACCTGCTTCAAGCTGCCATGGTTGGAGGGTGTGTAGCTGCCATGCCTTTCATTAAGAAGATCCCAACCTCAGTATTGTGGGGCTATTTTGCTTTCATGGCCATTGAAAGCTTACCTGGCAATCAATTTTGGGAAAGGATCTTATTGCTCTTCACTGCTCCCAGCAGAAGATACAAGTACCTAAAACTCAGCCTACTGCCCGCTTCTTTCTTTTGGGAACTATCTGAATCATTTTCTTTTTTCTAACTTGTGTTGTTTCTTTTTCAGAGTGTTGGAGGAGTACCATGCCACTTTTGTTGAAACTGTGCCATTCAAGACAATTGCCATGTTTACAGTATTTCAGACTGCTTACTTGATTGTTTGTTTTGGCATTACATGGGTACCTGTTGCTGGTCTTCTTTTCCCTCTAATGATCATGCTCTTGATTCCTGTGAGACAATACATTCTCCCCAAGTTTTTCAAGGCAGTACATCTACAAGATTTGGATGCTGCAGAGTACGAAGAAATTCCAGCTTTATCATTCAATCTAGCAACTGTAAGTTTGCAATTCCGAGCAACCTCACATGTAGATCAATTGCTTTCAATGGTAACCGCCACTCATGCTAAGTACATCACATGATCAATTGCTGATTACAACATGGAATTCTTTCCTGTTGCTTGGCTTATGGAATCAGGAGGCGGAGATAAGTAGGGCAGCTTCATTTGCAGATGACGGAGAAATCTTTGATGGGATGATCACTCGAAGCAGAGGTGAGATTAGGCGCATGTGCAGCCTCAAGGCATCGAGCATCTGCGCTACGCCATCTACACCATCCAAAGAATTTAATACCATTCAAAGCCCACGATTTGCGGATAGTAAGGTGCACAGCCCGCGGATGAGAGATCTCAGTCCACGTCTAGGTGGAAGAGGACCATTCAGTCCAAGAACTGGAGAAGCAAGACCATCTAATCTAGGAAAGAATGGTTAGAGCTTATCTTGGATAGTAGCTAGTAATTAGTGTGATGCTTTATTGTTCATTCATTCATTAAAATGCAGAAATTACCGTCAGTGACAGTTGAAAGATGGATAGAGAAATTCGCCTTCCTAAAATCAATCACGGGAAGTTCATGAAACTTGAAGATTAGGTATGTTCTATCAAAATTTGTACTCTACACGCAAAATTGAGGTTCAAGGAAGAAACTTGTTTACATTGTATTAAGTTGGCATCAAATGCTGTGGGAGAGAATAGCGAAGCAAAAAATACTAATTCATTTGAGCAAAGAGGAAAAAATAAGTAAATTAAGCCGTACCTACACTACCTTCATGATCACCAGGGTATTTCCTGGCAATAAAAGAAGTAAAATGAGAAGAGCTTTCCTAATGTCAGAATCTGCCGGGTCCCTGCTTAATCGCGAAATGTCGTAGCGTACACTTGAGATCCCTCCCAAAGTATTTGTACATCTCGGGCTTTATTTCATATTAACACTCCGGTGTCTTCTATGAAACCATGATCTTGTAGCCGATAATGAGGACTTTTAAATGATTCTATATGGTATTTAGTAAGAATTCTAAGACGTTCAAGATATATAAGGCTCGAAATTAAATTATCCCCAGATAGTTTGTATAGCAAATGTTTAAGTACGATGGAGCTAATAGAGTTACACACCTCGCGACCTCTCCTTCACCAAGCTATTTGAAGCCATTAGTGTTTCATGAAAACATAAAGAAAGAGGAAGAAAAGAAACAGAGAGCTAGAATGGACGTGTACTCTTCTGAGATGTTGACAGCATTCCTTTTCCTTTATTCACTCAGCCAACACAATCAGATCTCCATCTAATGCACCAAACACCATCGGGGGCAACCATCAAGTCATCTAGCTGAATTTGCGACCAGACATCTTCTCGGCTTCAAAGAGCATGTGATTAATAAGTCCTCTAGCAGCACTGCCAGAGCGTATAAAGACATGTCAAAGCTTCAGATGGAGTAACGTTATCATAAAAAACAATAATAAAGATTATAAGGAATGAAATCATGTGCGTGTGTATTTCCTGATCTAGCCTGTCCTTTTCCCATACCCAAGGAATTAGGAGCACTCTGTCACCCTCAAACACAAAAAGAAGGCTGTCATGATCCTTACAGCCTATTCAAGGCATTCAATCAAACACTTACTAGACAGCAAACATTCTCAGGCAGAGAGATATGATGGAAATAGAAACTCACTCATCCTTCAACTTTTGAATCTTCACCGGATCCGTCTCGTGCTTGTTCCTCTTAAACTGCTGTCTTACCATGTCAACAAGAAGCGGTGTGTTATGTTGCTGCAGAATAATCAAACAAAGACCAAAATGAATTCCCAGTCAAAACGCACACATAAAATGATTAACAATGAGCACATCAACAATCCGTATAGAAAAGCAACACACTCAACAGACATAAACAACATGGTATACCAATGGTTGCTAATCCGATGATCAAAAGTCATCATATAAATTTCAGTAATCAAGCGGTCATGAAGAAAAACAAAAAAACAGGCATAATCCAAAACATTTCACTAATCAGTATCAATATTATACAATGCTCAAAAACACTGTTATAGCATGAAATAGTACCAACAGAAACCATGCGGTACCTTGTGGCCAATGTATTTGGCTCTTCGAAGGCACTCGCGGTAAAGCTGCAACAAGGAAACGTCTAGATTAGTATTAACTGTTAAACAACAGGATTAGGTATCTAATCAAGTAAGAGAAAGCAGAAGAGCAGAGTAAATGTTAAAAGAGAATGATACTTAACTCTAATGACATTGTCGGCGAGTTCAGGAGGCAATGCGGATTGTAGAGACGGCATGATTGGGGATCTCTCTGAATAGAAAACCTAAAATTGGAGATGAATCTGTTATAAATAAACAGACGCAGGAATCGTGAGAATGATAAATTCTTCCGCCAGTGCAGATTAAACCGCAAGGATTTGAGAAATGAATAGGGAATATTGAATTTTGAACCTCTCAAAGCCTGGAAGAAAAGGAGGAAATATAGAGAAGGGAACGAGAAGATCAATGGCGCGGCAATTAGCCGATTATAGTAACTTTTTTTTTCCTATTTCAAAAATAATTCATTCATTTTTTTGTATCATATAGTAAATAAGTCTTAAAATATTATATAGTCATTGGAATTCTAATAATGAATAAAGAAAGAAAATATAAAATAGTGCATAATTATGTATATTTTTTAATAACAAGTTATAATTCAACTATCTCATCTACGTACATATTTACATTGCATCTTAATTGTTTGGCCATGATAAAAATATAGAATAATAAAATTTAAACTTGATTTATAAATTTATATTTTAAATAAAACACAAGTTTTTACCAAATTCCTGGAGAATTTAGCTTGTTAATATTCAGGTAAGTTTTGTTTTGTTTGGTTATCATGACTATAGAAAAATAGTTTTGTGTTTAATGAATGAAGAATTGTTGTGAAAGAGATTGTCGAATCATTTATTTTTCGTTATATGAGATTATTTATGTATATTTTGTTAAAGTACATACTAATTTTTTATGGTAACTAGAATAATAAATGGGTTAGATGAATTCTACAATATTACATATTTATAAATTTGATACCGTTTTACTATTTGTAAGTCCAAATAGAGAGATGAGTTATATTTGGCCTAAAAAAAAATTTTTGACTTAAGATCATTGTCATCTTTAAAGTATTTTTGTAAAAAAAATAGTATTTTGTTTTTTAAAGGTTCTAGAATTTTTTGACTTTGTCTATCTCTATCAGCATTCTAGTAATAATCGATGATTTTGTTTTATGTAATCCAGTTGTCCTTTATAACTTTTTTATTACATTGTAAAAAGTGATATATTATTATTATCCCAAGAGAACCCTAAAAAAATAAATTTGAAAGAATAGTAAATTAGTTATTAAAAATGAAAAACCGAAATCGGGCAGGGGCAAATGATCGTCCCTAGTCGGTTACACCGAGGCTTACACATGCAGCAACAAAGAGGAGCAACAAATCAATCAAAAAAAAAGTCCAGCACCTTCGTGTCTTCCACTCCAGAATTTGCTTCTTTGTCAACCGCTCCCTTTTTTCTCCCCCCACCACCCGCTTCAGATCCCGCCAACTAGCTACAAACCCTAGAAAACCATCACAGGAGATCCATTTCCGTCCTCGCTCCTCTCAATTCATGGCCATCTGTCCCCTTCCATCACCACCGTTGGTTAGCTGAATAATTGTTCTCCAACTTGATCATCGGTCACCATGTTTGAAGCTCACGTACGTTGATTCCTGACTATGTGTGTGGTGAATTAGTGGATGAAGAAATAGTCGGGGATATAGTGACTGTATCAATATTGTTTTTGTTTTATTTTATTATTTTCAAAACTGTTTCGAAAGGAAAATTTTAACCGTTTTTGTGTTGATTCCTGTTAAATGTTTGCTCAATGTAGCAAGGATACTTTACTATAGGATTCCAATTAGTTGTGATAGTTGTTAGTGTACATGATCAGCCGACGATACGATTCGTATTTCATGTGTGATTTTTTAGCTGTGAGGTGGTTTTACGGTTGATGATGATTGGTAAGTGTCTTGGAGAAATCAGTGCAATGTACCATGTTTTTACGTGTGCCGTTGGTTTGTAGGTTCTGCATTTGCTACGGAAATATTTGGGTGAATATGTTCACGGGCTTTCGTCCGAGGCTTTGAGAATCAGTGTCTGGAAAGGTTGGTGAAAGTTTTTTTCCCCTTCCTATTTGGTTATTTCTCTATGTTTTTGTCTGCCGTTACATTTTTGAACCTGGTTCAGCTGTATGTCTGGATGGTTGCTTTTTCAAAATGTCAGTCCTTTGGCTTTCATTATGGAACTCTGGATGATAAAAATTTTCTTTTCTTCAGGTGATGTTGTCCTCAAAGATTTGAAATTGAAGGCAGAAGCACTAAATTCGCTCAAACTTCCAGTCGTTGTTAAAACTGGCTTTGTTGGTACCATTACTTTAAAGGTACCTGATGCTATGCAGCAACATACTGGTTGTCTTTTCATTTTAGATATGTTCCAGATAGTCTCTGGTTTTTGTATCTTTGGCATTTTAATGGTGGATAAATATGTTTTGTCACTGTTATCATGAAAGACTAGCTATATTTTTTCAGCTATTCATTTTGTGTTCCAATTCCTAATTATTATTATTATTATTATTATTATTATTATTATTATTGTTGTTGTTGTTGTTGTTGTTGTTGTTATTTTTTCCAGCAATTTAGGCATCTCATTTGGAATGAGTATCTAGCTATTAGTAGGTTCTCTGAATTTCTGAAACATGATTTCTTTTGTCAAACTGGGAAAGGAAGGCGGTTATGGATTGGGATAAATAAGCTCTAGTCAAATTTCTTTTTGTTTGACTTGGTTCATCGAATTGATGAGGCTTTCTGAACTCGGTTGCACCTGATGACTTTTAAATTAAGCAATTATGCTTGTTGGTGAACAATATAGATGCAACTGAAGTTCATGGTGTTTGGAACGATTGCAGACATTAAAACTAGAATCTGACTAAAATCAGAAAGTTCGATTCTTTGTATGCTCTATTTTTGGAAGTTATTAGGACCCAAACTGCATATTTTGTTTATTATGTGATTTTTCATTCCATGAGTATGCCATAATTCTATATTTTCCAGCTATTTCTCATTTATTTAATTACAGGTTCCCTGGAAAAGTTTGGGCAAAGAGCCTGTGATCGTTCTCATTGATCGTGTGTTCATTCTTGCATATCCTGCACCTCATGGCAGGACTCTCAATGTAGGATGATACTTGTTTGATGCCAATTATATATATTTATTGGTTGTTTCACCAAATTAAGATGTCATCTTTAGTGAATTCTGATTTTTCTTGATTAATTGTTCGCATTAGGAGGAAGATCAGAGGAAACTTTTTGAAGTTAAGCTTCAACAGATTGAGGTAAATAAATGTTTATAATGGTTGTAACATCTTTCTCCTGCATAATTCTTTACTGGTCAAGAGAAAGTGTGAATTGTATTCTTTCCCTCATTCTACTATATTTCTCTTGGGCATGTTTACATTTTCTCATCATTTTTAGACTTCTAGTCACTCTTTATCACATTCTCCAGTGTATCACCCCCCACCTAATTTTCCTCTATCATGTTTGGGATATCTCTATTTATCTATCAGTATGCTGCTTTATGTTTTGGATTTTCCTTTATATATCTGCAAAAAGACACATGTTCATCACAGTCCTAAAAGTTCTGAATATATATGTTGCTCTGAATGCTTTTGCATAAATGATTTCTTTGGAATGAATATTCCCAGTTTCTTTGGCATAGAGGAGGAATTTGGATTCTGATACAGCTAATTCAAATTTTCTTTACTTCTTGTGTTTGTATAGGAAGCAGAATTGGCGACACTTGAGGCAATTTCAAGGTCAAAACTGGGAAATGTATAGTCTCTCATCTTTAAACCTGTTCAAATTTATTCTTGTTGCAGTACTTGTTCGGGAATCTTATCCAATCCTAGATTGCTTTTGCTAATTCTTTTTGGTTCCTTTTTGCTAAACAACTTTGTAATGTGAATGAAACGATTTATCCCAGTTATTGGCTAACCCCAAATGGTCTGCATAGATTTGGTTTCATAAAATCAATATTTTATCTTTATACGTAGAGATTATATCAGAGGTTCTGTACAAGGATTATAAAAATGAATCCTCCAGAGCACAACTGAACCCAAACCAAAGTACAGTATGAAAGCATATTAAAAAGGAGATTGGCTTTCCAATTTGTTTGCGCATCATCATTGTACTTATTTTTCTTGCCTATTGCTTAGCTATTTTTGAAGGTGCGATACATAAAGTGAATTATCATTTCTTCCAAAAAGTGGTGGAAATATTGACACTAAGTGTCAATTCAGTTGATATTCTGTTTTTTTTTTTTGCAGCTTACCACCAGTGGAAATTCGTGGATTGGCTCGTTGATTGCCACTATAATTGGAAATCTTAAGATTTCAATTAGCAATGTGCACATCAGATATGAGGATTCGGTCAGGTTGGCTACCATATATGCGTTTCTTATATTTTACTCTCACTTTGCACGCACTAGTTTTTTTTACTTCCGTACTGGGTCCATGCAGAAGTAATAATTATTTTACATAATCTTTTTTTATCTTTCTTTTTGCCTTGTCTCTGTCTATTTGATGAACCAATGATTGGCTTTGCAGTAGTCCTGGCCATCCATTTTGTTGTGGCATTACCCTAGCTAAGCTTGCAGCTGTCACGATGGATGAACAGGAAAATGAGACTTTTGATGCCAGTGGTGCTTTGGACAGGTTGCGAAAGGTTAGCCAGTCCTTATTTCTCATTGTGGGGTTGGGGGATTGAGAGGTGAGGGGGTTGTGGTTGTTGGATCAGGGGTGATCCTACTATTAATGATCTTAGGGTTGGAGGCAAATGGGGAAGGGAAGAGGGACTGATGAGGGCAACAGAGCCCTGCTTTATGTCTGTGACAAAATATCTTTGGAAGGAGTAGAGGATTAGAAAAGTTTCTGATGAAAACTGCTTGAAACTTGGTTTTTCAAATTTATTTGTAGCAGGTTTATTTTATTTCATTCATCCTATTTAGTTAATACCTCTCCAGATGGTAATTTTAAATTTTTTACTTATATTGACTTTTTCTTCCGATGAATTAATTTGTAAATGATTTAACAGTCATTACAACTAGAGAGACTTGCTGTTTATCACGATTCTAATAGCCTTCCCTGGATGATAGACAAGAGATGGGAAGATCTCAGTCCAAAGGAATGGATTGAGGTTGGTACTTTAATCATTTGCCTCTATAGATGCCTCTTCTTTGAGAACAGTTGATGAAGGTTACCTAACTTATTTAGTTTTCCTTTTAATCCTATTTTTGGCTTGTTTTTCCTGCAAGGTATTTGAGGATGGCATAAAAGAACCTTCCAATGACCGTGGAATGGTGTCAAAATGGGCTACAAACCGTAGTTATTTGGTTTCACCCATCAATGGAGCCCTTAAATATCATCGTCTTGGGAAACAAGAAAGAAACAATCCAGAGGTGCCATTTGAGAAGGCTTCGCTGGTCCTAACCGATGTCTCATTAACAATCACAGAGGTGCTGAAGCTCTTCTCCTGACTGTTTGTTGCTGTTTTTGTTTAATACTTTTGATTGTGACTTGGTCATTTCTGATGTATTCCTTTTTGTTGAAATTAGAACTGTATTCATACTTTATTTTATGTTGATAGTTTCCTGAAATATTTTGTTATCCTTAACTTCATTACCCAAGTGTTTTGGTTTGCTTGGCTGTCAAGTAAAGAAAAAATTGGTGAAAATTGGAAAAATTTATCATCTTAAGTTATTTGCTTTCTTCTCTAAAGTGATGAATTTCAACTGCTATATTGTTTTGTGACAGACTCAATATCATGATTGGATAAAACTTTTGGAAGTTGTTTCGAGATACAGGACGCATGTTGAGTTTTCCCATTTAAGACCTGCTGTTCCTGTTTCAGACGATCCACGTTTGTGGTGGCGTTATGCTAACCAAGCTTCCCTGCAGCAGAAAAAGATGTGGTTAGAACCTGCTATTAGATGTACTTGATCATTTGCTGTTTCTCGAGTTTAAACGGACTTCACAGATACTTCTTTCCTGCACCAGTTACCGGTTTTCATGGGACCAAATTCAGCGTCTTTGTCAGCTCCGCCGACGCTATGTTCAGTTATATGCTGGTTCCCTGCAAAATTCATCCTGTGTAGATACATCAGAACTTAGAGAAATAGAGAAGGATCTGGATTCCAAAGTTATTCTATTATGGAGGTAAGTAAAAGTTGCATATTAGCACATCTCAAACAGAATCTGTGTTTTGGTCCACCATATTCTAGTGTTCAGTTCTTAGTAAAAGGCTTGTATTATTCCATTGATAACTCATATTTGCGATTCAATGTTGTGCTATTTGTCTCCCTTTTGATATCATGCTTTGGTTGTGTGCATCACGTAGGTTGCTCGCACATGCAAAGGTTGAATTTGTAAAAACGAAAGAGGCCGCACAACAGAGGAGATCTAAAAAGAATAGTTGGTTTTCATTTAGCTGGTTAGTGGGAATGCTACTTTCGGTTTACTGTTTCTCGAACCTTTCCTTTTTCTCTGTTTTCTGGTTATTTGCTTTGATTAATTTTATTTCACCTCACTGTAAACGGTGAGTTGACCATGGGCTTTGGCTGTAAACTTCTACCACGTTATTTGGAGTTACATTTTTCATTTTAGGCGTACAGACTCTGATGCTGAAGGAGACTATGATGAAGATGCTTTGGAGAGACAACAGTTTACAGAAGAAACATTGACAAAAGAGGAATGGCGTGCGATTAATAATTTACTTAGTTTCCAGCCAGATGAGGAACTGACACCAAACTTAGGAAAGGATATGCAGAATATGATTCAGTATTTGGTGACTATTTCTATCCAGAAGGCCGCTGCAAGAATCATTGACATAAATCAGACAGAGATTGTTTGTGGTAGATTTGAGCAACTTCATGTTTCAACAAAGTTCAAAAGTAGAAGTGCCCAGTATGATTTGTCACTGAAATTCTATGGCTTTTCTGCACCTGAAGGTTCACTTGCTCAGGTTGGTGTTCTTTACAGTGTGACTAGGTTTTGAACTATGGTTAGATGGACGTTTGTTGATGAAAAAATGGAAAAAACTATAATCATTGATCTAGTATTCGTGGCTTTATATTTTCCTTTCTGATTTTAATCTATCATGTTCCTTCTATCTTGAATCCTTTTAAGACATTTGTTGCATTATAACTCTAATTTAATTTGGAGTTGAGCTACTTTGTTCTTCGTTCTGAACCTTTATTTTTCTTACTTTGCAATGGTTCTATGTGAATATTTTGCTATTTGCATTTCAGAGTGTATCTAGTGAACAGAAGGTAGATGCGTTATCTGCTAGCTTTGTGCACTCCCCTGTCGGGGAAAATGTTGATTGGAGATTATCGGCTACAATTTCACCCTGCCATGCTACGGTGATGCCCTAGCCTTGATGCTACTTACAATGATTTGTGATATATCAGTTTTTGATATTGTTGTTCATATACCAGACAATACATCAGTATCTACTCTTTTCTTTTTCTCTTTTGATGAGTAATGCCATCAGTAACTTGCCACCAACTAACAGGGGAAAGCATTGGGATGCTAACTAACTAGTATGCGTCGTAATATCTTCTACTTAAAAAATTCTGTTTGTGTTTTATGTTAGTAAACAATGTCTGGCAGGCAGTCTTGTGCTATTTATTGAACAATTTTCTGTTTGTACAACATCATGCTGTAGACCAATTTTAATGGACCGATGTAAGCAATAGGGATGCATGTATTGTACAGAAAATTTTCTCTTCTATTTTCTTTTCTCAGTTGACAATTATTCCCCGTTTTGGTTTTCAACCAGTAATAAGGATACTGATACACTGTAAATTGCTTGCTTCAAGGCATTCTATTTGAGTGGTCAGTGTGGACGAAAACACTTTCATCTTTTGAGCCATTTGATATACTACAGATTCAAAAGCTGTATATTCCTTTCCAGTGGATGCTCAAATAATAGTTAAACTAATACATGTATTTTGTGGCGATATTGATGTTTGTAGAAATAGTGCTTTTTGGGTCTCTGAAAGGTCCCCCTGTGTGCGCAATGATTTTTCAGCGAGACAAGGATTTATTCCTTGCTCATTTTTCCTTTTTTTTATAAATATTTTTTAAATCCCTTTCCGTATTTTGGGAAAGTGCATTCCAATGTTTGTCTCAAGAGAACTGTGAGTTCAACTTTCTTTTTTGGCAGTACTGTTCATTCATCCTTTTCTCTTTGGTATGGTTGATTATGTATGAGGGATTGGGTTGAGAATTCGAAGAGAAGTGAGTTCATTATCATTGTCCTCATTAAACGTGCCATTTATTACATAAAAAGCTTAAGGTTCGTATGCCTTAAGGAAAAAAAAATGTACCTTATGTGATGTATGATTAATAAACTTAGTGGTTGTCATTTAGCTTTCAGGAAACTGGTGCTAACCCTATGATGCCTTTATCAATGCACTTGTATTTATCTCAACAGAACAGAAATAAAATAGGTTTTTGGATAGATTTGTTTATCTTATAGCATGATGTCTCAACAACTAATTGTGATCTAGAGCTAGTGGCATCTTTATGATCTGTCACTTTTCCGTTGATTATTTTTCTGTATTATGCTCATGCTTTTTCCTCCAAATTTTTGTGATCCTTATGATGTGAAGTCTCAGTTTTTTTTTTTTCTCTACAGGTTTTAATGGATAGTTTTGATCGTTTTTTTGAGTTTGTAAGAAGAAGTAATGCAGTTAGCCCTACAGTTGCATTAGAAACTGCAAATGTGTTGCAGGTAAAGATTTCAATACATTGACTTTTTGTTGCCTGGGTGTAATGCAAATCTTTCGTTTATGCAATGCTAAGTGCAGATGAAGTTTGAGAAAGTGACTCGTAGAGCACAAGAGCAATTTCAGATGGTGTTAGAGGAAAAAAGCAAGTGAGTGGATCTGAATTGTTTTGCTTTATTTATCTCAGATGGTCTATTTCATACCCGTGGTTAATGAAACTAGTAATCATTATAAATTGGGAGGCTTGAAATTGCTTCAGAATTGGTTAGCTTGGTGTCGATTCCCTGGTGGTCCAAAGATGTGCCTATTTATTGAGTCTAGACGGAAGCTGTGGAGATTGGTAACTTTGAGGATGAAGTGCTTTATTTATGTGACCATTTCAGAGAGGCTAAGTATTAGTTCAAGTTTTATGAAACTAGGTAGGAATAATTAGATCATTGGAATGATAATTCTGGTCGTATGGTCCATGCTTATGGGGTGAAAGATGACTTGCTTTTATGGTGCAAACAGTCTTATGGTTGCCGAAACTGAACTTTGTGTTGCTTATGCATATATTTTTTGGGACAGTACTAAAATTTAATCAATTTATCTGTGGCTCAATCTTAATTATGTGTATCCGTATTTCCTTTCTCGCTTGACTAATGTCTTGGTTACAAAGTCTTTGATTTATGCAAAGATGAAGACGTACCTACTTCTTTCTTGTTCAACATGTTTGTTTTTCAGATTTGCCCTTGACATTGATTTGGATGCTCCAAAAGTTAAAGTGCCTATAAAAACAATCGGTTCTTCTAAAGGCAGCGAGTCTTTGCTTTTGGACTTTGGTCATTTTACATTGCACACCATGGTTTGCTTCATTCTTTATGACTTTCTCAAGTTATAAATATTTATTTATTGTTGCTGAATAATAAGAAAAACTGTTATTTCCTGATGCAGGAAACTCAGTCTGATGAACAGAGGCATTGTATATATTCTCGTTTCTTCATATCTGGAAGAGATATTGCTGCTTTCTTTACAGATTGTGATTCTGACTGTCAGAATTCTACTGCTGGTGTACCAAATAATGAGAGCCTGCCAGTGACTTCTCAAATTTTTGAACAAGTTGATAATTACTACTCCCTAATTGATAGATGTGGAATGGCTGTAGTTGTTGATCAGGTATAAGATTATACTCCATTCTACAAACATGCTACATCCAAAAGTATTACACGATATACCTATTTGTTACTACCTTTTGAACTACTGCATTTTAAATGCCATATATCTTGGGAGACCTGTAATTTTTCAACATACTGATGATATTCTGCTGATAATTGGCTTTTCTAAATTTTAATGTACTTTCTTTTGCCATTATTTTTGATTGGGAGAATTGAGTCTTTGTTTATTTATCACAGATTAAAGTCCCTCATCCAAGTTATCCATCAACACGCATATCTATTCAAGTGCCAAATTTTGGGGTTCATTTTTCACCAGAGAGATATTGTAGACTTCTAGAATTGTTGAACATACTGTATAGAGTAATGGAAAACTATGGTCAGTCCACGGTTGACAACTTGCAAACTCAAATTTCACCATGGAGTTCTGCAGATGTTGCTACAGATGCTCGAATCCTTGTTTGGAAGGTATGCCATTTGATAACAAATCAGAAGGAAGCTAAACTGTCCCGATGAATTGCTTTTGTACTTGTTGTATTTATTCATTTTATTTGTTTTCATGATTCAGGGGATTGGCAATTCCGTGGCCACATGGCAACCATGTTTTCTTGTACTGTCTGGATCTTATCTATATGTTATGGAATCTCAATATTCCCAAAGTTACCAGCGATACATGAGGTTGGCTTTTAACTCGATTGCTTTCTTTCTGTTTTTCTCTTTTCTGGCTTCAATTAGTACCTCTATGCCTGCCAGTGTTTTGGTCAGTTTGGTGGTAGTTAAAGTCAAGTGATATTTTTTTGTTCATATCGGTTTCTTATCCTCCTTATAATAATATTCCTTCGAAGTCTATGAATTTGAACTTCAATGTGTGCAGCATGGCTGGTAGGCAGGTAGCTGAGGTTCCCCCATCTAGTGTTGGCGGGTCTCAATTCTGTGTAGCTGTGAGTTCCAGAGGAATGGACATTCAGCAGGTAAGTCAAGTTGGTTTGAAAAAGTGCTCTTTTGTAAGGCTTATATTCCATTCACTTTTTCCTGTTCTATACAGCTTCATATAGGTTTGGGTATGTTGGTTGTTAAGACAAATCCATTATTTTAAGTTATTTTTAAATATAATGAACAAATAAAGCAAACCCCCATGCGACATGCACAAAAATTCAAGGTCATAGGTAATAAGTCAATAATGATAAATTATGGCACAATGAGGATTCTTGAGGCTTCTTAAATGTATTCCACAAAAAGTTGTTTTTGTCGTACTGCCTCATGCCCCCTTTAGAGGGGAACACTCTAGGTTGCAGAACTTATGGACAACCTTACATTGTTGAGATATAGTTTTTAATATAAAAATGAAAATGGTCAGGCTTGAACCTATAACAACTTGATCAAGGAGGTCTTACATGTATGCTGTCCACATCTTCACATTGCAACTCCTGCACCCGTTGATGCCACAAATGTTAACATCTTTTATAAATTGTTTAGACATAAGTAAACCTGCTACACTAGTAATGTGTGTGGTAAATGAAATATATGTATCAGGTGAGAGTGAGCTTGTGACTGGTTGTCTCATTCAGTTGGCTAATAAATTTAACATTTATGTTGATTAAAAGATCATGAGTTGTGATTCTAACCTGAAATATGCAGATTTAACAATCATAACTGAATGATTAACTCGGACTTAGACTAGCTCCTGTCTTTCCCTACCATTCCCAACTCATGTTTATATGTCATCTATATAGGCTGGTAAAATAATATAATTGAACTATTTCACATTACATGTCATTTGCAGCTAGTGGATGTATATTCTTAAATTACTGTATGGTCCAGTTTATTCACTCGATGTTTATATTGTTTTATGAGCTTCTATCTAAAGTACCGAGACTGATGGAATACTAGAGTTCTGCATATTGTTAATATTGAATTTTATACACATATAATTCGAAGTTTGTTCTAATAAATACAAATAAGTCAGCATATAAGTTAGGAGCTAATTAATTAAAAGAAATAAGAAACTAGGAGATCAACATAGTTTGAATGATTTGGGCTGTTATGATTTATCCTTTCTGCATTTCTCCCTCAAGATGGTGAGCATATAACCATGATCTCAGGTTTGCATACATTTGACTCAAAACCCCCCTTAAGCAAGGCTGCTGTGAGGATATCATATTTTTGTAGGCTTGTTGGCTTATAGGACAAACAGATGTTTTCACTCTTTTTATTTGACAAACAGACCTTTTCACTAACTATTTTTCGGTAATGATGAATTTTTTGTGTATTCAAACATGTTTCATTCTGTCACGTGTCTTAGGGTTGTGGATAATTGCAATGGCTGATATACTCTTATTATACAGCTACATAGGTTATTTCAGTGCAGTATATTCGGATCATTTAGTATTCTCATTCCAAAGCAATTCACAAATTCCTTGTGCAATTGCTTTGAATTAAATTTTTTTAATGTTTCTAGTTGCAATAGATTGTGTTTGCTTCTCTATGTAGCAAGATTTTCCCACAATTTAGTGCAGTATCTTTTATTAGACTTTGTATCTTGAACTGATCTTTCCCAATATGCATCAAGAAATCCCTTGATTCTTGATGGTTCCTCTTCGTACATAATAAACCCATTTCAGGTGTCCCTTTTAAATATCTTAGAATCTGGTTCATTGCATCTTGATGTCTTGGATTACAAGTACATGCATCTAATTTGAGGCTCCATGGTGCTGATCATTAAGGAGGTCATAACTACAGAATTTTCTGCTTCCCGTGTTTCAAAATTGGCTTTTGTTTTTCCTGGAATAAGTATCTCTTCGGTCTTGTAGTGTTCTCCTTTTCCAAGACAGATTTCTGCCAGCTCAGCAAAATCTACTTTATTCCCTACTAACAGCAACCGGTGATGACAAGGAAAAGCATTATACCTTTTTGCTCCTCCTTCTGTATATATAGAGGATAGGAGGCCTATCTGATTGCTTGATTGATGAATTTTGGGACGTGGTCATGAAGTTTTAAAGTTGTTGGTGGAAGAGAAACTAGAGCTAGATTTTTCTTTTTCAGTTGTTTTTCTAGTGTTAGTAAAAGGGCCTAGGTTCCATGACCATGAGAACTAACAGAATAATTGAGTTTTGGATATTATTGATAATGAACAATTCAGAGTTTGTTAATCTTGAAAAGTACTATTAATGAATACCTATCTATTGCCTATAACTCAAGAAATAATCCAATAAAAGAAATAAGCAAGAAACTAGGAGATTGATTTAGTTCTTATGATTTAGGTAATTATATTTATCCTTCTAGCAATTTGTGAATACGATAAACAGTACTTCGATTTATGTTATGGATTTCTCTTATGCTATTTTCTCCTCTTGCTTCATTCTTGTGCCTTTTTTTACAGGCATTGGAATCTTCGAATACATGGGTTTTAGAATTTCGTGATGAGGAAGATAATGCCATTTGGTTAAAGGGACTTGTACAGGCTATATATCAAGCTTCTGTAGGGAAATGACACCATTCTCAATTATTACTTTCAGCAATTAGTTCAAGTTCTTAGCATTTTTACTGAAATTAATACTTGCTTTCTGTGAAGGCTCCTCCTTCCATTAGTGTTCTGAGGGACACTACTCATGCTGAAACAGAGTACAGCGAACCTCAAACCCCAAGGATGAGAATTGCTGACCTAGTAATTGATGGGGCATTGGTGGAAATGAAATTGTTTATATATGGAAAGGTCAGATTGCCTTTGATTTATTTTATTTTTATTTTTCAAAGCTTCAATTTTCGTTGCTTATTTACCCAGTGCAAGCTTCCAAGATTTGTTAATTGAACATTTCAATACTTGGCATATGTTTGTGCAGACAGGAGATGAGATTGATGGGAAAGCTGAAGAGACCCTTATTGTTGAGGTTCTTGCTGGTGGGGGAAAGGTTTGTGAACCTATATTGAGTTATATCATGTTGTGAAATAAAAACTTATTTGTTTTCTGATGTCTATTATGTTTTCATTCGGCAAGAGGTGTTGGAAACTGGTTCCTTTATTCTTGGTTTTAAGCTCAAAGCAACTTTCAGTTTTGATGGTTGACTGAATCCTTCAGCGTTATAAGCTTGATTTACTTCGTCCTAGTTCCTGATCCAGGTCAGCCTTGAACAAAGAGGTTGCATGTGAATTTTGGCTGTAAGATTTTGGGTTTGCAAGGGATTAAGATTAGGGTTTTGAGGGATGTGGATGATTTTAGCGTCTGTAGGTACTGCTTAAAGCATAATTCGTGAATAGAATTCAGAAAGAAGAGAAAGAAATTCTAAGCAGGTTCTTGCCTAAGAGAATTAAGTCACACGATAAGTTGCAAGATGCTGGCAAACTTAGTGAAAAAAAATGTTAATTTGTTAACTACCTTATATATAGTTCTTTAATTCCATTCCATGAGAACCAGGATTCCTAACAGATAAATGTAATAGCTCTAAAACCAGAAACAGGATCAATTCCAATTATATTTAAAACTCCTGGAAACACCAACAGCCAACTACCTATTCCAACATAGCTGGAAATATATTTGTACCCTTAATGTCCAAACTATAATCAAACGTTAAAAAAGAAGGCTAAACTAGGAAACATTGTTGTAAAACCATTCAAGCTTCTGAGCTGAGGGCATGAAGCTCAGGATTGAGTTTCCGCAGCTTTTCTTCTATTTCATTCTTGAGGTATGTCCCTGTAGGAAGCATAAGATTCATGCCATCAGTTTGATTGATTGAACTATTGTAACTACTTTCACCCTTAGGAATATTGAGATAACTAGCTATGATCTTATTGCATGAATCTTACATTCCTATAATGTGTTGGACTTGCTCTTATTATCCAATCTCACTGTGAGAATCCAATCCCATTAAGAGAGATCTTGGGCTTATAAGTGAGGATTTGTGGAATCATGTGCATCAAAATATCTTTGGACCATGAGAACCCAACATAGTGTTGTACCTGTGATTCCACAAGCATACAATCGCGTCCGGGCCCGTTAGGCTAGGGCGTGACACTCACTAGCCTATTGTTATGGCTTTCCGAGCTTGACTTGTTGGGCCTGTGTAACTATAAAGCGTGGTGGGTCTTCTATTGATGCATTAGAAGTTTTTCTCCCATACTTGGAGCATGTTGCATTTTAATTGATGTCCTCTTGAAATGCCCAATGGAGCTTTCAATGTCTGAATGAAGAAAGGGTGTCTTCTTTTACTTGTCTCCTCATCTGATACATGGTTTTCTTATTTCTGTTACATGGTGTTTGGTACATGGAATTGTTGGTTTTAATTTTGCAAAACAATTAATTTTGATCGTTAGTATTGTAAAATCAAAACTATGGTTTTAATTTTGCAAAACAATTAATTTTAATCGTTAGTATTGTAAAATCAAAACTATATTCGATAAAATAATGACTAGTTTTGACATTCAGTATAAATGACTCTTTTATCCCTCATTAAAATACGACATTTAAACCTATCTTTACAATGAGTGAACGTCACTTTCATGTTAGCTAGGGTTGCTGAGTGGAAATTTCAGGGAATTCAGGTTGTTCTTTGTTATGGCTTTGTATTCTTTTCTATTCGTACGTTATAATGTATTATTGGTATGTGAGTGTTTTGTTGTATTAATATGTTGTTTAAATGAAGGATAATGTAGGCATTAATGATTAGTTTTGCAAATGTCACCCTACCCATCGTCATTTGCAAAACCTAAAGTAGAGGGATTTGCAAAACCAATGGTTTTGCTAAACCAAATCTAAAATTAGAAGAATGTGGGTTATCATTTTAGTTTTGATTTTGCAAAATCAAAACCAACAAAACTAGGATACTAAACGCCATGTTACAGTTTCTGAATACAGATTTGATGTGCTCGTTTCTATCATACATTTTATGTATGTCATTTTGCAGGTTAATGTGATTCGTGCAGAGGGTGATTTGTCTGTCAAGATGAAGCTCCGGTGGTTGAAAATTAAAGATGAGCTTCAAGGTCGTTTTTCGTCAGATGAACATTATTTGGCCTGTTCTATTCTGAAGAATGAGAAGTCGGTTGCATCTCCGAGCACACCTGATTCTGAAGGAAAAGATACAACTGTAGCACAACATGATGATGATGATGCTTTTACAGATGCTTTTCAAGATTTCTCGTCTCCATCAGATCGTTGTATTTCATCTCCAAAAATAGATGTGTATCTTAGAGAGCTCACTGACTCTTCAGAGTTACAGTCCGGTGAAGTATTAATTCATGGACAAGATAATTTAATGGGAAAAACAATTTCTAGTGAGATATTTTATGAGGCACAGGAAGGAGATAATTTGGATTTTGTTTCTCTAATTTTTTTGACAAGGAGTAGTTCTTCACCTGATTATGATGGTGTAGATACACAGGTATCACATTTCATTATGATGGAATTGAAGTTTTATATCCTTATGAACATTTGAGATGCTTTAATCACTTGCATAATTTATTTTCAGATGAGTATTCGCATGTCCAAACTTGAGTTCTTTTGCAACAGACCTACTCTTGTTGCATTAATTGACTTTGGCCTCGATTTGAGTTATGGGAATTCTGCTGAGAGTGGTACATCCATAAGTGAAAACTTAGATGACAAATCTGTGATGAACAAGGACAAGCCTGAAGTTGGTGGACGAGTCAAAGGGTTGCTTGGGTATGGTAAAAGCCGTGTTGTGTTTTTTTTAAACATGAATGTTGACAGTGTCACTGTGTTTCTTAACAAGGAGGATGGTTCTCAGCTATCTATGCTTGTACAAGAACGCTTTTTGCTAGATCTTAAGGTGACCGGTCTCTGCCTTCAAAATTCTTCTCATCTCCTTAACTGTATCGACTGCAAGGCCGTCTCTTTTTTTATGATTTTTTCATTAACTTTGATCTAAGAGATGATGGACTTGGCATAACCATTTTTTCTCTATTTTTTTTTTCATTTTATTCCTGTCAAGGATATGTTTCAGACTTAATATAATTATACTTTTCCTTGTTAATAATTGCTATACTTGCGGATCAGAGTCCTATTTTGTATTTTTTTCTTATTTCTTGTTGTTTTATTATTTGGCAAGGTCCATCCTGGTTCCCTTTCTATTGAAGGCACATTAGGCAATTTCAGACTCTGTGATATGTCACTTGGAGCAGATCATTATTGGCGCTGGCTTTGTGATATACGTAATCCAGGGATCGAGTCCCTTATCAAGGTACTTTCACAACTTAGTATTAGCTTTCCATTCTACTGCTTCTGATGTATCAAGAAACTTTGCCTACTTGTTAGCTTATCTTGACTAATGGCGTATGGTACTCCGATTTTCTTACCAGTTCAAATTTTGTTCCTACTGTGCTGAAGATGATGATTATGAAGGATATAGTTACAAGTTGAGTGGTCGACTCTCTGCAGTGCGCATTGTTTTCCTCTACAGATTTGTACAAGAGGTATGCTGGGACAAAGGCTTGGTACTTACTGGGTCAACTGTTTTTGTATTTTCATCCCAGACCTTTATTAATGAATTTTTAGAGCTTGTTTTACACTTTGTAGGATTGGTTTTTCCATTCTTACGAAATCTTTCCTTTTTTAGTAAATTTTACTTAGTTCATTCTGTTTTCCCTCTTAACCTATTATGTGGATGCTAGGACTTACGGTAGAATGGGCCACATGGTTTTGCAGATAACAGCATATTTTATGGGACTTGCTACCCCCAACACGGAAGAAGCAATTAAACTTGTTGATAAAGTCGGGGGCTTTGAGTGGTTGATTCAAAAGTATGAGATTGATGGTGCCACTGCATTAAAACTGGACCTGTCACTTGACACTCCGATTATCATTCTTCCCAGAAATTCTACAAGCAAAGAGTATATTCTTCACATTACCTAATTTAAATTCATTTGTGCTTCTGTGAAGTGTTTTCTACTCTTTAGATCTTGTATTTTCTACTATTTGTTCATATACTTATTTCTTTTTAATATATATACATTGATATGGCATAGACACAGTCCCAAGCAGAGAATCGATATGTACATCATTCAGTGCCATTTGTGGCCTTCCATATTTTAGAATACACTTATCCAAATTTCTGATATGGTGAACTCAGATGAAATAGTTTGATTATCAGCCAGTTCAATTAATATCTTTTAAATGGTAATGACATAAGTTTGAAGGATGATACCAGAAATGAGGAATGAAACATTGGAGTCAGGAGTACAGTTAAAAAGAAGCAACAACTTCATGTTAAGTAGAAGTAGATGGAATGTACTTGTGGTGAATTTCAGTATTGGTGTTGGTAATGATGAATTGTTAGTTTGCATGATTCATTAGAAGGGTGTCATTTTAGTTTTTGGACTCATCGTAAAAAATGGTTAAACATTAAGATGTTATTTATAGTATCTCATCCAGTGTTCAAAATGTGAGAAAGGTTTATCTAGTCAAGTGGTTCAAACTGGAGTAAGACTACTGTGTTATGGGGTCCTTTGAATTTGTAGGTGAAGTTCTATAAGACATATCTGAAACTTTTGTACTTTATGAATGGCATGCAGTGTAGCTATACACATTTTATGAATGCCTGGTTGAGTTGGACCACTGCGAGTAAGACTACTGTGTTATGGGGTCCTTTGAATTTGTAGGTGAAGTTCTATAAGACATATCTGAAACTTTTGTACTTTATGAATGGCATGCAGTGTAGCTATACACATTTTATGAATGCCTGGTTGAGTTGGACCACTGCCTCTTGAATCCTTACTCTCTTTTTTCTCATATATGTATATATATATTTTAAAACTTATAGCACATAAAATTTTCTTCCTATGTTGGTCGTGGTTGCAGTTTCATTCAACTTGATCTTGGCCAGCTAAAAATCACGAATGAATTTTTTTGGCATGGTTGCCCTGAAAAAGATCCTTCAGCTGTCCATTTGGATGTTCTTCATGCTGAGGTAGATTTCCTTCAATAAATTATTGTTGTACTGGAGTTTCTGTTTCTGACTTGCTATTTGTTGTATAACAAACCTTCAGATTCTTGGAATCAACATGTCTGTCGGAGTTGAAGGTATTTTAGGCAAGCCTATGATACGTGAGGGTCAAGGATTGGATATTTATGTGCGCCGAAGTTTGCGTGATGTGTTTAGAAAAGTCCCAACATTCTCTCTTGAAGTTAAGGTAAGTTTCTTTTCTTCCAGGAAATTTTACTATGTATACATTCTTTCTGTCTTCCCCATTTTGTGTGCAAAGTATTCTAACTGCTCTTGTTCTTGGAGTTACTGTTTTCTTTGTTTGTCATTGGCTTTACTTGTTATACTGGAATCAATAATGGATACATAATGGGGATTGTTTTACTCCGAATTGGCTACAATATTTTTTCCAAACCAGAATTTGATGGTTTTTTCTGGATCACTTCCATCCATCTTCCTACAAGCATTAATGCCTTTCTTATTTAATCTATGACTTATGTTTGTGTTTGTGTCTAGACTCTGCTTCTTATATTGATATTATTTATCTGAATGGTGTATATGCAAGCGTTGTTATTTTAATTCTGCTTTTGAAGAAAATTTATTTTTAGCCCCATGAAAACTGGTCTATAGCTACCCCTTGTACATCTTGTACTCTGCTATCTCATTAAGTTCTAACGTTGATGAATGAATGATTAGTGTAAATTTTTCTTTCTTCATATATATTGCATTATTATATTCTAATAATGAATTAGCCTGTGTCATATGCCATCTGTCCATGAAACTGTCAGATAACTAATCTAGCAAAAGGCTTTAAAGCTGAGAGTGTTTGGTTATGGTAGAGAGTGCCTAAAAAATTAATTAAAATAACATAGTTATAATTCAAAATGATTTTTGTGTTGGAGTTCCTTAATGGTAGTTCCTTGTGAGGTTTGGTTACCTTGCTTCTAACTTAGGGTTTAGGGTAAATCTGTAAGATTTGGTATGGATAGAACTAATCCACACCCTTACCTCTTGTGATTCTCAACCATGGTTTCTAATGCGTTTTGTTGGATGTTTTTGTAGATTTAACAATTAGAAAACATCTAGCTATCTTTGGCAAAACTAGAGAAAAGCTCTTTATTCCTTTTCATTTCAAGTTTGTTTGTTTTTTCTTTTAAATATATTCCATGAGACATGCTTTGCTTTTCGGGTGATTCTCATGGTGTGTCTCTTGAGCAGGTGAATTCTCTTCACGCTGTCATGTCAAACAAAGAATATGACGTAATTCTGAATTGTACTCACATGAATTTATCTGAAGAGCCAAGACTTCCTCCAAGTTTTCGTGGCAGCAAATCTAGCTCCAAAGATACAATAAGGCTACTGGTAGATAAGGTCAACACGAATAGTCAAATTCTACTCTCACGTACTGTCACAATTATGGCGGTTGAAGTCAACTATGCATTGTTGGAGCTGTGCAATGGTGTCCATGAGTCACCTTTAGCCCATCTTGCTGTGAGTTTGAACATAACATCACTTTATACAAATGCGTACTGCAACATATGAGTCATGTTTCTTTTTTTTCTTTATCATGATGTGTTTTAGAACCTTAAACGCATTTTCTGGATCTCCCTCAATATCTCTCTCAATTAAAAACTCCAGAACCATAATAAGTTGTCTCTCTTTTTAAATAATTTTTCTCTGTATTTGGTTGGTTGCGTTACGTCTATAATATTCTTCTCTTACTCCAATCTTGCATTGTTTGTGTTCACCTGGCTTGAGTTTTTTGCCTTTCCAGCTAGAGGGCCTTTGGCTATCATACCGAATGACTTCGTTATCAGAAGCAGATCTTTATGTTACCCTTCCTAAATTTTCTATATTGGATATCCGTCCTCATACAAAACCTGAAATGCGCCTAATGCTTGGATCTTCAACTGATGCTTCCAAGCAAAGCTATGCTGGAACTTCTCCTTTCTCTCTGAGTCGAGGCAGCTTTAGAAAGATAAACTCTGAATCTGGCCTTGATGTGGAAGTACCAATTTCAACAATGCTCTTGATGGATTGTAGGTGGCGATTGGCCTCCCTTTCATTTGTGGCTCGCATCCAGCAGCCTCGTGTTCTTGTTGTACCAGATTTCCTTCTAGCTGTAGGTGAGTTTCTGGTGCCAGCATTGGGGACGATAACTGGAAGGGAAGAACAAATGGATCCTAAGAAGGATCCAATTAGCCGAACCAGCAGCATTGTACTTTCTGAATCTGTGTACAAACAAACTGATGATGTGGTGGTCTTGTCTCCAAGTAGACAGTTAGTAGCAGATGCCAAGGGAATTGATTACTATACATATGATGGTTGTGGAAAAGTTGTTTGTTTAAGTGAGGAAACTAATATGAAGGAGCTACATTCTCTCAGACCTCAGTCAATAATAGTTGTTGGACGTGGTAAGAAGTTGCGGTTTGTTAATGTGAAGATTGAGGTACTTAACCTTCCTAAATATGATCTACTCTGGTTTCTTTATTTGCTTTCATACCTCTACAACCTTTTTAGGGTAATGTTGCATGCTGTGCTAAAACTTGGCAAAATTTGATAGAGATTTACATGAGTTTTTGAGATTTAATAATTCACATTCAAATCTTAATCCAAAGTACAATAACAAATATATTTGTGCGTCAAAAGTTTGAATGTCAGCTTCTTGGTAGGAATAACCTTATTAAAATGTGATAATGGACATAGTGTGAAAACATTGTAAAGGATTTTTTTATCTCGTTTGGTTCTTTTTCTTTTCTTGTTAAAGGACACCACAAGGGATGCAGTATGTTCCAGTGTAAAATACTTATTCCTAGCCATAAAAAATTGTCATAGTGTGGCTTCCTGTGAAAATGTGGATTCAAACCAGTAGAAAAAAGCATCTTCTCTTCATCCTGCACTAAGTTCCCTATAAATTAACCAATTAAAGTGCACACTTGAAGTGAAAATGTTTATTTTCTTTGCAAAAAGTATAAACCCCTCCATGTGTATATCTCCTTTGGTTGCTACTTTTGAACTGAACTGTCTTTTATGATCCTTTTGTGTACAGATTTTCTTGTATTCTGCTGTGTTACACTCCCTTCACAATTGAATTCTATGTAGAATGCTCTTTCAGTTAGGTACTAGCAAAGTACATGATGTTGAACATGCCTTTTTCTTTTAGTTGTCCACTTCTACTTTCAGGTTGAGGTTTCTTCAAGAAGTTTCATTTTGATGTCTAGTTTGAACAAATTAGTAGGCTATCTGATTTTACTTTTAATACATACTTATTCCTTTGTGCATCAGAATGGTTCCCTATTGACGAAATATGTGTACTTGAGTAACGATAGCAGCTACTCGATTGCTGTAGAAGATGGTGTTGACATTTTGATGTTAGATAAATCTAACGCCGAGGATGACAAGAAGATCCAGGATATGGATGAATCATTGGATTGTGCAAATAGTTCTTACCTTCATAGTGAGTCAAGTACGACACGGAGCTTAACTTTTGAAACCCAGGTGACTGTTACTTAAATATTGTTTTGCATTTTTGCTTTTGTTGTGTTGCAGAAATTGCCTTCACTGTCTGCACATTTTATTTTATATTGTGATTTTTGCTTTAAATTGATATCTTATGGACCTGTGTGGTAGTATGTCCTTGCCTTTCGGGGCGATTATCAGGAATCCATGGGTAGAATATTTTTTGCAACTGCTAGTAATATTGAAAAAACAGTGCCTTCTGTGATATATTCCTCTTTGTTTGTTCTGATAAAATATTTTATTGTTTATTTTGAGGTGATTGCTGCTGAGTTAACTTTCTATGATGGCACAAAGTCTTCACTGGATGATTCTTCTTACGGTGAAAAGCTTCTCCGAGCAAAAATGGATTTTTGCTTCATGTAAGAATCTCTGATCTGTTAATGTGAGACCTTTTGTTGGTGATTTTATTTTTCTTTCCAAAAATCGTTGGAAAGCCATTAAAAACACTCTCTGGATGAGTTTTAACCATACTCTTCTACTTATGCTTATGTTGATGTGTTGTATTCATTCTATATGCTGTCCATTGTATTTCGGTCATTTATACTGTTTGATTTGTGCAAATGAGTTGCAGCTACAATTTTACTTTGGACATTGTATATGAGTGCTTAACTATTCTTCACAACTGTTTATAATTTACTTCAAGCCTTTTGAATCTTGAACTGGAATAGGAATGACTATCTAAAACCATAGTGCAGATGCAATGTGAGAATCAATCCCAATATGAAGATTTAGAAGCAGCTGTCTCGTGATGAAGTGATAGTGTTACTATCAACTGGATAGTTCACATTTCTATATAATAGGGCAAAGCCACCCTTTATCACAATGCATTTCTCTGAGGAACCTGTTTGCTATATTTATCACACTATACTACTGAGTATTTTTTGCTGCTTCCTTAAATGTTGTTGCTGTCATATTCACAGGTATGCATCAAAAGAAAATGATACATGGATTCAAACTCTAGTGAAGGATCTGACTGTTGAGGCTGGTTCTGGTCTCATGATTTTAGATCCTGTAGATATTTCAGGGGGATATACCTCTGTCAAAGAAAAGACAAACATGTCCCTGATGTCAACAGATATCTGTATCCATTTGTCCTTGAGTGCCATTTCTCTTCTACTTAATCTGCAGAGTCAAGCAACTGCAGCATTACAATTAGGGAAAGCAACTCCACTGGCAACTTGTACCAATTTTGACCAGATTTGGGTCTCTCCAAAAGGTTTCCTTGTTCTACTGGAGTAGCATGAGGATTTTTTTTTCTAAATCTTTTTGTTCTTGCTTTATTTTCCATTTGAAATTTTTGTCATATTCAACAGAGAATTAGCTCTAATGAAACTCTATGGTGTATTTACATAGGCAATGGCCCACATAACAATCTTACCTTTTGGCGGCCTCAAGCTCCATCAAATTATGTTATATTGGGAGATTGTGTCACATCAAGGTAAAATCACTCTATGCATTTGATTTTTTTTTCTTTAGGAAAGTAACTTTTATGGCATGTTATTCATTGGGGACAATTGATGTTCACATTATATGACAATCTGATGATATCACTCATTATCTTTTTTATGCGAAAAATTAGAGGAGACCATTTCTCTGGCTGGATATTATGAAGGGAAGGGAGTGACATGCAAAATGAGATAAAATTCTCCTTTTCCGTAATCATTTTCCTTCACAACAAATGGTTTACTTGATAAACAGTTTCCAGATATTCAGGAGATATCTTGAGTTGCTGACATGATAAGATTTTATAATCAGAAATGTGTAAATGAGAACAGTTGCAATTTCCTTTTCTAATGCTTTGACATGTTAATAACTCTGGTTATAATAATGTGTCCAAGTTTGACTATAAGTTGATGAAGTTTCACTATGTGACTTGCCTGTATTTATATAGACTTAAGATGGATATGAAAATATCGGCTCTTTGTAACAAGAACTCACATATTTAATAATCAAGTTTGTTCTATTTGAGATGACAATGTAGTTTAACTTTATTTTTCATGAGAGTATCAGTAAAGCATATTTTGTATCCATGCTTATTCCAAGATATGGTGTTGATGTTCGCATAATGTTTGGAGAGGTATTTTGGGACCCAAACTCGTAACAAGGCTTCCATGGTTCCCCCGTTGATTTTGTAACTTGGATCTTGCATATCAAGTTAAATAACTGTAAAAGAACTTCTGTATATACTAATGGGGTCAATCTGAACTCATATCAATGTGTCTTTGATCTTCTCCAATTCGTTTGGCTAATCTGACTTGCCTGCCTATTTGTTTAGCTCTATTAACTTTTGTGTTTTTGTTTACTTATTACTCTGTTCATTAGCACTAAACTGTTTTCTTACTGGGTTGGTGAAGCAGTCAATACCCTCTATTTTGTATTCTCCATTGCTTAGGAATAAATAAGAGCATCATGACAAGGTCATAATGGCTAATGAACTCAATAACATGAGTGAGGATGTCTCATGCTAGGTTTGATAGGGCCCACATGAAGCGGTTTGAATATTGGTATGGTGTGGAAGGGTGTAGTATAAGGGATTTGATACACTAATGGTTGGTTTTCAAAAAGGTATTCAATTAAAAAATAATACTGTTATTGCAGCATGGAATGTACTGAAGTGTCAATGTTTTCTGGTCAGAAAATACATCAGTTGCCTAATCATTTTTAAAAATTGTCAACAAAACTGAAGTAAATTTTCTAGTTTTAGGTGAAAACTACAATCTTTGGCTTCTTGATGGAATTGTTCACAATTTTGTATAATTGACGAAACACATGCTCATGGAAACATAAAAAATTTGGTTCCTTAGGTGCCAAAGAGGGAAATATCTTGATTGGGGATAGTTTGTAAAAGTGGGTTTATTCTATGTGTTTTTGGAGGGATGGGTGTAGACATATTTTTATAGTTTTTTTTAACTGAAAACTACATTTTTTTTTACTGTAGCCTTTATTTTGTTGAGTAAATTGTTAATGGACTTTTGTAGATGTTGTATGCATGAAATCATTTTGATTTTTGCTGTTCTAAGGATCTGCATTCTCTTCCTATCTCTATGTAACTGTGTAGGATTATCCCATGCAATCCATTTATATGGTTTTCCTTTGCTGCCACTATATTAAGGGGTTCTTTATTTTGTCTCTGCACATGATTTGGTTGTGTCTTAGGTGCTTTTTTCCTTAATCTTTGGTGTTCTTTTTTTATGTACCAGGCCAATTCCTCCTTCACAAGTGGTCATGGCTGTGAGTAACATGTATGGACGCGTGAGAAAGCCTATTGGATTCAATCTTATTGCCTCGTTCTCTGGCATTCTAGGGTCGGGGGATGAGGGTCAAAATAATTTGGATACTGACTGTTCCCTTTGGGTGCCTGTTGCACCACCTGGCTATACTGCGGTAGGATGTGTAGCACACATTGGAAGACAACCGCCTCCAGACTATGTTGTTTATTGTTTACGTTCTGATCTTGTGGCATCTACAACATATTCAGAATGTATATGGAATGTTCCTCCAAGTACTTGGGTTTCATCGGGATTTAGCATTTGGCGTCTTGACAATGTTATTTCAACTTTTTATGCTCATCATTCTATTGAAACTCCTCCAATAGATAGTGGCTGTGACCTCAGTCATCTTCTTCTCTGGAACTCTGTTCGGATCCATTCTCCATCAGAAGAAACTTTATTGGATTCAACTGTTGACCATGATTCTGGAAGTCAGCAAACAAGTAAGATGACTGGAAATTCATCTGGATGGGATGTTATAAGATCAATTTCAAAGGCAACAAATTGTTACTTGTCGACTCCTAATTTTGAGAGGATATGGTGGGACAAGGGTAGTGATGTACGGAGATCAGTCTCTATCTGGAGACCTATTGCACGGCCTGGTTATGCCATACTAGGAGATTGCATAATCGAAGGGTAATTGTACTTCACCTTTACCATCTATGGGTTATAGCACTTCTTTTATGATATTGGATTCTACTGATCAACTTATTATCCTGCTTTCCAGCTTAGAACCACCTGCCCTGGGGATGGTATTTAAGGCTGGCAATCCTGAAATATCTTCAAGGCCAGTGCAGTTTACAAAAGTTGCACATATTTGGGGAAAAGGTTTGAATGAGGTCTTCTTCTGGTACCCGATTGCTCCTCCTGGTTATGCTTCACTTGGATGCCTTGTAACCAGAGTAGATGAAGCACCACTGATAGATTCATTGTGTTGCCCAAGGATGGATCTTGTTAATCAAGCTAATATTTTTGAGGTTCCCATTTCAAGATCTTCTAGCTCAAGGACATCTCAGAGCTGGAGTATCTGGAAAGTTGAAAATCAGGTGAAGATAAAGTTATGTTATGCAGTACTGTACTGTATACTAACTCTTTTTCCTTGTCAAACTTGCAGTTCTCAGCACATAAAAGTGAAGAAAATGAAAGTAGAATTTCTTATTCGCTCTACTTTTTTGTAGGCTTGTACATTTCTTGCCCGTAATGATCTCAAAAAGCCATCAGGCCGGTTGGCATTCACTATTGGTGATTCTGTGAAGCCAAAGTCACAGGAAAATGTAACAGCTGAGATGAAGCTTGGATGCTTATCTGTAACTGTTTTAGACAGCTTAGGCGGAACGGTAAATTTATCAGGAGCAATACCCTTTCTAAGGAGTTGCTTTATTTTCTATTTTTCTTTGATTTCTAAAAAAAATTTCATTCTTACAGATGACACCCCTATTTGACACTACAATAACCAATATCAAGCTTGCAACACATGGTCAGCTAGAAGCGATGAATGCTGTATTAATCTCCTCTATTGCTGCATCAACCTTTAACACACAGTTGGAAGCATGGGAGCCACTTGTGGAGTCATTTGATGGAATATTCAAGTAATTTTGTTGGCTACTTTATGATCTAGGATTTTTAGTATATATTTTCTAGTGTTATGCTATATTATATGTATATATATCCTTCTCTTTGTTTTTAAAGGTTTGAAACATATGACACCAATGTTCATCCACCTTCAAGACTTGCAAAGACAGTGCGAATTGCTGCTACCAGTATTATGAATATAAATATCAGTGCTGCAAATCTTCAAACTTTTGTGGGGAGCATACTTTCATGGAGGAAACAGTTAGAGCTTGATCAGAAAGCAACCAAGCTGAATGAGGTCATGTAGTTTCCAATTGTTGTATATGGTTGAGAAGGTTTGCTTGATTTTATATATCAACAAATGCTTTTGGAATTCCTCATTTTGGTCTATGTAGGATGCTGGCAGTCGGAAACAAGAAGGGGATCAAACTTATTCTGCCCTGGATGAAGATGACTTTCAAACCGTTATAATAGAAAACAAGCTTGGGTGTGATATGTATATGAAAAAAGTTGAGGCTGATTCAGATGTAGATGTATTTGATCAGTTGCATCATGATGACTCTGCTTCGTTATGGATTCCTCCTCCTAGATTTGCAGACAGGTGGAGAGTTGCAGATGAACATAGGGAAGCACGGTGTTATGTTGTTATCAAGATACTTGAGGCTAAGGTTAATACTATTAAAGATTTTTAGTTCATCACACCCCTTTTTATATTTTTTCCTCTCTCTTCCAGAAGACTGATGTTTCTACTACATTTTGTAGGGTTTGCCTATTGTTGATGATGGCAATGGCCATAATTTTTTTTGTGCACTACGACTTCTTGTTGATAGCCAGGCAACGGATCAGCAAAAGCTTTTTCCTCAAAGTGCAAGGACAAAATGTGTGAAGCCTTTACTTTCAAGAGCAAATGATTGCACCTATGGCATGGCAAGGTGGAATGAACTTTTCATATTTGAAATCCCACGCAAGGTATAGTGTAACTGATGGTTGCATCATCCTGTTTATTTTTATATTTTGTTGCATGATAGCCTGACTGTTATTCATGCTTTATCTTGAACTCCTCATCAATTATTTGAGTTATTTTTGAAATTTCCATTGGTGTAGCAGATGCCAGCAAAGCTTGAAGTGGAGGTAACAAATCTTGCAGCTAAAGCTGGAAAGGGTGCGTGCTATTAGCACTGAGCTTCTGCTTTTTATACAGTTACTATATTATTGACCTTTTATTCATGATAGTTACATCTTGGACTGCTGGGGTTTAAAGTTTATGGATATTTTCTGATAGGACTACTCAATTTAGTTTAGTGTGTGGCCCTCCGAATGGACATTGTTTTACATTACAGTCCATCCACCCAGAGGCTTGCATTTATAATTAAAAAGTGTGATGCTTATCGAAGAAAAAAATGTATGATGTGATAATAGCAAGCAGATCAGAGATATATTCACCGAAATTAGAGGGATAAATGATAGTTGCGTTGTATACTTAATTGTGGATTTTGGTGATACAGGTGAAGTTGTAGGTGCACTGTCCTTGCCTGTTGGACATGGAGCAGTTATGTTGAAGAAGATTGCTTCAGCAAGAATGCTCCATCAACAACATGATTTCCAGAACATAATATCATGTCCTCTAAGAAGAAGGGTGAGTTGCAATCTTTTAGTTGGTCAACTCGTGGTTGGTGCTATTAAATATATACTTTTATGCATGTATATGGATCTCTTCCTTGTCAGCACTTCTTGTTAATCTTAGTTGCTCATCATTTACTTCTGCAGACACAAGATGACAATTCTCAAAGTTACCTTTCAGTTTCTACTACATACTTTGAAAGGAATGTACTATCCAACTATCAGAGAATTGAAGAAACTGGAGATTGTTGTCATAGAGATGTAGGTTTCTGGATTCAGCTTGATCCAGATGGTGAATGGCAGAGTATTCGGTCTTTGCTCCCACTGACAGTGGTCCCAAAATCAATTCACGAAGAATTTTTTGCAATGGAAGTTGTCATGAAAAATGGAAAGAAACATGTGATTTTTAGGGCTCTTGCGACAGTAGTAAACGATTCAGATGTTAAGTTGGATATTTCCTTATGTAACATATCTATGGTCCATGGTCAAGGTCCCTCAGTTGCTCCAAGAAATCCTAATATAGTTATTGAGGAGATCTTTGAGAATCAACGTTATCATCCGGTGTCTGGTTGGGGTAACAAGGGGCCTGGCTTTCAAAGTAATGATCCTGGCCGTTGGAGCAACAGAGACTTCTCATATTCATCGAAGGTTAGCATTGTTACTGGGTGAATTCATCTATTGTCAAAATATTTATTTATTATAATTAATACAATGTGTATTTTCTCCACATCTAGGAGTTTTTCGAGCCCCATCTTCCTACTGGATGGCATTGGACGTCATCATGGATTATTGATAAGTCTCAGCAGGTTGATGCTGATGGTTGGGTTTATGCACCTGACTTTCACAATTTGAAATGGCCTCCAATTTTGAGTTCATGCTCAAAATCTCCACATGATATGGTGCGTCGAAGGCGTTGGATTCGAAGGAGACAGCAATTAACCAGTCAAGGATCAAATAGTGTGGACGGTGAACTTTTTATTGTAAATCCTGGATCTTCAGCAGTTTTGCCATGGAGAACCTTATCCAGAGATTCTGACCTATGTTTACTAGTTCGTCCTAATTCTAATCACGATGCTCCTGCATATTTATGGGGCCAAGAAGTGACTGTTAGTTCTAGCCTCCCATTTGGAAAAGAGCAGGCTTTCATTGATAAAGGTGTTTATGGAAGACAAAATACCTTGAAGCAGGGAAGAAAAACGGCTATTTCTTTTAAGCTGAATGAGCTCGAGAAGAAGGATGTTCTGCTTTGTTGTTCACCTAGTTCAGGAGGTAAACAATTCTGGCTCAGCATCGGTGCTGATGCCTCAATTCTTCACACTGAATTGAATGCTCCAGTTTATGATTGGAGAATATCTATTAATGCTCCTCTGAAGCTGGAAAATCATCTCCCATGTCTGGCTGAATTCACTCTTTGGGAAAGAACAAAAGAAGGGAAATGGATTGAGCAACAAAATGGCATAATTTCTTCTCGCAAGAATGTGCATGTATATTTGGTGGATGTTAATAAACCTGTCTATCTGACCTTACTCCTTGAAGGTGGCTGGGTTCTTGAAAAGGTAATAACCAGCTTAAAGAGAAACACTCTTGTTACAGAGAATTCTATACAAGTGGCATACTTTTCTTGACATACCTGAGTGTGTCTATGTACATTACTAATTAAGTTTGTCAAAGGGTTTATTCAAAAAATGACTGGTATCTTTTTTTTGGCAGGATCCGATTGTTGTTTTGGATCTTGCTTCTAATGAACATATCTCATCATTCTGGATGGTCAACCGTCAAACGAAAAGGTTAACATTCCTTCTCTTTTCATGTTTTTCCCTTTTGGTTACACGAATATGTTGATGAAATATCTGAAGTGTTCCATTTTGTTAGCTTGTGACCATTGGAGATATAAAATAGTGATGATTCTTTGTACCCAAAACTTTTGTAATATCTTATAGTTTCTAAAAACTTGTTGTAGAGGGTTGCTTCTTTCATTTTGTTTAGTTTTCTGGTCAATTTCTTAGGAATTGATTTTTTTTTTCTCATACGAGTGGAAATTATGATTGATGCAATAAGGGTTGCAATGATAAACTCTCATCCTAAATCAGCAGCCTTCTGAAATTGATTTGCATTCATGACTACCTTGCCTTCTTGATTTCATCTTGTAACAAACTGGATTCAGATCGGCTTCTTAGCCCTTGTACATTCAATGCTCAAAATACTTCTTGATGAGCTCTCTCATATTCGGTCAGGACTTCTCTAGGGCATTGAACCTCTGTTTCCATTCACACTCACAGCATCTCCAAAATACTCACAACGGTAGTAGGAGGATCGACCAATTTATCTAGATTTATATAATGATGCTGAGAAACGCCAACCAATCATTCCTTTATTTTGCGTACAATTCTTCAATCACAATTACAATCTGTGAAGAATATTTTAGTAGTTGCTGACATGGTTTATTTATTACCCATCCTCACTAATGTATATCTCATTTGTGATTGTTTTGATGATGTAATTTTCATTGTAAACATGGGTTTAATATGCCACTGCTTTGTTGAGGGTATTGAAGCAAATGCGAACCTTGTAGAGTGCATTTGGTTTTCCTTCTTCAAAAATGTGGCAAAAAGTTTAGCTTTGTAAAATCTGGTATTCCATTTTCATAAATTTATTTTTTGATTGTTGGTTTTGAGTTCATAATGATGGCATTCGTTTGGTTACATCTTCTAGAAAGTTTTACTTTTATGAAAGTAATACTAAAGTATGGAATTGTGTCAATTCTTTTTTTAAAAAAAAAAATTTGTAATTTGATGCTACAAATTTTTAGCTTTTGTAGCCAATTTTTTCCAAGGATGAATTTCTTTATTAGACCAGCATGGGAGATATTTTCATTTGGTTATGAATTTACATTATATATTTTTTTGTTGCTAAATTTTAAATTTCTAGTACATATATAATGAAAAAATTGCGTAGCAATTTTTATCTTCCATTTCATGTAGCTTGGATTTTGTGATTGCATCTTTTGCATGACATATCTTTGCTTCTTAATCTGTATTGTGCTGGGCACCACCTTTTATCCAATATATCTGGGACAAGTCGTGTATCGTCTTGGTTTAACTTGTATCTTTCTATTAGATTCAGCATTACAGTTCTACAAGTGTTACTGACAATTTTTCAGCCTCTAGGATACCACTTTCCTGAAACTTTTTAATGTAAAAATACAAAAACCTTGTCAGACTATGGTAAATAAAAGTAAGGCAATATTAGGTCCTGTCTTTTTTGCTTGCTTGACCAGGTTCAGATTGTTTTCATGCATGTATACTGTATAGAATTGGTCAGCATAATCATTTGTCCATGCAGGAGACTGCGTGTGAGCATCGAGTGTGATACAGAAGGAACCATTGCTGCGCCTAAAACAATCAGATTATTTGTTCCATATTGGATTGCAAATAATTCTTTTCTTCCACTGGCATATCGGCTAGTGGAAATTGAGCCAGGGGATAACACAGACATGGACTCTCCCTCACTATCAAGAGCCGTTAAGTCTGCAAAAGCAGCTCTTAAAACAAATTCTTTTGAAAGGAAACATTCTGGTGCTAGGAGAAACATTCAAGTACTTGACGTAATAGAGGACTCAAGCCCAATACCTAGCATGTTTTCTCCTCAAGATACTGCAAACAGGAGTGGGATTTTGTTGTTCCCATCCCAAAAAGATGCTTTTCTATCAGTTCGTCTTGGTCTTGCTGTTGCTATTCGTCATTCTCTGACTTTCAGTCCTGGGATTTCACTGGTAGAGCTGGAAAAGAAGGTACTTAATTCTTCTAAATGATTAAGGCCGCTGATCCTCAATTGTGTCAAATATGTTCATCATCACATGCTATTCAAATCTTCTCAGGAAAGGGTCGATGTGAAAGCATTTAGTTCAGATGAATGTTACTACAAACTTTCAGCACTTCTGAAGACCTCAGACAGAACAAAGGTCTATTTCTGCCTTTCAATTACACGTGCTGCCAGTCAACTGAATTTATATCAGAGAAATGCATAGCTCTGTGGAAGCATGCTAAGTTTGAGGCTGGAAGTCTTGGACTGAAAATGCACTGTATAAATTAGTTTTCCCTTTTTCTTTTAGGATATAAAACATGACTGTAAAATTAGGTCTGGTTCAGAGAGTGAAAATGTGTATGTGTCAATCCTCATCTCTTTGGATCGAGAAACTCATGACGGTTTTAACATTTTGGGAACAAGAAGTAAAAGATATGTGCTTGATGGCTTATTTTTAACTTACTGTTATTAACTTGATGATATACAGGTGGTTCACTTCCAGCCACATACATTGTTTACTAACAGGGTTGGCGTTGGTCTCTGCCTACAGCAGTGTGATTCACAGTTGGTGGAGTGGGTTCATCCTACTGATCCTCCAAAACTTTTTGCGTGGCAGTCTTCTGCTAAAGCTGAGCTGTTGAAGGTATTTATGGATGCATAAAGGATCTGTAATTCAATGGATTTTCAGATGTATTTACATTTACTTATGATTATTGTTGTTGTTGTTGTTATTATTATTATTATTATGATTATTTTATTTATTACTTTTTTTTACAGTTGCGGGTGGATGGTTACAGTTGGAGTATGCCATTTAGTGTCTGTAGTGAAGGTTTGATGCGTATTTCTTTGAAGAAAGATGATGCTAATGTTGAAAGGCAGTTGAGGGTACAAGTAAGAAGTGGCTCAAAGAATTCCCGCTATGAAGTTATTTTCCGTCCGGATTCTTCATCCAGTCCTTACAGGTCATAGTATATGTCACATGTTTCTCAGACCTAAATTTCCTTGTTTCATCCTTGCGGAGCTTATATATTTGTCTTAAAAAGAAGATTAGATTCTTGTTAAAGTTCAGATTCCTTCTATTTTTTCAAACTCATTCTTTGTCATTCAATAATTTTAAAATTAGTGATAGTCATTTTATGGCGATATGTATTTCCTAAATGTTTATTTATTTTTTTGCATTTTGGGATTGAATAATTTCTGGGGTGTAGAATATCTAGAGTGTATTTGTCAGTTTTGTATTATTCATGTGTTGCACTTCATGGTAATTTCACTCAATAGAAATTGTCTGCTTTGGAAACAGAATTGAAAACCGCTCCATGTTTTTACCCATTCACTTCCGGCAAGTGGATGGTAACAGTGATTCTTGGAAGCTGCTCCTTCCTAGCTCAGCTGCTTCTTTCTTATGGGAGGATGTTGGCAGACTACGATTGTTGGAAATCATGGTGGAAAATACCAACCCATCGAAATCAATAAAGCTCAATATTGATGAGATTTCTGATCATCAGCCAATCCATGTGGAGGGTGGACATTCTACCATTGCTTTACGCATCACAATTGTGAAGGAAGACAAACTTAATATCGTTAGAATCAGTGACTGGATGCCAGAAAATGATACAAGTGCTATAATAAGTAAAGCTTTGCCAGTGCAGTCACAACTTTCTGGAAATGACTCTCAACTACAGCAATATCTTTCTTCCTCTGATTGTGAATTTCATGTTATTCTTGAAGTTTCTGAACTTGGAATATCCGTCGTTGACCACACCCCTGAGGAGATTTTGTATCTTTCCATACAGAATCTTCTCCTAGCATATTCTACTGGCTTAGGATCTGGTTTCAGTCGGTAAGGTTTTGTTTTTAAATACTAGTCATTGTCAGATTTAGAAATCATGATGTGGTCCTCAGAGGAGAGTGGGAAACTTAAATTAGTTGTATCTTTTCTATATCTTATTTTTGCAAATATTTGATGATCCCTTGTTTATGATATTATTAATTTCCATTGTGTATTCTTGTACAGATTCAAACTGAGAATGCATGGCATACAAGTGGATAACCAATTACCACTAACTCCAATGCCAGTTCTCTTTAGGCCTCAGAAATTGAGGGAGGAGACAGATTTTATGTTGAAGTTTTCTGTGACAATGCAATCAAATGGGTCTTTAGATTATTGTGTCTACCCATATCTTGGTTTCAGCGTGAGCATTCAGTACTTTTGTTTTTTCAGAACCTTCCTAATATAGTCCTAGCCGTAGTAATTCTGTTTCACCATTGCCTTCATCAGGGACCTGACAGTTCTGCTTTCTTAATAAACGTTCATGAACCCATTATTTGGCGCCTTCACGAGATGATCCAGCAGGTCAATCTCAGAAGGTTATCAGAGTCTCAGACTACTGCTGTGTCAGTTGATCCAATCATTCAGATTGGGTATGGAAAGTTGTGAATTTGCCTTTCGATTTTACATTTTCTCGACTATATTGTTACCATAAAAATTTATCAAAAATATTTCTGAAATGCAGTGTTCTTAACATTTCCGAAGTTCGATTCAAAGTGTCAATGGCTATGTCTCCTAGTCAGCGACCAAGGGGAGTACTTGGATTCTGGTCATCCTTGATGACTGCTTTGGGGAACACTGAAAATATGCCAGTGAGTTATACATTTAAATTTGATGAATTTCTTCAGGTTTTCTTGTTAAATTGTGAACCTCATATATGTTCAATCTATAGCTAGGTTGATCATAGTATGTGGTTACTTTTATTGTTTCATTTTACATGTAGTTTACACAGTTTTGTCCCTACATCAACTGTCTCTCTTGTGACCTCCTCCTTGATTCCCAGAGCCTAATGGATCTCATTCAAATATGAGTATCTAGATATCAGTACAAATGAAGCATGAAATGATATTTTGGTATCTTATTATCATGAGAATTCAATATTATTCAAAGGTTCTCATGCCTTTGCAGATTCTACCTGTAAACTTGGTTGTAAATCCATTTTTGAATGCATTGATCAGGTGAGACTAAATCAAAGATTTCATGAGAACATATGCATGAGGCAGAGTACCATGATTAGTATTGCTGTTTCAAACATTAATAAGGATCTTCTGGGTCAACCTCTTCAATTGCTCTCCGGTGTTGATATATTGGGTAATGCTAGCAGTGCACTTGGGCATATGAGTAAAGGTGTTGCTGCCTTGTCAATGGATAAGAAGTTCATTCAAAGTCGGCAAAGACAGGTTTGGGACGAAATTGCAGTTTCTATCATATCTCTTGATTTTCCACTTAGAGGTCTTGATCGTTATCATCATGTCATTAATGTTTAATATATACCGGTTATGTTGTCAAGGTGAAAGGTACATATTTGGGACTCGTTTCATTTTACTTTAAATGGAGACAATAATAAGAATAAAACATAGCGAAATATGATTCTTTTGTCAAATTCTATCTCATTTTCACAAGCAAATGCCATGTATACAAGAGTAGATGCTTCCCTCTTATATTAATGTATGATATGGAGATAGTATTTGTTATATGCTCCTCCAACATAGATGTGAAGGAGGATTGAACTTGAAGAATTTAGTGATTCATCCAATTCTAGCTAGAGGGTTTCCTCTTATTACTCTGCTAATTTCTTAAGTGGAGGATTGTGTTTGCTCATTGCAATATGGGTTGTATTTACGTTGCTCTTGGTGTCCAACAAAGTAAAAACTTACACTTCCATGGAAACCAGAATTTATGGTTGCATCACTATCTACATCATGTATAAAAATGACAAATTTTGAAAGCAGTCAGGGTCAGGACTTGCACTCGCTTGTACCTGCTCATACTTGAAGAATTTAGTGATTCATCCAATTCTAGCAAGAGGGTTTCCTCTTATTACTCTGCTAATTTCTTAAGTGGAGGATTGTGTTTGCTCATTGCAATATGGGTTGTATGTACGTTGCTCTTGGTGTCCAACAAAGTAAAAACTTACACTTCCATGGAAACCAGAATTTACGGTTGCATCACTATCTACATCATGTATAAAAATGACAAATTCTGAAAGCAGTCAGGGTCAGGACTTGCACTCGCTTGTACCTGCTCATTTGCTTTGCGTTCCAAATCATCTTCAGTTGCTCTATGTTTTAGCCAAATGATGAGATATCTTTATTATTTTATTTAAAATTTATGTTTATCTGGCAGGAGAATAAAGGTGTAGAGGACCTTGGAGATGTTATCAGAGAGGGAGGCGGAGCACTAGCAAAAGGCTTCTTTAGAGGAGTTACGGGGATTCTGACTAAGCCACTTGAAGGTGCAAAATCATCTGGTGTTGAGGGTTTTGTCCAGGGTGTAGGAAAAGGAATTATAGGTGCAGCTGCCCAACCGGTTAGTGGTGTTCTGGATCTTTTATCAAAAACTACTGAAGGTGCCAATGCTATGAGAATGAAGATAGCATCTGCTATAACTTCAGAAGAGCAACTCCTCCGGAGGAGACTTCCTCGTGTGATTAGTGGTGATAATTTGCTTAAGCCTTATGATGAGTACAAAGCGCAAGGACAGGTACTTTTCTGTCTATTTTGTAATTAATGGTTGTAGTTCCTTGGCAGTTGGCCGTTATTTGATATTTTCACAAGCTGGTAGCAGAACCTTAGGCTTTTTTTTAATCATTTTTTGTGCATATGTGAGCGAGATTTGCAGATATTAGCTCTTTGCATGTTTGATTTTTTGTTTCATCCAGTGTGAGTTGTAGTTTTGTAGTATTGACTGACCAAACAACGCACCATTTAGTCATAACTCTGATTCTCTTTTACATTATTGGTCATCTTGAAGGTTATATTGCAGCTGGCGGAATCAGGGTCATTTTTCTCCCAGGTTGATCTATTTAAAGTACGTGGAAAGTTTGCCCTATCAGATGCATATGAAGATCATTTTATCCTCCCTAAAGCAAAAATCATTGTGGTAACTCATCGAAGAGTTATGTTGCTGCAAGTAGGTGGCATTTACGAGTTTTACATGCCTTTCTTGTCTATTTTCTTCATGCACCATTCTGACCTGCTTGTATGGGAAATTTTTGTTACTATGTCAGCAACCTTCTAACATTATAGCTCAGAGGAAATTCAGCCCTGCAAGGGACCCCTGCTCAGTGCTGTGGGATGTGCTGTGGAATGAGTTAATGACAATGGAATTGACTCACGGAAAGAAAGACCTACCTAAAGCTCCTCCTTCACGGCTTATTCTTTACTTGCAAAGTAGACCAACAGAGTCTAAGGAACAAGTACGTGTGATAAAATGCAGCCGTGACATCAGTAATCAGGCTTTTGAGATATACACTTCAATTGAGAGAGCAATGAACACCTACGGGCGGAACCTATCAAAGGTTAGTTTCCTTTCCTTATTCTTATTTGATTTTACTGGTGACGTCTTGACAATCTGACATTAACAAGTATGGCACACATTCACGATGTTTTCAACATAAAACTTGAAGTCCTGTGGTTTGTGAAGCGTAGGTTATAACATTTGCCTTGCTGACCAGTAACAAATTGCTATAATGGGACAAGAAAATGGGCTGCTTGATGGATTTTAACAATTTTCACCTGAAATGGCCTTTGAGCTGTAGAATCAGAGTGCAAAAGCAGAAGCTTGATGTGGGTTGAATTGGTATTTTTGAGTATTGATAGTTCATTAATCAGTGGACTTTTTGTAAATATTAGTTGTTGGTATATTCTAATGCTCTTTCATGATTAAAGCTGAAGCCGAGAGCTATAGGTTTGATGTGGGTCGGGTTGGTGTAAAATTTTCAACAAATTTAGATGAAAATCCCTTAAACAAAAGAGACCTAAATTGCAATAGGTCAAACTGGTTCAACCTGTTTTATTCAAATTGGACCAGGTGATTACTGGGCTGGGTGATATTACTAACCCAACTGGACAAGTGGCTTGTTCCTTGCTGAAATGGTCATGCTTTCCAGAATTTGAAAACTTTGATTCTAAGTTTGTTCGCTGCCATTATTAGGAAATGCTAAAAAACAAAGTACCAAAACCATATTCACCGGATGTAGATGGGAGCAGTGGCGAAGGGACCTCAAAAGAGGGGGTTAGCATCTACCCTCCCCATCAGATGGCTTCGTCAGTTAGTTTAAAATCAACCTTTGGCTGCAGTTCCAGGTGATATGAGACATCCATTTGAAGGGGATGTGGTAGAAAACCATGCAACCTACTCACAAGTCTTTTCTACTTGGAAATTTGGAAGACTTGTCATCTGATAGTAGTGCTGCTCGAATGGTACGTCAGGTGGATTTCCTACATTTGTGTTTTGATGCATTAGTTGGCTGTATAGAGGAACTCCTATTGCAAGTGCCTCTTGATCTGTGATTTTTCAAAATTCCTATGGATATCTGTGTTTTATTTTCAGAAAAAAGTAACATTTTTTAGGCCTTCAGCGCTACATCCGATAATGCTGACTCCGTGGTTAGTTGCATGCAGGTTTTTAGACGATGAAGTGGAAGAGAATGCTTCGGTTCTCGTTGTGGAGGTTAAAACTACATGAAACTGAAACAGTGCGTCCGTGAAAACCTAACAAACTGCTCACACAGGTCCTTACTGCAAAATATGAAGCAAAGTTAGCCAACCATCACAAAAGCAGTCAGTTTGTTTGATGATCAGAGGTCGCGTGTACAAGTATGTCCTACCGCAGTTAACATATATTCTCTCTGCACATTCTTATAGTATAGTACTGTAAATATAACATTTCTTGTCAATATTGACATTGGGTTGTGTTGGCTCATTAGTCACGTAGTTAGATAGCAAAATGAATCATATTGACATCCGCTGTGAATATTCCAAATTTTTATATCACAGTGGATTAAAGCATTTGGAGAAACTCTCTGAATTAGGTGTATCTCTCTCTCTCTCTCTCTCTATATATATATAGTGTTTGCCACAAATATTTGTGGTTTTGATTACCCTCTAATTCACACTATACTGGTAAAAAGAAAGACTACTTCACATGGTATAAGGAGCCAAAATAGGGTCGGGGTACTGACAAAGACTAATTCCTGTTGTGCCTTCAGATAATTGATAATAATAGTGAGCGTGCAGGTGACAGTGAATGATGACAAAGGAATATAATGTTTTGTCTTTGGATTACCAAGTTTTTAACTATTGCTACTGAGGTTGGGAGGTTGGGAGGCTGGGGCTGCCTCAGCCACTACAAGAACATTAAAGGATAAGAAAGGTAGAGATGTGATTGGAAGGCAAGCTTTTGTGGTTAACAGATGATATGATTCTCATCAGGAGACGTGAAAACTTGAACAGAAACATAATTATCTGCATAAAATGAGGAATGGCTTTCGACCACCCCGCATGGCTTCTCTTCTGCCATGCGTTTTAGGATCATTTGAAGCTTACATCATTACTCACTCAATCAATCAAATCCCTTTGTTAGGTACACATGTATACAAGTTTATTTTTATTGTATAACTAACCCTAGTGCCCTTTTCTTTCAATAATAACCCACATAACGTACCTGCATGTGTATAAAAATAGTAAAAAGGAGGTCAAAACCTGCCACCTCATGTACCCGTCCATCCTTGGTTGGTTATCTTACAAGACAACCGTATTAGGAAGAGAACTTGCATACTAAGATAATCTGATTAGTTATCGTCTGGATTAGCGTCTCAATTATTGGTTAAGTGTCCCCTTATTGGGATCTAATGTCAGCCACTAAAAACGCAACTCTCAAACAGTAGTTAGGTCCACACAACAACGTGTTTGCTAATTATAATTAATGACCTACCTTTTATATCATAATTATCATATTAACACGCCTCCATCACTACATGTTAAAACACTGTGAGACTTTAACTAAAAAAGATGCGCATACATGTCGGATTATGAGACGCCTACCACAGCTTTGTTTCTTTCTTACCATCCACTTGCTCCCCCTTCACCTTCTTGGTTGGTATACGAAACTAGAAGAAAAACTCACAAATTAATATAGTTGTTTGTAATATTTTTAATTAAATATTAATGATTTGGTTCTTTATATTTTAAATTTTCAGGTTACCTAGATCTATCTATAATAACTGGTATTTAAAATTAATTATTATTATATTATCATAAACTTAATTAGTATTATGATAATACAATTAACAATAGACAATAGTATTTTTGTCACGTTAGGACATGAAGACGGAAGAAATATTAGTTTGTCCTTAATAATAATAATAATACTCTCTATATTAGAAAAAAAAAAACTAGTATTGAAAGTTGATTTGACGGAGAAAATCTGTGGATTTAGATTTAGAATTAGAATTAGATTTGGATTTGATTTTAGATTTAGATTTAGATTTTGAAGTATCAAAAATAAAAAAATAAAAAGAAAAAAACATCCGAGGAATTCGCGTGCACGACACGCACATTGTTGTCGTTTGTCTCCTGGCCTCCAGTTTCGTGTGCGCCTCACTCTCCACCCACATCTGTGGGTAACTCAGCCACGGATCTCCCGGTAAATCCCGGTTTTCTCTGCAACCTTGCTTTCTCGTGCTTTCTCGGGAAAGGTATAATGTAAAAACCTCTTATATATATATATATATACACACATATTTAGTTTCCGTATCGGATTTGATTAGAGATAGAGATTGAGAAACAAGAACAACAGAAAGAGAGAAAAACCCAGAAACCAGAATCAGACTTTGTACATTTCTTTTACCCAAATCTTCCTTGTAGTGTTTCTTCTCATTCGCCAAAGTGGCGTCGTATTTGGAGATGAGAGTTGGGCAAAATATGGTTGCGGAGAAGGAGATAATCTATCAACCGGGGCTGCCTTCGCCAGTTCTTGACGTGCAGTTTCATCACCGCCGGGTTTCTAAAGAATCTGCTCTCAAGAATGACGTAACCACCTCCGCTGCCGCCGCCCCAGCCCCTCCTTCCTCCACTGCCATCTTTGAATTGGTCTCTGACCAAACCCCGCGCTTTGATTCCGTGAGTAATTATTGGTTTCCGGTGATTGATTGCTACGTCTTCTGTTTGATCTGTAGCTTTTGTGGAGAAAACAGTTGGATTAGTTTTTTTACATCATAGCTCTGCTCAAAATTCAAATTATCTTCTTATTTTCTGCTTTTCTGATTGGTTAATGATTACATGTAATTGATATATTTATTTGTTTAAAAATATTTAGGTTCTTCTTTTGCGTCAATTTTCAGTTAGATCCATCCTTATGGAGAGAAATTATCTGATTGGAACTGCATATAACATCTGCTATTCAAAAGTTTAGGGACTTATAATGGAACAACCTGTTATTTGGAGTTCTTAGTGGGCGTTCGATTTGGTATTTTGCAAAATTTTGAGTGCTAATTCATGAAACCATTCTGGTTGGTAAATCCATACTTGGATTTGATAAGTTTTACGCTTGTAATTAGACAATTTGATATACTTTGTAGCTTTTCTTCATGGCTTGCAATCTATGCCATATAGTTTCTGTTTGTAGCAGCGGTTTAACTTTTTGTCCATATATTTCACTTACTATTTCCTCTCTCCAATTATAGGTTGTTGATTCTTCTGTTGATAGGTCCTTCCCACGCATCCGTTCTGGTAGTTGTGCTGACATTGGACCAAGACCCTCCATGGATGATGAGCATATCCGGATCGATGACCTATCTGCACATCTTGGTTCTTCTTGTTTCAAATGGCCTAGTGCATTTTATGCTGTATTTGATGGTCATGGAGGGCCCGATGCGGCTTCTTATCTGAAGATGAATGCTTTGAAGTTGTTTTTTGAAGATGCCGGCTTGCCTCAAACATCTGTTAAGGATGATGTCTTCTTAGAAGCATTGGTGAATTCTCATAGGAATGCATTTTTGGCAGCAGACATTGCGTTGGCTGATGAAAGTGGTGTTAGCAGTTCATGTGGGACAACGGCTCTGACTGCTCTAGTTCTTGGGAAGCATTTACTGGTAGCAAACGCGGGCGATTGCCGGGCAGTGCTGTGTAAGAAAGGTGTAGCTGTGGATATGTCTCAAGACCACAGGCCTTCTTATTTGCCAGAACGCAGACGTGTGGAGGAATTGGGTGGTTACATCGAAGATGAATATCTTAATGGTTATCTCTCAGTCACCAGAGCCTTAGGAGATTGGGATTTTAAACTTCCTTGCGGATCCACCTCACCTCTTATTGCAGAGCCTGATGTTAGACAGGTATTGTTGTCAGAGGATGACGAGTTCTTGATCATTGGTTGCGATGGCATCTGGGATGTAATGTCAAGTCAGTATGCTGTTAGTCTTGTCCGCCGAGGACTAAGACGGCATGATAACCCGGAATTGAGTGCCAGAGAACTAGTCATGGAGGCATCACGCCTGAATTCAAGTGATAATCTCACTGCAGTTGTTATCTGCTTCACCTCACCTAATCCCATCGAATCATCTCCTCCTCAACAAAGGAGAAGGTTGAGGTGCTTCAGTCTCTCAGATGAGGCCAGGAACAAGTTGAAGAGCTTGTTAGAAGGCAATTGAGGTGTAGATAGATAGGATCTGTTTAGAGCAGTATCATTGTTTCAGATGTTTTAGATCAAAACAAAAACTAGTCAGCAATTTTGTAGAGCAAGCAGCGGGATGTTCATAAATCTGTTGAGTAGCTTCTTCCTTCATAATTGGAATGTGTAATTCTTATTGATAATGATAAGATTGTTTTGCCTTTCATTGCCTCCATCCTCGTGACAACAATGGTTATTGGTGTTGAGTCGAAACGTATATTGATATTGAGTCGGAATCCGAAAATATATAATATACATAAGTATTAAACCAATCCAAATGATATTAATATATTGGTTGATTGATAGTGATATTCCTTTACTTCGAAAATAAAAACCTAATATATTATTTCTATTAAAAATAAAAAAAGGACACCACCAATAATACTATAAGAATATATTATTATAGTCTCCCAGTGAGCTCGTCAAAAGGCCGCAGCCAGCCAGGTAAAAGACGGGTCTTTTTTTGGTTTTGGTTTTGGGTTTGGTTTCCCAGTTGGTCGATTAGCGATAGGCAATTGAGAGAGTTAACAGACGGAAGGGCGGAGTGAAAAGAGTTGCACTTTGTGAATAAAAATGGCGATGGCAAGTCTTGCCAGGAGAAAGGTCTACCATCTTACAAGGAACTTATCAGGCGCCACCCGATACTCCTTTTCCCGGGGTTTCGCTTCTGCGGGATCTGATGACAACGATGTTGTCGTCATCGGCGGCGGGCCTGGCGGTTACGTGGCCGCCATCAAGGCTGCTCAGCTAGGCCTCAAAACCACCTGCATCGAGAAACGCGGTACTCTCGGTGGAACCTGCCTCAATGTTGGCTGCATCCCTTCTAAGGTTATTCCTTTTTTTCTTTTTTTCTTCCTGAATTCTGGGTTTATTTACTCGTTTTTCTATAATCATTCTTAGATCTGATATGTAGCTGCTCGGTATAAATTTCTTAGTTCTCGCTATTTTCATTTTTTGCCATTTTAAACGAGTCTTTCATTTTTGGGGGATGGAATCGAATTTTTTTTGAGTTAATTTGATTGCTTGAAACGGGCTGTTCTTCTCCGAGTGGACTAACAGATCTCTGTGTGATTCAATCTTCAGTAAGAAACGTGGCTTTAAATTGGGATGAATTGCTGTTATTGGTTCTTGTTTGAAGCTTCTATGTTTAAGGGCTTTTGTTTTGGAGTTGACTAATAGAAGTCTCTTCGTCTTTTGTGTTCAAGTTACATGTTCATCTTGTATGCTGAATCGGAATCCAAGGAAAGATTAGTATTGCCATCGCCAAGAATACTCTTCATATAAAAAAAAAACAAACATGTTCACCTGGTTTATATGCTTTTCGGTCGTATTCAGGCTTGTTTAATGTTCATGAGAAAACTGTGCACATGCACTGATATCTTCTGCATTTGAACGTTTCTGTGACTGACTATTGGATGTATTCAGGCACTTCTTCACTCATCCCACATGTTCCATGAAGCCCAACATTCATTTGCTAGTCATGGTGTGAAGTTTTCTTCTGTTGAGGTTGACTTAGCAGCAATGATGGCCCAGAAAGACAAAGCTGTTGCAGGCCTTACCCGAGGTATTGAAGGTTTGTTTAAGAAAAACAAAGTGAACTATGTCAAAGGTTATGGCAAGTTCCTGTCCCCTTCTGAAGTGTCTGTAGACAACATTGAAGGTGGAAATACTGTTGTCAAAGGAAAGAACATTATTATTGCCACCGGTTCGGATGTCAAATCTCTTCCTGGAATTACGATTGATGAAGAGAAGGTCGTTTCTTCCACTGGTGCATTGGCTTTGAAAGAAATTCCCAAGAAACTCGTGGTCGTTGGGGCAGGATACATCGGGCTTGAGATGGGCTCAGTTTGGAATCGCCTTGGTTCCGAGGTCACTGTTGTTGAATTTGCACCTGAGATTGTGCCAAGCATGGATGGGGAGGTCCGCAAGCAATTCCAACGCACACTGGAGAAGCAGAAGATGAAATTCATGCTCAAGACTAAGGTGGTTGGAATCGATACTTCTGGAGATGGTGTGAAATTAACACTTGAGCCATCATCTGGTGGTGACCAGACGATTCTTGAAGCAGATATAGTTCTTGTCTCTGCTGGTCGGACCCCATTCACTGCAGGGCTTGACCTGGACAAGATAGGTGTGGAGACTGATAAGATAGGACGGATTCCGGTTAATGAAAGGTTTGCAACGAATGTGCCTGGTGTGTATGCCATTGGAGATGTGATACCAGGGCCAATGCTGGCCCACAAGGCTGAAGAAGATGGGGTTGCCTGTGTAGAGTTTATAGCCGGTAAGCATGGCCATGTGGACTATGACAAGGTCCCTGGAGTTGTATACACTCATCCTGAGGTTGCTTCTGTCGGGAAGACCGAGGAACAAGTCAAGGAACTAGGGATCGAATATCGCGTGGGAAAGTTTCCGTTCTTGGCAAACAGCCGTGCCAAGGCCATTGATGATGCTGAAGGGATGGTCAAGATATTGGCCGACAAGGAGACAGACAAAGTATTGGGAGTCCATATTATGGCCCCTAATGCTGGGGAACTCATTCACGAGGCAGCTATAGCTCTTACTTATGATGCTGCAAGCGAGGATATTGCCCGTGTGTGCCATGCACATCCAACAATGAGTGAGGCATTGAAGGAAGCTGCCATGGCCACTTATGACAAGCCCATTCACATGTAAAACCCTTGAATGGTTGCTTTTCTCCTGCTTTCCATTTTTTTCCTCAGAGGCTTATATGGAGGATTTTCGGTTTTATATAAAGAACAGAAATATGCTTTCCGTTTTCCCCTCATGTATTATTACATGGTAGAAATAAAACTTTATCACTCTGATACTACAAGTCTCATTTACTTGATTTTCAAGGATGTTATTCAGTGGTTGAACACTATCTACTCGGTCTCATTCCCCAATTCATTTCCTCCTGCTCATGTTATTTGTGACTCGAATGTTCATATCTTATTTTCTTAACCGGGATCGGGATCATGAGCTGCTATGGATTATATTAAAGAGCTATAGACAGCAAATCTAGGTAAATGCCGGAGTTCATTTACCTGTCAACACAAAGTCCTCGGGTCTTCTCAGGGAACACAAAATCTCCATATCTACGTTTAAGGAGAAAGAAAACTCTTATTCGAAAAAAAAAGAAAACCTTTTTGGAGACTGCTAGCAAACTCCCTTCAATAAGATCTCGAATTATAGAATACAAAATAGCTAAGCCATTTGTAAGTTCAAGGACATCACTAATCTTCTCGCATATCAGATCTCCTACGAGCATGTAAAGCAAGTCGTGCATCTCTTTCCCTTTCGAATTCCCGATAATCTGTTCGTTCCAAGAAGGAAACCTTGTCTAGGTACTGATTCGAGCTCTTTTTATACGCATCCAACTGTTCCTCCAGGCCCTTGTTCTCTTCCTTGAATTCTCCCCAGTCCTTTTTTGTCTTATCAAGCACGCTGAGCTTCTGTTTCTTCTTAATTTGTTCTAGCACAGCATCCACAGCAGAAGGGGCAGGAGCTTTTCCCTTTTCAGCTGCCTCTTTTGACTCTGCATCTACAATCTTCTTGAGCTCAATCTCCTGACCAGCAAATTCCCGAACCTCTGTTATCTGCAAAAATTAGAATTGATCTTTCCAGATATTCGTGGAGTACTATTCTCATATACCATGGGAATTATATAACAGTATTGATTGAGCACGAGCAAAACCTTCCCTAAAAATTGTAAGAAAACAAGAGAAATAATTTGCAGCACAACTACCATCGCTGTAAAGGCAGGAAATAAGAAATGACATTAACCACAAATAAACAAATCAGTATACATAGTAATGGTTACCTCAACTTTACCCCTGCTTGATGTGACAGCTGCAGCATTCTTAACAGCAGAGAGAGCTGCAGCAGCAAGCTTCCTGGCCTCCTCACTAGTGCCGTTTTGAATACCACTAGGTTCACTCTGAGGTGAATCATGCTCCATACCTTCTGCTTTCTCTGTGGCAATGCCCAGATAAGACATCCAATTCTACAAAGTTAGAGAAATGTAAAAGGGTGATTCAGGCAAGCCAAGGGGAGATTAAATACGAGATGAACAGGGAGAAGGAAAGAATTTGCTCACATCAGATTTATTCTTTGAGGAATTATTCGTTGCTGATGTAGACTTGGTCAAAATGGTTCTGGATGTCTTATCAGGAAGTCCCTCATTCATTTTCTCCCAAATGGCAGAAACTCTCTGGTCTTCATCACTGGCAACAGTCTGCCTGTTCTCTCCCGCATCATCCGGATGAACTTCATGAACCTTTGGCACCAGACCCAGATATGTCGCCCAATTCTATCAGATAAAATTAAAGAAAAAACAATGACAGCTTAGTTGACAATCCAATCTTTAACTCCAATCGAAATGGGCGATTTAAATAACATTCTGACATCATTATGCTTCCGTGAAGTAGCATTCACTCTTCTCTTGTTTGAAAAGGTTTTGATCATATTATTGGAAACCCCCTTGTTCATTTTCTCCCATAAAGCCTCCACTCCTGTTTCGATATCTGCCAAGGGAAAAAAACCATTAGAATTTTGGTGTCATGATGATTCCCAACTTAGAAACAGATAAAAAGTATAGTAGCCGTGGCAGAAAAAACAATCAAAGAATCCTGACTAGTACCATTTGCTTCAGACTGTGCCTCTAAAGTCGAAGAAGCATTATCTTCATTAACAGGTTCAATCTGAGAAACCATCCCCTGAAACACAAAATCCAATAAACTAACACCACCAACTAAATTTTAATAGAATCCTCTAACGGAAACAATTTGTAGCCTTGGAGAGGAAATTATCATCGAAAAATCATTTTTTATACAAACTCGAACACAAAAGTTGCATCATGAACTACATTTCTCAGCGTCATTTTATCAAGCAATTCCATCGTCGGCCTCTTAAAACAGCATAACACAAACTTCAATCTAATTTCATAGATAGTCATGACAAGCACACAATACGTAACCCCCATAAGATCATTCAGGCGATGTAAGGAACTAAACAAAGACGAAAAACATCATCTAACTTGAGAGATCAATTCCCAGAGAAAACGAGAACGAGGAAAACCTAACATACCAGAATTGAAAGACAAGTTTGGTGTATACCTGAGAAACAAAAAACCAAAGCAAGTTCACTTCACTACCCAACCGATCTCTCCTTTAGGTGTTTGTTTTCTAAAGCTCCACTCGTTCCGGTGTTTGTTTGGTGAGCGCCGAAACCGAGGGGTTATCTCCAGGCGCACGGTATAAACTAGATAAACGGAAATACTGCTAGAGAAAAAAGCGCATAGTACCATTATAGGAATTAAATAATAATTCTTATGTAATACGAAATACTTTTAATTATAGTATACAGTTTTATTATATTAGTGAATATTTATTATTCAATAAATATAAATTTTTAGTTAATCATATAAAATAATAATCTTATTTTAATTAATCATATTATCCTAGAAAATTATTGTACATATCCGAGAAGAAAATTGATATGATTGACTGATGGTCATACTTCGTGAATAGGTTTTCTGCATTTGCGTATACAAAGAAAAAGGTCGTTTCTGGCAAAGGGAAACTATTATTATACATCTCCGACACTCTTTCTCTTCTGTACAATCCTGCTACATCCGAAAATAACCTTACATGTCTGTCTGTAACGAACATATAGGACACAGGCACCATGAATAACGAACAAGCTTAGCTTAGGTTAGCTATGCTTTGCTTTGCTTTGAGTTGCTAGCTTCCAGTTCCTCCTTTGTTGCTCTTCTTGCCTTTCTTTTGCTTCTGCTTCAACTGTGTAAGCCCTGCTGCGGTTACCTTTACATTGCCAATGATTGCAGCGACCAGCTCAGGATCTGTACAGGCTTTCATTAATTCTTTCTCTCGAGCTGATGCTTCTGGCATGTGGCTAAATAAGTTCATGGCAGTCTTTGCGGCTGCAGAGGAATGAAAACATGAAAGAGTTAAATATCTACCAACAATACTGTAAAAGTAAATTCAATATATGTGTATCTGAGGAAGTGAGTCCGGATGATCGAGCAGAGAGAGAGATTAGTCTGATTATTGATTATTATTAATACACAAATACGTTTGTGTATATGTAGATAGATAGATAGATAGAAAGTAAGACCTTTCCCTTTCTTTGCAGTGCCAGGAGTTATCTTGACACGGTACTTGTATGACTGCACCGCATTATAAGGACCGCATACAGGAACAGCATATAAGAGAATGTCACTAGGCAGTGGATTCCCGGTCAGGTAATCCAAGTCATTTAACTTCTCTTTATCTTCTTCGGCTATCTCGTGGACGTCATCCTCTTCCATGGCCACCTTGTCCACCTCCAGATTGGTGTCATCCAGACGTACGTGAGAGGTATCTATGCCTCTAGTTGTTGGATGATGAGAAGTAGCATTTGGATGTTCCGGACAATCCCGAGATAGATGGCCTGTCTTTTTACATTTATAACATATTTTTGGAGCATCTTTCGGACCTGCCAGAGAAAAATCATCATGATTAATCATTTCTTCGATAGAGGATTCTCTGCCATTTACCTTGATGTAGTGCGTGCAAAAAAAGAAAGCCCTTCATTTCAGCAGCATTAGAGGGGCATATGCAAAGCTTATTAGAGTGAAAGTTAAGGAAATATACCGTCATTGGGTACTTCTCTTTCACCAGTAGCTTCAGCGTCATTTTGTGTCTCCCCCGTGTTTTTCAATGCATTTCCAGCAGACTGAAAACAAGCACAGAGAGTTTCAGCATCGGTTTGAAAATGATACCTTAGAAAAATATTACCATTCCTGAAAAAGAATATTGTCCTGTGGAAATGTGATTTATCATCAACAGTAGCTAAATCGTAAAAGGGAGAAAACAAGTCACCGGCTTACATAAGTGACAAATATAACAACATAATGCCTGTAATAGAGAAAGCTGTTGATCTTCACGAAAAGAAAAATGTCAATGTAGATTCATAGTCCATCAGAGTCAGAAACAACTTTATGCCTCGTTAACCTAGTAAATTTATGTAGAGGAGAAACTGACCAGGTTAAAAAGAACTCAGATTTTCACTCAAAGAAAGACAGAAGAGTCTCCAAGTTCAAGAGCAAAGCATATCAATATGTGCAAGGAGAGTACCAAAATGAGAGAGCTAGGTGCAAGAAGTAACTACCAAGAGCGCAAAATTAGAATAAGCATCTAAATCGACTGCTCAACAAAAATAGATCAAACATTTCAACATATTGCACTCACAGCTAGTAAAGCCATACGGATGCTTCTCTCTTCCTCATCCTGATCAGCATACTTTTCTTTCATCTTTTTAAGTTTACTCCGCTGCCCACGACTGATTTTTCCAATAGTTGGTTTATTAGTTTCAATACTCTTCTTGGATTGATCAACAGAAACAACACTATTTTCTTCCAACTCTTCATTTTCCAGTTCAGTTTGCTGGCCTGCATCCCCAAATCTCTGACCATTCTTATTCTTTCTTCTCTCAGCTTTTGAAAGATGACGCTTCACTCTTACCACTGTTTTTCCATCTTCACCATCGTGATTTTCTGTCATATCATCAACTTGCGATGATCCAACTTCATAACTCTTATCATATCTAGTTGTTGGCCCAAGTGTAAGAGCTCTATCAATGAGATCCTCCAGTTCAGGTGTTACCGGAGCACCATTCCCAGCTACAGCTGTATTGTCAATGGTATCCATGGCAGCAATACTTAGGATTGGAGATTCATGTGGACTAGAAACTTTAATGCTGGACACACTGGAGTCTAAACCCGTTGTTATGCCAGTCACTTCTTTCTCTGATACAGAATCAGACATTTCTTCGGGAGGCTCACCCTCTTCAATATCATCAATCCCATCTTCCTCACCTCTCACCCTTCTTTCATTCAAATGTGAACCCAATGAGCTCTCATCCAAACGAAACAATAGCCCAAAGCCCATGATAAGAGGATGCGGAGGAAGAAAATTCTTTTTCCCTCGGATCATGAAACTTCCAACTGTAAGGTATTCTCCTGTAGGCGCAGTTTTACTGACTTGGTGAGGGTATACCCACCAAGCACTAGTGACAATCTTAGAATCCCAGGCTTGACTGTGGCAGACCTATGCCGCAAGATTTAGTACGAAGTAATTAAAGCTTTAAGTTCTTTTGGTAACTAAAAATAATGAAAAATAAGAATGTAGGACAGACACAGTGGAAATTGGCTTACTGTAAAACATCCAGCTTGGTTTAACGTAAGAGGAGGTACAGGTTGTTCGGGCCTGTGATTCTTGATCACAGTACTAGAAGCTCCATGAAGCTCTGCATGGATATACCTGTACCATCATATCAGTGAATATTACTACAATATTCACACATGGGTTCAAACAGCAAAATATATTTTACCATATTAACTAGCAACCAACCCCCTTTACAAAGAACCAGATAACGAAGGCAACGTTACTCTAACAACAATCTCAATATTTAACAATAAAACACTTACAAATCTCCTTTTGACATATAACGCTTTACTATCATCTCATTTTGTTGAGCATCACGTCCACTAATAACCAAATAGTTCTCACTGCTGATGAACCAATTAAATTTCTCAAACCAGTGAACTTTTCGCATGTGTGATATAGTGGCAACAGCTTTTTCCTGCATACTCATCAGCAGCACAGACCAAATGAAAATTAGACTCTGGGAAAAATTTGAGACATAGAATATGCTAGCAAAAAGAATCATGTAAAGAGCAATATTAGCCTATTGAAGGGAATACTTGTGCCTACTGAATTTTTTGGCGGACACAGTGTTTTGTAATACATATTGTGGTGCTGCACTTAATGATCAAAGCAATTCCACAAAGTGTCTGTTAAATAATACACTATTTATATGAGATACAAATGACGTGGTGTTGGCATAAAGCAGGATATTTCTTGTGTTTTAACAATCATAATAACCAATGAGGATGGCTAGGAGTCATAACTGGATCTCTTTCCTTTCTCTGCTCTTGGTATAGAAGGCAACCAACGCAAGTGGTAGCTAACAAGGTTCTATTACTTAAAAAAGAGTCAATCAAGTAACCAGTGACATCACCTATGCTGATCAATCGTAATCAAAGAGGGAAATAATTAGAAATTTTCAGGATCACAACTTAAGAGTGCTTGTTGAGAAAGAAGTATAGGTGGGCGGCAGCATACAGAAAATAAGATGAAGGGAGACAACTAGGATTTCAATCCCATCATGACACATTTCCCGAATGCAACTTATACCTAAGATTTGCCTAAGATTTGACTTTTCCATGGTGTTTACAGTAATTCGGAAGATTGTCGCGCTAAACCCAACTATTGTCAAAGTCTATACATTATACATGCAACTCACCATAATCTCAGAAGAATTTTCTGGATTACCACTTTTTAAAGAATTAATTTTAAAAAAAAATTAAAGAAATCCCAATCATAATCAATCCAATTACACACATCTTTGAGTTGAATAATGCATTCCTTCGATGAGTTTCACCAATACATGACATCCATCACAATCAATACAATTAAACACACGTTTGAGTTAAATAATGCATTCCTTAAATGAGTTTCACCAATACATGACATCCATCAGAGAAAAATAAGGACAGCCAAATTAGAAACCTATTCAACACATTCCATCATCCTAATAATAATGAATATTGACCTTTTATGTACTGATGCATCCTTCTATACAACTAAAGATGAATGTGATAATGCAACAGAACATATCAGCATTCCAGAAGCCACAATCAATCTATCTACAATGTAGAGCTACCTGTGAAAGCTGGAGACGGGTTTTCTTCTCAGCTGCTTTAAATGCTTTTGCATGTGCTGTAACGGTTTTTTCCTGCTTACTTTCCTGTTTTTTCTTCATTTCGTACCACCTCCGAGCATTCGCATGTGCTGAAAGCGATAAATCAACTTCGACCTGAAATTCAAAAATTGGAAAATAATGTTTAAGAAGAATGATTACATAAATTCAGTACCAATTCAATGCCATATATTAGGATGCATGAGAATTTAAAACGAAAATTGATCAAGCAGTTCAAGACCAATCTGCAAAGTAATGCAAGATCACAACCACAAAAGATGAGAATCAGTTAAACAATATAGGAATTGCAACTTATAGGCTTGAAAAATAGACTTGGAACATCAATGATTTCATGATTCACTTCTCACATGGATGATTTCAGTTTAAGGCTAATAAGTTGAAATCAAGCTGAACCTTGTCTACTGGAAGTGTCTTTTCATCATCATCCATTTCATCAAGATTATTGCTTAACAGCAAAGTCATACAGTTCCTTTCAAGATAAAGCTTGTCTATCAGGGCAGCCACAGGGTTTCCCAACTTCTTCTCTTCCTTCACCATGCGAGCAAGATCTTCCCAACTCATTCCCTTTGCAATAGCCACTCGAACAGCTAATATAGCAGCATCCACATCTTCTAAGTTATACTCGATCAGCTCTGCCATTCGAACAAAACGGTCAACTTCCTTCTTGAGTGTTTGGACACGATTTTCCTATATGATGCAATAACAGCATAAAAAGATTTAGGATAAATTTCTAACTAAAGCAAAATACAATTCATTTTTTAAATGGCACATTAGATAATTAGCTCAGACCTGATCCAAACGAATTTTCTGTAGTTTCTGGAAGGCAGTACTCTCTTTTGCATTTTGCTGCTGTTCAGACTTCTGACTCTCAATTTTGCTATAAAACTCATCCAAAGCTGAATCGAATGTATCAAACTTAGTATTATCTCTTGTCTTGAACTGGTTCAATAATAGGGGGCAGAATTCATCATAGATCTGCAAAAAAAATCATCACCAATATGATGAGCAAAAATATAGTCAGTTTTTATATTGGCGTAGATTTCTTCAGTTTGGTCAAATTCAATATCACAAAATTAGAGGGAGAAAGAAAGTAGAGGCAAACGAGCAATTCCATATTTCCAACTGTTGGAACTTAATGAACATACAATCATCGAAGATGGGAGACGCCTACTCTTTGTTTAGAAATCTAAAGCACAGAATGTAGTTTATGACAATAACCTGGTCAGAACTTTGTGATTCAGATAAGGGAATGCCATTCCCTGCAATTTTCTTCTGCATCAAGATATAACCTTCAGGAATTTTGTCCCCCAAAATAACATCATGGAGCCAGTCTTCAAACTTTAAAACAGCATGGACCAATGCTTGAAATGTATCCTCATCTAACTTATTGTGTTTAGAAAATTTGGTATTTGGGAGTACACCAGCGTCTAATATAATATGCTCGGACAAAGCAGGACCATAACCTAATACCTCCCCAAGAACAGTCTTCAGAGTGGCTTGTTTGGCTCGATTTCCCTCGTTAGATTTCTTGGGAAAATCTGAAGACTTACCTTTTCGTTTACCCTGCTTTTCATGGTTAGGTTTCTCATCTTTATTATTTTCACCATTGACAACTGAAAAAGGTTCATTTTGTTCTGGCTCTTCAAAAGAAGCAAGGGCCTCCTGCAACTTGGAGGCAGTTGTTCGCTCAAAAACTCGGCATACTTCAGTAGGATAACGATGTCTTGACATGATTGCCAATCCTTTGTCATCATCCCTAATAATTTAACATGCTGGCATCACTAACCAAAATATATAAACAATACACAAAGCAGCAGTACAATCCCTAATCTTTTCAAATGTACTGTAACTCGTGTAGCTGACTGAAAATATCAAGGCGTGGAATAAGAAAAAACAACCTGTGAGACCGGAGAAGTGTAAGTACCATAAACTCTGAATCCGTGAGGATAATGTTTCCTTGCGCATACAGCTCCAATATGACATAATGTGCATTAGCACCAAGTCCAAATTGGAAGAGAATGATCTAAAAGTCCAATCCAAAAAGCACAAGAAAATATTAGAAAACAATCAATCGAGAACAAATAGCAACAAAAAATCCAGGAAAGGATCACGCGAGGTTATAAATGTACCCTATCATATCCGAGCTGCCGCACATCCTCCAGCCTTCTGGTTCGTATATGCTTCCGTAATTTTAAAGTAAACCCCGAAGGAGTGTTATTTTTATCCCTGCGAGCCATTAATAACAAATAGCTCGTACGTACAGTTTTGAAAACTTGAAGGCTATATCAAAATTAATTCCAAGGAATTTACCGAACGTAAGCAGTGGTGTGCAAGCGAACACCGCTCTCCATTAGCAACAAAACTTTTTCGCTCTCTCCCGATTCCGTCACTCCGCTGCTGTTCATTAGCTTGAAAACGTAGGTCTACTCCATTTTTGCGTAGAAAAAAGAAACATAAGACGAAGAAAACTAATAGAGGCAGCGCCTGATAAATTGAATAAAAATATGCGATTGAAGATCAACTGTGAGTGAAGTACCTTGGGAGTGAGATCGTAAACATTGGAACAGCGCATGCCGATCAAGCGCCGTAAGCATTTCACCTCTGCGGCCACATCGGCCGTGTTCATTCGCACCTTCACCATATCTCTCTCTCTATCTAACGACCACCGGTCTCTTTATGTGTCCGCAATCGAACAAAGAAGCGCTCCTTTGGAATTTTAGACGATGGAAAACTGGTAACGACACGCCGCTATTGCTCCTCCTCCGTACTTGGCAGAACACAAGGATGGTGTTTGTCTGCGCAGCGATGCTCTATACATACCATGCCACTACCCGCCTCCGAGCCTTGAGCAAGTTTAGCGACATGTACGACGTCGTTCCCACTCCTTCATCTCCGTATGAGTGATCGGCACGTTAATGCTAACATAAGTAACAAAATAACAAAAGAATAACATATAACTCTACTGCCCGATAAACATATTCAGTATATTAATTATTAAAAATAAAATAAATAATAAATTTTAATTTAATTTAACACGTCAACATTGTTTTTTAATTTATTTTCATTAGGTAGCAATGACTAACATATCATAAACACCAGCTAGTCCGAAATTTTAATAATGCTAGGTTTGGTTTGGTTCGGTTCGAACCTTCAACCTTTTCAGATCCATACAGCACCCACAGGAAGGAAAAAAAGATTTTTAACATAGGACACCATGAAGAAAAGTTATATATACCAAATACCATGTACAGATGCAAGGACCTAATAATCATAGCACAGCCACAGCATACATAGCATCGTCCCCTTCCATTTACATAACAATAGCCAGTACTATTTAAAAAAAAAAAAAGAGCCAGTAGCTCGTTTAAATCTACAAATTGATTTCTTTGGGATGACTATCCAGTCAAAAACTTCCCCATTTGTACACAAACAAACTTCACAAATTTAAATATAGTATGACGTCTCCATATTTAATCGTATGTACATGCCAATTGATTAGCTGATTGGCCATATTATGTATCTACTTTGGCCTTCGATCTGGATTTCGACGTGGTGATGCAGCTCCAGCCTATTGCTCCGGCGTTGTTGTGCATTGATGACATTTTTCATTCAATAAGTACGGCAGAGACTGATGAATATCAAAATGTCATCAGGATAGATAGGTTCTCTTCCTTCCCTTTTGTGAACCATCCACAATCCATCAGCTCAGATCAAAACCAGCCTCTGCGTTTATAGCATATAGCAACTTCATTTCCAGTTGCTCTTTGCTGCATCACAAACAAGCCATTCAGATATTTGTCAATGTCTATAAATAAACAGGAATTTGACGAACTAAACTAAAGCAATGGATAGGATATGGAGAAACCTTCTATAAGGCGGCAGCTTTAGAAGATTCATACAAGTTGCTGATGTTGGCAACCTATCAAGATCTTCTTCAGAAGCACTACCAGCAGCCCTGCACACTCATCGAGCAAAACTCACATTGGAGAACATGGACAGAAAGAGTAGTAAATTGGTTATAGGTATGCCAAAGTTTTGGCATAAAGATTTGAACCAACTTAAGTGGCTATTATTCTCTTTAAAATTTGCACAGAACCTCTACCTTTGTATGCAAAATATGGGCTCAAGATATCTGAATCCAAGCAGTGGTCCTCGCGAGCAACCCGTCACAAACCTAGAAGTGTGTTTTTAGTTAGATCATTTTGATTGTTTGTATGCCAATGGCTAATAATAACAACTCCAAAAGAACTAATATATATATGTGGAAGCAACTCACTTCAAGAATTTCTTTTGATTTTCAGTTGAAAAACCTTTGAGGACTTCCCAGAACATTTCAATAACATAATGCTCCTGAGGAGACATGAAACATTAAGCAGTTTGCATAAAATGAACATGAACAACTGACTTTCTGAGAAGCAATATAAGATATAATATCCGAAAGAAAGCACAGCAACAATCTTATAAATAATAAAACAATTCAGCGAGTAAACAATGCAAAATGCAAATGCTACTAGATGCTTTATCAACACAAATTGGCAGCAATATTGAGCAAGAATTAAAATTACTCTATATATGTGACAAGAAAATAGTGAGTTTAAGTAACAGAAATTTACCACAACCCATTAGCAAATTGCATCCCTTAGCTCTCACTGACAGCATAATGAAGAGGAATGGAAGTAAATCCATGGTCAAGTGTCAGCAATTTTGAAACTAATACCGACCATCAGAAGTGCATAAATTATAGGGTTCGTAAAGGTGACAATAGAAAGTATTTGCGTTGCATGAGGAACTTTTCTTTGGAAAATTTTCCTCTGGATTATTGCTAGAATAATCCTGCAGGGGCATATATTCAGACTTTTCGTATTGTTTGTTGGATTTTCTTTCCATGAGTTAACCACTGTGATCAGTTTCTGATTGGACATTTTACTGCTAGTTAGTTTGGAGTTTTTGTTCCTTAGTCTGGCTCTTTCTTGTTGGTCAAAATAGCTTGAATTGGCTCCTCCAGTTATCCAATTTCTTACATGCTTCATATTGCTACGCTAGCAGTAATATCAAACTCACAGAAAATTGACCACTAATTGAAAACATCAGGGTTGAAACAAACGCCAAAAAACTTACACTATGATAACCGCCTGCATAATTGGTGTGAGAACGGAGGTCATCAATATCCAAGCTCTCCAGGGAACCTGATATCAGTAGCTGTAGAAAAACCAATATATATGCATTGTTTAACATGAATCCTTTTTCTCAAAACAGGAAATTTACTCTAATACGGAGCATTAGTCTAGACAAATTTTTGCGCAAAAATGTGCAAGTTCACAAATAAAAACTCAAGGTGAAGTACCTGAAGTTCATGCTCATTGAACATATCAATCCATTCTTTGTGTATAAGCTGCTGAAAGCCCCTCAAGAAATGAGAACTTTGCTGTCGTATCTGGAAGTGGGATACTTATATTATAAGGATCATCTGATGGACAATAAAGTCTAAAAAGAAATTAAAATAATCAATCAACAGAAAATCAGAAGTTGTAATACCTGAAAATTCAGACGATGATTTGATACAAGATGAATGAATGTAATGACATTTTCATTAGTAACACGCATATTTCTTCCCCCAGGAAGCAGCTCCTCTTCTGTTTGCTCTCCATACTCATTATTTACAATAACAAAATAGAGTTCTAACTCGGAAATGTTACCCTGATAATGCTGTAACAACAAAAATGAACAAGGAAGTTATATAATCAATGAAATCAGCTACTTCAGATTTTCCAGTCATATATCACATCCCAGCACACAAGAAAAAGAACATTCATCCCACTACAGAAAATGGAGCTAACAAAAACATCCAGTTCATGCAAGTATGTAACTCCATCAGAATGGAAGACAAAATATATAAAATGAGTGAAGATAATCATTTAGCCAGTATTACTCCCCCTAAATCACTACAGTAACAGTTTACTTAAAATGCTGTCTGCCTGCTTTTATGCTTTGATCAACTGATATTTAACTTTTCAACAATACTACTATTAAAAAAGGCACCACCCCATTATAGTTCAATGTGTGTGAGAAACATTCTTTAATCAGGAACAATAGCAACAAACAAGACGCACCAAGGCTGCTGAAACAAACAAAGTTACTAAATCACCTTTCTTCAAGCTGATTTAGATAACTAAATTCCATTTACATCAACCCATTTCATCCAAACCATTCAAAAAGAACGTGATCGATAAGAAAAAGCCCTTTCCCAAAACAATCAATGCTGTGTGAATATCTGTTGCCAAGGTCACAAGACAGGAAGCACACTCATGGAATTTAGCAAACAAAGAAAAGTTACCTTTAGGAAAATAAGATGGCGATATAATTCTGGATCCAGGGAAGGCAAATCATTCAGATAGTTGAATCTGTTCAGCCAGCAAGAGAACTAAATTACTAAAAAATCAATATGATGGCATTCTCAAACTACGGTAACAAAGCTGTTGTTTCCTAGCGTGGTAGAAAGTCTCCCAATGACAGGGTAGAGGAGTGTCTGGTCGGAATGTTCATGTCTGTGCTACATAACTAACAGTACATGCAGTCGTGCAGTAGTTACGGTATCCAGTCCCCAACTTAAAAAAAGAAATTGAACTTCAACAAGAAACTAAAAAAACCCTGCAAAACAATTAAAAAGAGTATCCAGATGATGAAAAAATAGGGGTGTGAAGTCTCAGAAATCATACTTCTGTTTTAACTTGCTCAAGAAGAACGTCGCAAATGGTATATCAACAAGAATACTTTCAAACATAGCCTGCGCAGATTAGAGCAGCACAGCACCATTAACAAAGAAAACAATAATCTAGCAGTCATCATAACCAGATAAAATTTAGAAGCAGTAGCTAACACCAGATACATACACAAACCCCTGCAATTGAGATGACAGAGGATACAAATGCATAAGGCATTTTAACAGCCAAAAATGCAAAAAATTAATGAAACGAGAGTTTCCTCAGCTAATTGATTATAGTTTGAAACATGATACTGAGCTCCCTGGACAATCAATCTAAACAAGAAAAAGGAAACTTCTCAATCAATTTGAAACGGTGATACAACAGAATATGGTATTATTAAGTTTTCATCACTCTGGTTCTGGCTGAAGGATGTATGACAACAAAAAGTTCAATAACTGACCAATCCAGGTTACAGTACGCAACTAAGACTTGTTCATAATATTTTGTGTATGTCTAACTATTGGCGGATCACTCTTCCCTACCAAAGGCAAACTCTTATTTGTAGATGATCTAAATTTCATATGTAGCTGCATCAGTACCATTCTTCTCTTACATGACAGAAGACAAAAATCTGGTAAGAAACTCCAGCAAAGCAGATATGGAACAGCATCATCAAAGTTAATATCATTACTCCAATGATCAAAGCAATTTTACGTCAACAATACATTCAGCAACCTACATGGATCCAAGCATTCTAGCTACATAAAAAGCTGACCTCTCAGCTAGTCAACAACCAAACTATGGCGGTTATAATTGACTAGCGGCATATCCTACAACAACAATACATACTCCCTAATACCACGGTAGGTACCTAATTGTGAGAAAAATGATACTTCATACGAGATTAAAGGTTTGTTGAAGCAATGAAATATCATACCTTAGCAAGTAGAGTTCCAAGAAAGTGAAAAAATTGCAGATGTTGCTCATGTACCAATCCTGATCCAGGATTAGGGTAGAGAAGGTGATCCGAAGTTTCCTGAGTAAGCCAGGCGAATCAAGAACAAATTAATTTCAGAGTAATACTGTATTAGCTGACTTATGACAAAAAAAAAGGCAACCAAAATTTTAAACTGTTGTGATGTAAATAATAAGAATATGTCTTTGGTTGAGGATTCTTCTATACATGTGAATGAAGATGTCACACAGCTAAGTGTTCTCCAGAGCCTCCTCTATTGAATACAATCAAGAAGAAAGGCAAAATATTTTTGATAAACATGTCAACATGAAATAATAAAGCAGAAAGTAGATCACTGACCTTAAATAACCCATACTGCACATCAAAGGCTGCTCGAGTAATATTCTCCATGAAATCTTTGAAAATGCCACCACCATCAATACCAGCCTCCTCAACTCCAAACTCATTAATAAATGATACCCGAATCTGTAAACGAGCAGGCAATCATGATTGGACTATAAAGCGCAATCTTCTGAATTCAGATAAAAACCTCTGATATACAACAATATAAGCAGAACACAATACCGATCCTCGAAGATCCTCTTCGGATAATGCACTCATCTGATTATAAGCATCTTCTAAAATATGATCACGTCGAATCCTGAATCTGCTTCTGGCCAAAATACCATGGGATCCATTTCTTTGCCTAACAGCCAGTAACTGCGACTGGAAGACACATTAAAGCATATCATCTCATAAGTGACTCAATAAGAAAAAGCTCTCATTGTCTGATATCCAACATGCCAAAAAAAACAAGAAGGAAATAGTAGAAGGGAAGAAGGGAAAGAGATCTAGAAAGAGGGAACAGCAATAACAACTCTGTCCCTCACCAATTTGCAGTACCATTTGGACTCGAGTTCATAGTTGTGACAACTTAAAATCACTTACACTGAAAATTTTGGCCCTGCTTGTAAATGGTATCAAAAATGAAGCTCGCTTTAATATGTCATTTGCCTTGGTTCCATCTACAATTGCCTGAAAAGAAATTTCAAGGGATTGGTATGCACAATTTTGGCTCCATGAATCTAAACTAGAATTTCAGATTCCATTACCTGAGAGATAAATGAATCATCAACACCATCGGCATGAAAATCGCTTGGTGAAGTAAATTGTCGTCTATTATTCCAATCTTGCAACTGTAAAATTTTGTATAAAAGTTAAAACTGCAAGTTGCTAATGCGTGAAAATGGCAGTGAATGTTCCAACTGACAGCTGAGTGGAAAGAATATCAGAATTGTCACTGATTTCCTAATTAAAATTCAGAATAAGCATACGAAACTACCTGCGAGAGTAGTTCAGATGCAACAATGCTGACTTTGAGCTTAACAGATTCTATAGGGTTCCTCTTCTGAGAAGAATTACTAGTAACTGGTTTCATCAAACTATTATGTCCCACAGGATTCACCCAAAGCAGCTGCCATAATGCCTACACAAAATAGCAAATGTAACAAAAACATTTGGCATTGTATCATTAATACAATTCCAGTAACTACATACTCCAGTTTACATACTCAAACTGCAAACAAAAGTTACCTGTCTAAGGATAATTATTAGGGATCGGATATCTTTCAAAGATAGTGGCTTCTCCTGCTCATAGAATTCTTCATTATCCACTATAGTAAGCATGTGCCTGATGATCCAGAAGTAGTTAGATTATCAATAACAGGTAACTGAAAATGGTAGGCTTGCCCATTATCATTCCTTCAGAAATAAACTATTCATAGGCAGGTAAAGAAAATGATAAGTTAAAAATCAGAAAATATCACTTACTTATACACAGGACAAAATACAACCAGGGGCAATAACCAGCCAGGAGCATCTCCAGGTAGATAAGATAGTTGCTCACGTAAGGATGACCATTTTTTGTTATCATGGCATTGCTTCATGAAAGTCCAAAGCACCCTAACTAGATCAGTTCTATATGCCAGTATAGTCATAATTAGCTCAAGGGGTAGAGTGTTGAAAGTGACATGTAGGAATCCACAAACAGCACCAACAGCTGCAAATGCTTTATCATCCAGTCGGCAAACAAGACCATTGGTCGGTGTAATTTCCCTAAACAGAACATCTGTCTGGAAAAGCAAGAACCAAATATTTCTTGGATAACTTTCCAAATAAGTAAAGCTTAATTGACTATCTTTGATATAAAATTTTAATGTAAACCAATTAGCATACCAATTGCAGGAGAAAGCGTGAATTCATAGCATTGATTATCTGCTGTCCAAGATCTTCATCCAAAACTATTTCCATATCATCAGACATCAAGATATTATCATCCTCATCCAGAGTGGAACCTGAAGTCATCCAACAGTTGCATGTATATATTTCAGCCGAGAAAGTAATTGCCAAATGTATATAAAATCAGCTTATGAGTTTAATGATCACATATAAAGACAAAGCATAAGCAATCTGAATCAGGAGAAAAACCCGTCATATCAAAGAGCAAACAATGAATCACTATATTGTAGAAAAGAATGCCTACTTTCTTTAGTTTCCCGACTTGATGGTTTAAATGATGGAAGTGCATCCAGAAGAAAAGTTGCCACAGCTGCCAAGTCTAAAGCCTGATTCAAATAAACAAGAAAGGAAACAATCAGCCTAAACTTGGATAAGTTTCAAGAAAAAATTTTGGTAGCTAACCTAAACAAACTATGAACCAGCATTCACACTTAAAGAAATCCACAGAAACCATCCTTCTATAATCAAAAGAATTTTCTTTGCAGCTACAGGAGTGAACTGTTGAGACATTCCCTTTATTTCATACATTGCATGAAAAACTGAGATGAGTCCTAGAAGACTAACAGACTCTAAACAATGTTCATGTCCAACTTTTATAGCCTTCTCACCATCTGAAATGAACAATTAGGCTGACAAAGAGTTAATCCTGCAGCTTCTAACATATTGCCGAGGAGGCATGCATATCCAGGATGCCCCCCTGAAACATCATCAGGCAGTACATCAGCATGATGCTGCACACTCTCTGCCATCTGATGAATGTAATGCTGGCTAAGCTCCTGAGTTGCAAAGACCTGTAAAAAGAGTAACTCCAGTTATGGCAGATAACAATCCATAGATAAGTATGCTCAACAAAGAAAGCAAAACTGTCAACAATTTGAATGCTACCATAAAACAAAATATGAATGATAAAAGCACACCAAATTGATCGGTTTTCTACTAGAAGTACCACCACAAGATTAGTTTGATACCCAGAAGCAAGTAAAATTACCTCTTTTAACCTGGGAAAGAGATTCCACAGTAAAGGAATAGTGAACATCTGAGATAAGAAACTCCATTGAGCGTCAATATCAGCACATGTGCAAGGCAAGTGACCAATGTGAGAAATCACGAGTATAAGAATGCGCTCCAGTGAAGATACTTTTCCCACAGAACTACAAGCTTTTGCATTATCCTGCACAAGATTAAACAGAAAATGATCCCAAAATTTATACTAGTTTAGAATTGACCAACAGGCACCAGGCTCAATGAAAAACCAACATAAAAATTTCAAAACGATTTGATGAAAAAATCAAGCTTGGGTTAAACAGTTATAAATCCAGATAAATAAGCATTAACCTACAACAGTATCTTTGTCTTTTCAGCAGTAGTAGACAGTCAAACATCTGAGTTTTACAAATATTGAACTAATATAGAAGAATAAAAAACAGTATCAAAGCAGAAATAATGAAACGATTCACACCTTCCCTATAAGAGTGATCTCTCGGTACAGGGCAAATGCCTTTTTTTGCAAGATATAGCTAACAACCCTGCAAGCCCACGGAAGTTTTGGATCTATCAACAAAAGTAAAACCTCCAGCAAGAGACTTGATGGAGAGTCCCCAGACACCATCAAAAGTTCATCCTTGAACTTTAATCTGCTCAAGATGAATAATCATGAATTAAGCATCATTAAAAATGATTTGAATGTGGCAGAAGCTAAACAAGAAACCATTAATTGATCAGAAAAAGCACCAACAGAACTTAATGGTGGATAGATTATAAGATAAACCAAACAAAATGTATCTGGACCAACCTATTCTGATATACAGCCTGAATACAGGTAAACCCAAGTTGTTTCACTCTATAGTCCACAGCAGCACGGTTGATTGAATAATCCGAACCAGAAAATAGGCTCACAATATCCCCTGCAGAATATTTACATACGGTGTATGCTAAGAAAAGATGATTTAATGCAGAAAAAGATAAACAGTATAGACGAAGAGCAATAAAGAAGATTAAAGTCTACTGCATATTTTTCCTTCCCCTATAATCTTTTCATACTAAACTTAACATCTACGATTAATTTACAATGGATTGGCACAAAAGCTCCTCCTCCATTCATTTACAACAGAGAGAGAGGGACTGCCAATAAGTCTGCCCTTGTCAATGACCACAATAATATGTAAAACCTGGGGCAGCATGACATTTTTAAAAATAATATAACTACGCAAGGCAAGCCAGCAAAGTGACTTCAACACAACCATCAAGTTGAGACAAACTGCTAACACATTAAAACAGAAAAGGTGATAATACTTTTAAGAGAGGGGCAGTGCTACTCAAAATTGCCTACGGAACAGCCATGAAGAAGATTATGATGATGATGGCATGGCACTGATATAACAATAATAAGACAGAGAAGAATACCCCCATCATGAGCCATTTGCAGAAGCAATCGGCAAGCCTCCACGAGAATGCGAAAATCAGAACTATTTTTTCCATCAAAGAAAAAGAAGAGCTGGGGTAAGAACTCCGACTCTGGACCAAAAGCAACCCTGTAAACAAAAGACAATTTGCAGCCAAGAGGATTAAAACAAAATAATAAAAAAAAAGTGATCAGCAAGTGTATCAAACAGGTACTTTCACAATGGCTTCTGGAGATTATGATGTGCATGTTGCAGCCATACCTGTCTACATTCTCACAACACTTCCCGTATGTTCCATAAAACCGCTCCCGCATCTTAGAGCGTTCAACATCCGCTGCCTTCCGCCCTCTAAAGCATTTCTGTAATCGTCAATCGGTCAACATTTTGCACATTGTACAATTTCCATAAGCCAACAACAAACTACAACAACGCGCCAAAATCAACTAAAAGACACGGCATCTCCCATCATCTAAACAAAGCTTATCCAAATCAATAAGAATGTGATGCACAAATCATGTTCCGCTCACCGTTCATAAACGGCTAATCGAGCAAAACCTAACCTGAATTTTGACGGCAGCGGCATGCTGTTGTCGCAACCACAAACGTTGGTTACGCTCCAATCTAGTTTGTTCTAGAAGCTTCTGCCTATCTCTCTCTTTCGAGCTCCGTCCTCCTAAATCCACTCGCTTCCGTGTCGTCGGATCACCAGTAAAGAACATCCTCCCCCGAGTCCACTCGACCGAGTCACGCCTTTATAATTAAGCGTTCGTAAACAACCTCCGGCGATAAACTTCTACTTATTAATCGAATAAAGTGTAAGGAAGCTGAGACCGACGAGGCACAATAATAATAAAACAAAGAACCTCTACGATAGAATAGCCCCAAAAACGGAGGTTTTCTGTGTTTCTTTGCTCCACAATTTCATGTTTAATGAATTATTTCCTCTTTAATCTTTCGCTTTCTTCTCCTTCGGTGGCGGTTTCCGCTCTGCTTTTGCTGGCGGACGGTGTGCGACGGAAGAAAACGACTGGGAAAAGTCGCGGAGAAAGAAGGGAAAAAGTCGAGAAGCGCAATAAGTTCAACCTTGGTGGGTGGATTTTAAAGTATTAATTTAACCGCGGTTTGGTGCGTTTTCCCACGTCGAAGCTTCTATATGCAAAAGGACAAAAGCTGGAACTTTTCTTCTCCGGCCCACTGGGCTTCTACACAAGTTCTTCAAATTATACAGAGCCCATTTTACACAAAACCAAACCCAACAGATCTATATACTATACGGCAATCCACTGAGCTTCTGAGTGCGATCCGATCCAAAGATCCGAAAATCCAAAGTCCTGGATTTTAAACCCATACACTTGCTTATAATTGGGCCCAATGCATTATAAGTTTTTAAACTACATAGAGCCCATCCCTTAGAAGACTATCATTTTTGTCCGTTTTACATAAAGCCCAACTCAACTCAACCTATATATTCTATATAGCTATCCAGATGTTAAGGAAACGAGGCTGAATGAATCTCCAATCCCACACAGGGGAAGTGGCGACTCCACTGCACACGAAACCTGGTTCTATTTTGGTTCAGATGGCACCAAGAAACCCTCAGTTTCTTCAAATGTTGCTTAAGAAAGAAACGCAGATAAGCCTTTCTTTTTTTCTTGTTTCAGGGGGAAACTTCTTTAACGCAAGCAGATATGTGTCTAATCGGTGAATGCATGTCAAGGGAAATTAGGTGTTGCAGCAAACTGATTAACAGTAGCAGATTTATAAAAGAGAGGTAGTTCCTTCTAGTTCATCAGCAGAAGCTATATGCAGATATGCCTGTTCAGCTGACTCCTGCCTTACCCACTACGGGTTACATCTTCAGCTTTGACCTCATTGTTTATAGATGGAGTTAAAGCTTTGGCTTTGGCTTTGGCTTTGGCTTTGGCTTTTAATTGACCAATTTAGGATTATATTAGGGTGTTGGGAGATTTGTAGCAGAGTTTGAGTGGTAGATGTATTGCACAGCACTTAGGGTGCCACTTGAAAACTGAATCATTACATGTTGATATGTATGTACATGGTGGATAATGGAATTCAAAGGAGGCATTCAAATCCTGAGGAAAATATAATCCAGTCAACCTCTTTTTCCCCCTCTCTCCCTAACATATCTGATTAGAAAAGAATAGTTCTGAGGATCTAGACCCTAGTTATAGGACATTTTTAATTGGATTTATGTGCTTCCTTTGTTGACAAGAAACCCAGGCCTGAGGGAGGGAGGGAGGGTAAGCAAGAAGTATTACAGGGATGGTGGGGCGAGCAAGGTCTTGTAGGCTGCTGACATCCATATAGGTGTTGAAACCTAAGGTCTCAATTATAGGAGCACGATGGGTTAAACTGCTTTATTATATACTCGTGGTCGGCTAGCTTGTGTATATGGATTTTGAAAAGGGTCTATCATTGAAATGTGTTATCCTAAGTCTTTAACAATTATTAACAAAGCTAAAAGCATGATGACCCCCCCCATTCACATTCACATTCACATTCACATTTGAAGAGTATTTTGATTAATACGAAAGATATCTAATCAACAAAATAAATTTCATTCACGACACGAAAAATCAAATTCCTCCTCTTCGGTTCGGAAGACTTGGATGTGAACAGAATAATTGCAAAACACAAGCTTATTTTGTTGCGCTTTAACAACCCCAGCGCAGCCTCTTGATGATCTACGGGGCATAAAGAAAGAACAAGAGAAGATGTATGTTTCCATCACAATCTTATGCTAGATCATGATATTATGATATGTCAAGTTGTGATGAGTGTGAGTATATAATATAAGATCAGAATTGTCTAAATAAAAGACTATAGGATTGTCTTATGCAAGATCATGGTTTATAAATAAAAGACTATACTCCTCAGCTGCCCATGTTTTCAATTATCCTTTTTTTTAATTTAATAATTTTCAATACTCGTAATTAAATAATGCATGCCTATAACCAAGTCTACATAACATTTTGAAGCTTTTGTCTTTTTTGTTTTGTACTTGCTCTCACTTCTATTAAATCTAATCTGTTGAAATTAAGTAAATAGAAAGAAATAGTATGGTTATTACTTTATATTTACATATGCTATTAAAGATAACGAAATTCTCATAATTTGGAAAATAGAAGCAATGAGAATTTGAGGCCTAGAGTGGTTAATCGAATCAAGAGGCGGATTAATTTGTTTGGAAATATAATATGGAAGCTTTAACATTACATTGACTGTTGACTAATGAGTAGAATACCTGTCACGAATCACGATTCTTCTATATTGACACCGAAAGTGCAAGCAAAAAATACCAAAATAACAAGTCTTTTTCCATGGAGGACTTTGATCTAGCTGGAGAAGCCATTGAATCTAGACATAAGCATCTTCAATTTTCTTGGTCAAATTCCCTCACATAAATATCCAATGATCCATGTATAAACACATATATATACACATATATACACATCTCCATCACTATCCCAAAGTGTTAACTAGCTTTTTTGTCACCAGTCTCGTCATTTTCAGTCTCATCTCCATCGTCATCATTCCAAGGTTCCACCTTGCAACTTGAACCCCATCAATGGAAATCGACCTGCGAATTAACTAACAATCTGTCGCTGTAGTATGAGTGGGTTAACTCAGTACGTGGAAGCTTGGTGCAGGAGAGAGGTGCATATCCTTTCTCCTCTACACCCCTATCTACCCTATCTCCACAACTCTAGGTGTCACCTTACATGTCTCGATTAGTAGCATCTAGCTAGTTCGTGGGAATGTTATCATGTTATCTCCAGCTAAATGAAAACCTAATTATGTAAGGTTTTCTTCCAAGACTAAGGAGGTAATGAAAGCCATAGATGCCCAATATAAGTAGAAAGTTCCCCTGTGTGATCTTCTTCCAGATTCTTGTTGGAGACATCTGTTAAAATTACAGCAGTTCTGCAGATATATACCATGTCTTTCAAAATGGGATGACCCATCAGAAGATGTTAACAACCCTAGTTAATGGTGATTTTGGCTAACAAGTAATCTCCCTGGACAACGACAACAAACAGGCGGTGTTTCTATAGATATCCATCGAAATTCGGAAAAGAAGTCGTTCCGAGCCAGCCACAGCTTTACACAAAGCAAGCAAGCACTTGTACCTACTTGTGAGTAAACCTGATAACCATAATCAATGAAGCACCTTTTTAGATTAAAATGACAGAAAGCAAAGCAGAGGACCCATCCAACCTGTTGAAGGTCACGAGGAAGGAGGAAAAGGCTTTGGTCCCCTACCTACGGTGCCCAATGAGCAGCTTGTTTGTGCCTATATATGATTATATAAAAAGGCCATCTTACTGGTTATTCTGCCAAGTCACCACCGTATCAGATCTCCCACCAGTGTGAACCCTGGACTCAGAAAGGTGGATGGATATGTGGTGAAACTGAAGGCTCTGCACACTCGTCTTCTTTCCGTTGAACTATTTAATACCGTATCATCATGAAAAGAACAACACTAATCCATCCAAAATGGCCATATTTTAATGCAACTTCCTCATTTTTCAATACCCTAGTTGGATTCCAATAAATATACTTATATTAGAGTCATATCATACATAAATCTAACAGTACAGACAAACAAATAGCAAGAACTTCTCACCAAACCATCATGTTAATGATGAATGTAAATCGATCGATACTTTGCTATATGGTAAGATTTGAATCCTTGACCTTTGATTAAGAATATACAAATCTTATCACTCAATCATAATTTTGGGATTGATCACTCTTTTTTCTTAAATTAATGCTAATTTAAGACTCCAATTTGTAATCTACAAATGGTTGAATGGTTAGAGGAACATCAAAAACCTTTGACTAATGGTAAAAGAAAACAAGAAGCTCATATTGTAAGAGGGGAAGGCATTTATCAAACTAGATATGGGTCATATTGTAGAGTTTGAAACCAACATTGTCACGTAATACTTAATAGAGAATTGGCAATGACTAGTCGAGAGAAGAGCATATACATATTCTTTAATGTTTAACACTTGGCTAGGCTAATAATTAAAAGGGAGCGTGCATCTTTGAGATGTGATCATGGTGGTCGTCCTTTTCTATGCCTCCTTTGGCGGCTTTCTTCACATTTCTCTAGAATATACATCTGTAAAATATTTTTATATCGATAACTATCATATATTTTTTTAGCATTTTCAAATATAAAACTCAAAAATAAATAAAATAAAAAAATCTTATATTGGGTGAGGACCTAAAGATGATTCTGAACGAGCTTTTGAATACATAAATATATTTGTGTGCTTATATTCGAATGGTTTCATGTTCATGTTCAAGTGCAATGTACTGCATGATTCCAAAGCCACGTTGTTTTCATCCTGTTTGTGGAAATGCTAAGCAGTCTTTTATACACACACAGTCAAAGGTGGATACGATTTTTATACCTAACAGAATACTTGTATATCAATAAAAAATCCCACATGGCTATTGAGAAGATGGGTCAAAAGAATTGTAAAAGCAGAAAAAGGGTTAGCGTACAAGATATGTTTTGGTCAAAGACGCTTCACCTTGACAAAACATAGATGGCAAGAAGAATAAGGACATTATTAGTTTAGTTGTAACCTCTGCAACATGTTAGAATAAACCCATAATTGTGATTAAGAAGGAAAAGATGGAGACAGAAAGAGAAACTCCTTCCATTTTTGTTCTGATGGAAGATGTCAACACCATTAACCCACAAAACCCGCAGTACTTTTGACAAAAGAGCCATGGAAACAGAGGATAATGCATCTCTTTCTTCTTTCCTTTTTGTTGATTTCAACTAAGCAAAGAGACTTTCACCTGCAAACACAGCTTGTTTGCTTAGTTGAGGTTAGTAGGCATTCTGGTGTTGAGTTCTGATGCCAGAATTCTACTAAATTGTACGTTTTCAGCTGTTAGTGGGTAGGAATCTAAACTTAAACACGTGGGTTTGAATTGATTAGGGGTCAAATACCAGTTAATTGGAAGCAGGTAGCAATGTCAAAAATGGTACATAGTTAGTTCTTCAGTTATTTCAGCATAGTTTCTTTGTCCATTGAAACTTTCTGCAGCAGAACAATCAGTGGACCTGTTAGTTGAGGATCTGAGGACTTTTGGGTTCAGAACATACGCATCACTTGCACCCAATTTTCCTACCAGATTGATCTTTGTCTCTGCAACATCGATCACAGAAATACGCATCAAGCCTTACTTCTGCAGAGATACACCACGAACTCTTAAGATATCCGTCTTAATAGGTATCAATCAGACGATAGTTTTATAAAGAAAAATTTCAACTTTTATTTCAAACTTCTAGTAAATGGATACAAGTGGATGACCATCAAATCGTCCGACTTGATTCCATTCATCCGTTAACGAATCTAAAACCTTGGAGACCAAGGCTGCACAGTGGGGGGCAGTAGGCTAGCTGGCAGCTCCGGAACTGGAGACCGACCCTGACGAAAGGATACTAAGTGGACGACTGCACTTGGTCAAATGTATCGGAGTTTCTGCCTTTAGTTTTCCTGGATCGATGTCTCCGTTTTTTGTTTTGGAGAGTGCAGGAAATTCTATACCGGAATCTATCTAGAACCCCACCCAACTTTGCTGTATCCCATCTATTTAATTCCCTGTTGGCTTGAAGTTTCAATAATGATATATGGCCAAAAGTCCAAATAATGCATAATCAATTTCTCTTTTCAAACGAAGTGACCAATTCAGTAGTTTTTTGTTGAAATTAAGGATCAGTACTGACTTTCAGCTCTAGGTAATTATGCATTATCTGTTTCTCTTTTTCCTCCTTTCATCTATTTCCTTTACTTAATCATTCTAAATCCAAGATTGGGTTTTCTGCAGAACATCATGAGATAAATCCTACAAACGTGTCATCCAAATCATCAAGATAGGCAAACATTTATGCAAGAAAATGAATTCAATGAGTCGTTAAATCCCAAAAAAATAGAGTTTGTCACCTGAAAAATTCTACCCTGTTCGTATCGGATTAGTCAATTATCGAAAATAGTAAACAACGGGGAGTCAATACCAAAAAAAAGCTCACGAACATTGAGGATGTCCCAAACTTACACTAAGCTTGCACAGCAGAAAGGATACATATGCTTTGTATCCTCCAAAAATCCAGAAATCAAAAACTTTCTCTTTTGAGAACTATGAATGGCACCACCTTGTAGAACATACTCAAATACACCCACTCCACCAAAATGTAAGCTTTGGAGGGTAGCTGCCTTTTCATATGCAATAACCCTCAATCCCTACTAAGTGCTTCTACCTATTCATACTTGTAATTATTGGTTCCCTCTTATAGAAAAGGTTTAAAAATGTTGCACTTGTGGGTAGTGAGTGGTGTTCTTACAAAAGAATCTTGGTGCTATGGGGTCCCATACTAGTTTTGCCCTCAGTTTTTTTTTTTTTTTTTTTTTTTGCCTAGTGGGGTGCCATCACTTTTCTTTTTGTGGGTTTTATCATTATGGTCTCAATCTCATTGGAGCTCAACACCCGAATCCATTCCTAATTGTAAGATTAAAACAACAACAACAACAAAAGGAACAACACATTTGTTTCTCCGACCACACGACCAAGAAAGACTCAATGCAAAATTTTTAGAACAAAATAAGAAACTTGTCCCCTTCTACCACGGACAAGTAAAAGGTATTGGGTTCTGAGAGGCTTCAAAAGTGCTGAACATTATAAACACAAGACACAACCCATTCCCTTTCCTTTCAGCTTTAGCATAACACGTGATCATCATTTCATCCTCGGAAAACTATAATAAAATTAAATTAATTTAGATTAATCTTTTTTTCTAACATAAATAAATGACTCGAACCATAATTAAATATCGAGATAAATCTTCTTTATCCTCTAACAAAGTGCACCCTCGCAACTAGTTAAACTAACCAGTTTCCCAATTCCTTGTCGGCAGCCAACATATTTGTCTTTATAGGCCAAAACTATGAACTCTTCACTTTTAAAAACTCTTTGTGTGTCTGGTTTTCAAACCATTTTGGGGAAACCTTTGATAATAAAGGTCAAACATGATGATAGGATGGCCCCCCATACTAAAAATGATCATACTATGCTATCAAAAAATAATCAATCAAAATTCGAAAATAAAATTATTTTCGATATGAGATTTACCGTTTCTAGTCACTATTGAGATCCGTAAACATACTTAGTTTTAGAAAAAAAAATCACAATTCGCTAATAAAAAATTAAAGATTAAAGTTGTGGCTGTAAAATAGATTAAGGGATCACAAATTAATTAGTGAGCACTTGCAAAGGGTGGCCTCTCTATGCTTAGACCATGGAGAGCCAAGGCGATAGGAGACGGCAAAAGCTCTCACGTAAATAAGCCATTCTATTTGCTTGGCCATCCCATGGTCCACGTGGCCGCCTTAGAATATTTTGGTATTCCATTTGAAAATTAAATATAGTTCCTTCTTACTATATATACGCTTGGAAATTAAATTAAATAAGTGTATTTTTTCATTAATTTTTTTCAACTACAGTGGAATATATCTCAATTCTGTCAATTTCACTATATCAATTATTCATAGGTTACTATACAATATATCAATTTTTTGGCTTTAATAATATTACTATTTATGTTGACTCTCTCTCTCTCTCTCTCTCTAAATATATATACATGAGAGATGTGTACTTGCTATATGAGGTGATAGTAGTGTGGCTGGACGTGGGGCTATTCTATCCCCATGGTAGGGGCTAGTTAAAATCTTAACCAAGATAATAAAATTGGGGTCCCGTCCATACAAGCCATAAAAGGTGAAATAGACAATCTTGTCAAGTGTCACAAAAATAGCATCAACATAGACATTCATGAGCCGTACTATTTCCCAGTTTTGTTGATTTATATGGAATTTAGAGGGTGTGACCAAAATATTATATTTTCCTTCAATCATATTAACGCTAATTTATCATCAAAATATCACATAACATAAGTTTAAATAAATAGCTAACTAAAATAATAAATTTTATTTTATAGAAAATTATTTTTTTTAAAAAAAAGATAGATAATTGGACAGGGGAACAGGGAAACGGGGAAACGGGGAAAAGAAAAGGGTGGCAAAGTCGACGGCCACAAAACTTGCATGTCGCAGGCACACAGAGAATAGTGAGGCAAAGTCAAAGGGTCAAACTTGAAAGCCTTTTTAGCTAACCATAATCACCATAGCAAAGCTTCATTAGCGCTAATCAAGTGTTAATTAAATAGTAATTAAGCCGTTCTCATTGCGGCTTGGTCTCCTTTTCTTACTAGTTCGTTTTATGAACCTACCTTGTACATCTATAAAAACCCACCTTCTCTATCTTCCTGTAATAATCCAACCATCTCTCTCTATACAGAATCCCTTCTCTCTCTTCCTATCAAAACCTTCCTTTCTTTTTCTTTCATTCTTTCCTTCCTTCCTTCCAATTAATCCGCCTCCCCATTTAAGGAAATGATGGATGTTAAAGCCACCAGAAACAGCAATATCAGCCAGAGCAGCTCCTCCACCGCCACCGCCGCACATAGTGATCAAGAGGAGATGGGTGATTTGAGGAGAGGTCCATGGACGGTGGAAGAAGACTTCAAGCTCATCAATTACATTGCTAATCATGGTGATGGTCGCTGGAACTCCCTAGCTCGCTGTGCAGGTAACGAATTACTCTTTACGCTTTTACCTTTTTTTTATCATCCAATTTATGGCCAAGTGTCAAGAAACAACTAAGATGAGATTTCCCTGCACGGAATTTAACCAAAACTGTTAATCTTTTCGATGAGATCGACTGTTTTGTCTGTTGGAGAGGTTCTGCAGGAACCGTCCCAAGCTGCTTCTTCTTCTTCTTCTTCTTCCTTTTTTTTTTGTGGAAAAGCATACACTAGCTAGCTAGGACTTATTAATTAAGACAACTCCGTCACAAAAGAAAACTTTACCAAAAGATGTCTCTTTTCCAATCTCTCATCTTCAAATTCTATGAAACACGTACGACAGGTCTCAAACGAACTGGTAAGAGCTGCAGATTGAGATGGCTCAACTATCTCCGCCCTGATGTTCGACGTGGAAATATCACCCTTGAAGAACAACTCATGATCCTCGAACTTCATTCCCGTTGGGGCAATAGGTATATATATATATATATATATGTTCTTATATATCTTTATCTACTCCTTTGCCTCATCTTTAACATGGTCGAAAAATTGCAGATGGTCGAAAATTGCACAGCACTTGCCAGGAAGAACCGACAATGAAATCAAGAACTACTGGAGAACCCGAGTTCAAAAGCACGCAAAGCAGCTCAAATGTGACGTGAATAGCAAGCAATTCAAAGACACCATGAAGTACTTGTGGATGCCTAGGTTAATTGAAAGAATCAAGGCAGCCGGCGGTTCCAACTCAGCTTCCCCCATGACCGCTAACACCGCCACCGCAGCAGCCACCAACCCACACTTAGTGAGAAACCCAGCCGCCGCCGCCGCCGCCGAAAACGCCAACGTGAGCGGTTCTGCAGGGAACATGGTCCTGCCTCCAGCTGGTATCAATATTGGCAATGATCATTACCTTGGAGTTGCACATGTCACCCCTAGTTACACCCCAGAGAATTCCAGCGCCGCTGCCTCATCAGATTCTCTTGGGACTCAGGTTTCACCTCTCTCGGACTTGACTACCGACCTGTACAATATCCCGGCGAATCACAACCCTAATCCAGACTACTTCCAATCTGCCGGGAACTTGATCAGTCCAACCGGATATTACGCTCCAGGATTGGACTTCCAGGCTATGGAACCGATCAACAACCAGTACTCATGGATGGACGGTGGGGAAGCAACAGACTCTCTCTGGCATGCCGAGGATGTCTGGTTCTTGCAGCAGCAGTTAAACAACAACATGTGAAAAACAAAAATGGTAAAGACAAAGGAAGAACAGGAAGAAGAGAAAGGTGAAGCTTTTAAAGGTAGAGTAAACACCAAATCGAAAACACTACCATCCCCTATGGTGGAGGAAGGGTATACACGAATGATCACTATCTACAGAAATAATTCAAAAATACCAAGTAGAGTCATGATGGACAGGGAGTTCTCATTGTGGATTACTATTTTTATCTTTATCTCCATAACCCCCTATGGGGGAATTTGTAATTTGAGGCTTTCCTTCAATCATCTCAATTCTTTGACATTGATGCTTGAAACTAGCTTCTTGTTATACCCATTTAACCAATTTGATTGATTGCATTATAGGAGCATGTTACCCATATCATTAATTATAAACTAATAAAAAGCAGAGCATATAATTGTTTCCACCATCTTTATTCAATACGTACCGATTAACAAAAGCTCCAGGAAAGACTAATCCTGTTATCGACCATATATTTAAAACCATAGGGGATTGTTTCCACCATCTCTACTTGGGATGTCCATTTATTTCATCAACAGTTCCTCATAAAAGGCATTGGATCTCATCTATTAGCAATACTTGTCCATGGGGTCTGAACCAGCTGAAGTTGCATAAATAGTTTCTAGATGGCAAAAAAGGTGAAACCGTACTTGATTTTCAGACGTGGCGTTACAGGATTCCTTTAACCCATGGGTTCTTTTTTATTTTTTTTATTTTTTTATGCTATTAAAAGAAGGAGATGATCTTATCCTGTTAATCGTCATCACTGGCCACACACCCTTCCTCTCTTACAACAACAATTGATTGAAAAGCTTCAATCAAAAAAAAAAAATAACAATTGATTGAAAAGCTTTAGTTCTGTTTACTTTTGTTTGCCCTCGTACGGACAAAATTCCTTGGACACCCCTTTATTTCAGACATAATCCTATGAGACCCCAAACAATCCATTAAACACATATTCGCTCATATTTGTCTTAAGCCCAATTGTCACTATTATTAATAATTAATTAATTAATTCCCACTAATCAATCTTTCTTCGATATGACTATGTGATTCTATTGGGGGTTTTCTTTAAAAGCCTTTTTAATCTTAACAGCCGCTGTTTTGGCTTAAGAAGCAACAGATTAGAGTTTGATTAGAGGAAGAAAAGCCAAAAAACGTGATAAAATAGTATAAAAGGAGAGAAAAAGAGAGAGAGAAAGATGTGGCGGCGGGGGAATCTTTGTAGGCGCATGCCTGATGCCCATAGGAGAGAAGCTGTCAAAATGGTCCCAAAGTGGCTAATGTGTTTACGAGTCGCCACGCGTCCGTCTTTTTCCAAAACCGCCATAAAAGTTTCTTACACAACTTACGGCTAATAATTAGCGGAAACGCGGACAACGCCAGAGAATGCGGCTCTGGTAATAAAATTGGTATTTTATTCCTAAATAAATATATATTAGTTTTTTATAAATAATTACAAGAATTACATACTTTTATTAAATATATAAAAATAAAATATTTTTTTAGTTTATTTTTTTACTCGTGTATCAATTATATATGAACGAAATTCATAATTTTTTATAATTAGATATTTTGTTAATTTTTTCCACCAGAGCAGATATTTTATAAAATAAAATTTATCATGAGATAAAAATCCATTATTGCCTACATACGTAAATCCCTACTGAATGAAATATAATGGTAAGGGTAAGATTAATTATAACTTAGAGTTGACGGAAAATTGCAAAAATAAAATTGTTGGTAGAAAAAAAATGAAATTAATTAATACATATGGTATTAGATAATTGGAGAGAAGAAAAAAGAAATAAAAAAGAAAACAGACGGCGCGTGTATTTTAGGACATATGTACACGTCACGCACGAGGGGAATGAACAACTGTACTCCACAATTGGTGGCAAATACTTATCTTTCCGCCACGTTGATTTATACTCATTGGTCATGTGTCTTAATTTCAGTTGAAGATGTCAAACAAGTAATCTCTTATAATCTGTGCGGGGGGCCTCTTTCCTGGTGAAAGACTTGTCAGTCAAAATATGGGACCTGTCCTGGACCATACCTGAAGTGAACTCAGGTGGGCATCTCCTCCGTAGTCTAATATGTCTTTTCATTACAAAGAATTTCGTAAAATCAGTAACTTGGTAGAGTTTATCATATTATAAAATCATTACTCTTGATTGTGATCGTAATTCACTTGTCAAGATTAATAAATCCTTATTAAATTAATGCTAACAAATAAAATATATTTGTTTTGTTGGTCCCATAATTGATATCTTATTTGGATTTTGATTATTAAAAAATATAAATATTTAGCCATGTTTGATCAAAAATTAAGTATTAGATTCTTATTTTATCAAGGTTGGGTGGTAAGGTAATATATTTCAATGGTTGGATTTTTTATTTTGAATATGGAGTTTTTTAAAATTTGAGGTTAGTTAGACTCAATATAATTGATACTTACGATACAAAAAAGAATTAATCATTCTTATAAATGATGAATGTCTTTTTAATTTAGAAAAAAATGAGGTTTTGAATCATTGTATATTTATATTAACATTATTAAGCCAGGACTAAATCCAATCTTAGGTTTAATTTTGATTGTTAGACTAAAAATCATCAAATAATATTGAAAACAAAGGAATGATTAGGTTGTAATAAAGTCGAAAAATTTCTTAGTTCTAGTAATTTTCTTCAACTTTTCTTATCGTGAAACATCGTCAACTCGAGTTGGCTCCATGGCAGTCCAATGAAAAAGCCATAAAGAGTGCAATGACAAATGGCATAAGCCATGAATGGCATCACATGCTTTGGGGTGCACTTTGAACTTTTCTATCGCTACTATTTGGAGATGAACCTCAGATGGAAGGATGGGTTGATGGAGGTTTTGGTATTCCATTTTCCTCTTCGTTAATTGGCATTTATTTACACATCGATTGCGTGAAGATTTCTAACGAAAGCGAAGTAACCCACATAGCGCAAATTTGCTTCGAGATGTTGTGGTCGATCAATAGCCCCAAGCACTACAGCCTTCTGATGGCTACCAAAAAGTCATTGGTCATCTCTTTCAACTTCTGGTTCATGACCCAAAAACGTACAGAAGATCTCTCCAACCCGTAATGAATAGGGTAATGCTGGTGTTAGTGTTCCACTATAAGTAAGAGCAAAACTTAGCATTATTATTATTCATCCTTATCCACGAGCCCAAGATGATCTTGATGGAGACCCTTTCATTTGTTTCATGCTTGTTCATTAATAATCATAGATGGGGGATCTGCCCTTTTTGTCTTCCTTACACATCAAGCTTCAAGTTTTAAGCATTAATTAATCAGGATTCAAGTTCTTCTATTGAAGTTCGGAAGAAAATTTATCATAATCGACAAAAATATTCTTATACTCTCTTACATGCATCTATTGGGTTAGAAGAAAACTGAGTTTGCAGTATGTATAAACAAACATGCTGGAGAAAAGAGACATATGACTACTTTTGGGTATGCATGAAAAGAAATGTGTTAAATGTGTTTTTGATACCTTTTATGGGGAGAGCTTTACATTGCTTAAAGAAATATATTTTGATAATATGAATATTCCTCGATATGTTTCAAACTAGTTCTACTAATTGATGCTTTCTCTTGATGTTTCTCCTTCCTAACATTCATTAACCCTAAACCACAAAATGTTAGAAAAAGGCATGTTAGTGAGTGCACCATTCTCTTCCATGGTTGGGCAAATGATAGGGATTGGTAGGATACACTATTGCCGCAAATTTCATAAAGCACATTAATTAAGAGGTGCATTAACCACAAGTTATTTTAAATGTGCCAATTAGTTAGTAGCTTTTACTTGAATATAGGCATAAAGCCTTCCCCTTCTCTTCTTGGGAATCGAATCCCTAACTCTGCAAAAAAGAAAGTTAGCAAATAGGAAATTTACCTAATGAGGGTCACATGTTGATGTTTGGGTTTTGCTTTGATTTTGTTAATCACAATTAACCTTGTGGGTTAATTGTGGTTATTGGTCAATTATGGTATCTGTAGTGATGATTGACGCTTGTTTTGACTAAACAGTAATTTCTCATTTGATATGATGGATGATTCTATTTTATTATTATTTTTTTCTTATAGATAAATAAAATTATTATTTTAAATTAAAAGAATAATATTGATGGGAGAATAGTGTATATTTCTACCCAATTCATTCTCTGTTTTCCTTTTTTTTTTTTCTTTTTTTTTCAGTTCCTCTTAGACAATATGGGCCTAACATATATGAAAATCAGGAGTTGTCATATTGAAAGCCCAAAATTGAAACTAAATGGGCTTATTCATGAAATCATGATGAGACATATCTAATAGGCCAAAGTCACCCATTCGTCACCTTAATTGGATCAGAAAAATGGCACCAAGACATGAAATTTTCTTTGTCTAAAAAGAATATAGATATTTGATGCATTTCTAGCAGAATGGTGTATATCTTTAGTTTAACCCGTATGATATACAGTATTTACGTATGATGGAATCCAAAATCATAAAGCAAATATGCGAATAAACCACTATGCAAATACGTTATTGGTGCTAGTTAAGACTTAAACCGGTGAAAGTAGTGTTGTCCAATGATCATCTTCCTGTAGTTAGGAGTCAAGTCATACAACTATGCTCATCACCATCGAAAAGACCAGGATCAGCACAAATTTCCACGCACAGCTGGGAGTCCTGTGACACATGCCTGTTCCTGATGACTTGTTTTTCCAGTACAGCCTCTGATTTTGTGCAGAGCACTGAAAAGACAAGCAGTTCTGTTAAAACAAATGTGGAAAAGTAGGCAGCAGCATCTTTGACTATTATTTTTCTGAATTTTCTAGGATGACTTGGGTAGTTTTAAGGTGCTCCGGGAACATACGTGAACAGTATGCTCCCAAGAGACATGAACAGTGCAAAACAGTGAAAATAATTATGTATTTACGTTTTTATCCTTTGATTTAAAAAATATTATTTTCACTGTTTGATACTGTTTATGTCTCTTGGGTGTATACTGTTCACGTATGCTCCCGGAGCACCTTAAAACTACCCGGATGACTTCCCCCTTTGATGTCGCTTTTGGATATGTAAAAGTACTTTACAAGTATCTATATCAATTCCTTAACGAATCTCTTCTCAGAATTTGATCGTAAACTCTTTGGTTATGGGTCTTAATACGTCGAAATCTAAGACCTTAGATGAGTTTCCTGAGAATCTGAAGCCTAAATTTTGTGTTCTTGCATGTAATGTCTGTGTACATCAGTATCTGAGTGAGTCCTTTCCCAGATTCTAGATTCTAGCATAAGAGTAACAGGCTTGGAAGACCCAAAATTTACACAAACAGAGTAAGCTGCAGGAGATCAGATTCGTTTCCTCAAAGTGTAATTCTCTGGAGTTCCTTCCTTCTGCTGAAAGATATCCAACGCCAAAATTCCCCTTCCAGGAGTACAAAAAAAGAGCTAGACCATACATCAACATCTGAACACTACTGTTGTATTTTTTTTAATCGACAACAATGACTAATTCCCACCGTCAGCTACTTTTACTTTTCGTACTTGATTAACCCATTAACCTTCATTCTCGTCAGCCTGCAACCTAAACAGGTGCAGGCGGCTGTCTCCTAGCCTCAGAGAATAAGTAGCCTTCTTGAACTCTCCCCAAGTGAAAGGCCTGTACATGGAAGGCCTGAGAGGTGAAACAATATCAGCTGGAGCGCTGATCTTTGCATGAAGGGGTGGCGCAGCAAAGTAGGCCATGGACAATCTAGACTTGTTCGAGTTGGTCAAGGCCTTGTGCCTCACACTCACAAATCTCCCATTTGTCATAGCCTGCAATACAAATTGGCAGAAGCAGATTAGGATTTAGACACCGCACTCTGAGCAAAGCTGGCACAAGGTCAGCCTTGTGTCACGGGTCTAGAATTCGTCTCGTGGGCTAACTTCTATGGACGTAACACTATGTCACATCATCCTTTCTTTATCAGAGTCGTTTTGCCAGCTTTTCATTTTCGAAACAAGAATCTTCCTCATTTTCACCATTATTTTCAAGCTTTCTAAACAACAGTTCCCTACAGAGACACTATTCATGGTCGGCAATGACAGCACCTCATAACTATGACAGGCAAATAATAAAAAATCAATTTCCCTTTCGCTAACAGGAATCAAAAATCTCTGTCAGAGAAGAAAATCTATGGTTTATGTCATATCAACTTCTGTGCAGAGATTCTGCAATCTCATCGGCCACACGGGTTACATTTTCTCCTTACAGGCAAATCCTGAACAAGCCAGTTTAGTCATAGGACAGGAACTATGTGGGGTTCTAACCAGACATCAAAGAACAAAAAGTTGCAGTGATTCCTTCAGTTTCAATCAGTTTTCATTAACCATTCAATCACACCCCTCGGATTTTTATCGACGATGATTACAATAACACCCCTCGGGTATTATGGATGATGATTATAACAAAGAAAGGATTAGCAAATCAAAAAGGCAAGAGCGGGGTTAAAGAGATGGGGATTGAGGAGTGCACCAACCTGTAGCACGTCACCCACATTAATGCAGAAGGCAGTGGAGTCTGGTGGGACTGGAACCCACAGACCGTTGTTTAAGGAAATCTGTAGGCCGCCCACATCGTTGGATCTGAGGATAGTCAAGATCTGAGGGTCTGAATGCTCCCCAAACCCAACCCTGTTGCAGTTGTAAGATGCTGAGTCCTTGTCCTTGTCCTTGCAGAGAAGAGGCATAGGTGGGTAGTGATTGATCCTCAGGATGGAGTCACTTTCCATGTCCATTATCAATTTACTAAACACTGATGTGTCAGGGACCCACAACCCTTCTGCCATCAGATCTAGTAACTCACATGCCAGCACCCTGACTGCTTCTACGTAACCACACACAGCAGAGCTGTCATAGCAAAAAAAAAAAAATCCATCAATGATCACACCATCAATCATCAGAATGTTGCAGAGAAGAATACTTTACACCACAGCTTCGTTTTCAGCTTTCCCATTTCTGCTTTTTCAGGCTGCTTTTTTAGCATTATTTTGCTTAGCTTCATTTGGCCACACAAGCCAGTGAATCATGACTGCCTTTTTTCTCCATTTTTGGATGGCTCTACATTTTTCCTTTCCATAAAGCAAAAACATAATATACAATTCACTCTCTGATATGAACAACCCTATCTAACAGGTCATCCTGCCGGCCTCCCACCAGAATCAGAGTCCATTCCCTCGCTCATCAGATTGGTTTTCCTACACTTGTATTGAAGACTCATGATCATAACAAAACATGATTTAAATATACATATTTATCTTCTGTTATGAATTTATGATCCCCCATTTCAAAGCATGGACCATTGCTTAGGACCACCAACCAATCATTTTCTTACACTACCAAAATTTATAAATGAAATTTAATACGATAACATCTCCTCTTGTCTTGAATAAGAAATTCTGAGTTCAAAATTCGAGTGGGTGCCTTTTAATATGAACAAGTGGTGGACCAACTGCAGAACATAGAGCTGCCATACAGGAGGCTTAAGCTAAATCATGCAAATTATTAGAATGGGGGAGGAAACGCAGAGAGTAGCATGCTGGAGACGAGACATGAAAGAAAAAAGGCAAAAACATAAGAAATCTTCAATGTAATAATAGAAGAAAAAAATGTTATAAAGAGAGGAGAGGTGATATCAGTACCTCAACTTTCTGGGTTCGGAAGAGATGTTTTTGGATCTTTGAGCAATGGAGTGAGGATTAGCATTAAGAAGAAGATATTCAACTTCTCCACAATCACCATTAAAGCCAATGTTTTTGCACCCATAACCGAAGGGACAAGCCGGCCCAGCCTGCTCTTTCTCCCTGAATGACCTGGAAAAGAAGCTGATACTTTCTTGGTCAAGTTTAGCAATGGTTTCCTGAGGAACTCCATGGTTGATAACCTTGAAGAAACCATATTCTTCACAGGCTTTCACTATCATACTCGACACCTTTGATCTCTCACCTGAAAGGTCTATTACAGGCAGCTCAATGGCCTGGATTTTATCATTGCGAATTGGAGTTGGAGATGCCACCACCATGTTTCTTATAACACTAACAGTTGCCAGAAACCTCTTTTTGCAGAGATAAGCTCTAAGCAGAACAAAATGAAGAAAGGTCAAAGGATTTTTGAGTCGCTGCTCCTTCCGCTGCTTGCCATATATATAGATACGAGGAGAGAATTGTTGTGTCATAGGTTGGAGCTTTTAAAATCCTTAATTTTTTTTTTCCATGGGAGAGATTCAGGATTCCAAAGACTTTCTTAGGTGAAGTACATCTAGCAAATTCCTGTCATACAAAATGTTGACTTTCTTTATGGTTATTCTCTTACTTCTATCAACGTCACAAATATGTACTAATCGATTTTAGGGATTTCCACCTGTTAATTGAACATTCTATTTATAGTTAGTCCGAATATTTTACAATTTCGAACTCTTAATCTGTGATTAACCGTAATTTTGGATGTAATCATACTATAATCCAATTTTTCTACAAACAGGCTAAAGTTACACCATTATTGTTCCCTGATCAGGCTTATCCTTCTAGCTAGGGTTTGCTATTTCCTGCAGTATTGTTATCCATTATTTCCAGGCCACGTGTTTTTAACCTTTCTTTGAGCTCATGGAAGCTGCTCTCTAGCTCTTAATGTTCCACGTTTCTGTCTCTCTGAAGACCACAGAAGAAAAGCTATCTATTGCCATCATAATGGGCATTGGTAAGAACCCATAAACTGTTTTGCTGTAAGGGAAAAAAGAAAAGTGAAACTTGTCTTGGACATTTGGCCTTGGTAAACCATAATCCTATATCCATCACATCATCCTATGGTTGTAGGTCCAGCAGAGTAGGTTCTAGAGAAATACTGTGTGGAGAACCCAGAAAAACAATAATGGAAATTCAAAGATTATCAGAATTATTATCGATCGAAATTCAAAAAAAATATTAAAATCTTTCAGTAAGTGGAGAACTAAAATGCTGTGGACAGCTAAAGCGATAGGTTCTGTGCATTGCCCATGTAGTCTACAGTCCCAACACCGACTTCAATAAAGGAGAAAGTTCCCTCTTACCTTCCCAGCTCTCACATCTGGCCTTATCCTTTTCCTTTTCACCCCCTTTTTTCTTTTCTTCTCCTTGAACATTTCAAGTCTTATCCCTTCCGGACAGTGCAGTCACTGTCATTGAGCAAATCAGACCCATTCTTCTAAAGAAACACAGTTATTTCTTGGGATGTCCATACCTGTCAATCTCCTTGATTAATACTTTAGCTGACCATTCCTGGTCAGAGAAATATAAGTAACTTATTGTGATACACAATAATTCAACAACAAATCATGATAATTAATTTCGGTTGGACTTTTAATCATATGATAAAAATATATATTATTATAAATAATTCTATCATATAATATATATTAATCAAATATTTTTTTATTCTTTTCTAATGTAAAATTAGATAAACACACAAATTGAATCTTACAAACTCATCTTTAATTATTAATTTCAATATAATAAAAGGGATTATTCATTATCGATCAACTTTATTATTATGACACTCTCTTTAAAAAGAAAAAAAAAAGATTCTATGTACAATGGATAAGACCTTTTCAAGGGGACAGAACACAAGTGAGTCACAGGAGTCAAAGAAAACGTGCATAAGATCGATCATATCCTAACTAACATACCCCATTACGAAGAAAAGAATCGGGCAGGGGGACAAGAGACTTAGCGTGTTTCTAAGTCACACAAACGTAAGCATACCACAATGCCCAAGAGATAACTCTTGTCAGATTTTATTTCATGTGTTCCTCAAAATGATTTTGGATATTAAAAAATATAAATTTATGAAATTATGTACAATAAAGATACATATTTTTTTATGATTTTACATAATTAACTATATAATAGCATAACTGAAAATAAAAACATCGTATACTTAATTAAAATGATGATATTATATATATACATATAAAATTAATACGATCTCATGCTTCTCTAATCTTATCTACCCTTCCTGGGAATATGATTCAGAACTTGTAGATAAGATGCCTGATTATTGTATAAATTCGACACGTTTTTAGTGTGTTTAAAGTGCCAATGGAATGCCTGACAATTGCTGGGCAGGTCTTCTTCCATAAAGCCCATTTAGCAGAACCTCCAACATATCCCCAGACTTTTTTTATATATATATTATTGTTAATAATGATAATTTATAAGTTAGGCTTATTTTTTTAAAAAATTACTCTATTGTTTATATTTGAATGATTATCCGTCTTGATGCAACACCAAAAGAATAATGGATAATATCCGAAAACAGAAGGCTATCACCAACATTGTACCATCTTCACAGTTTCTCATTTTGCAACAGATGCTTCTATACATTTAATGACCAACCAAAAGCTGCTTCCACTAACCTGTCTTTCTTCTTGCATCAACTCAACAGGAATAAAAAGGTACAAGACAGTTCCTGATGGAACTTAAAAACACAAGATAAGATAATATAATATATTTTTTTTAATATCGAAAAATAATAAATTAATTTTTTAAAAACTAACATACTATTCTCACTTCATGCGCATGCATTATTTAGCAATCTTAAGCTTTTGAAGTGCAAGTCAACCGAAGAATAATGGCATTGGGGCCATAAATAGAAAGAAAAGCAAGCTCAACACTGCCCTTGCTTGCTCAATGCTCATCCATCCATGTACCTATCCTATCACCATTTGGGCATCTCCTAAACCCTACACATTGAATCTACTACACCATCATTAGCTCTTGAACTTTATTGCTGATGAAACATGATAGATAGACATTGGAGAAGCATTAGTAGAACCGAATTTATTCAGAAAAGAAAAATAAATATCGAATTCGAATCGAATCAAACGACATCGAAATTTGTAAAATCAAAATTTTTATCGTATCTGAATATTATAAGAGCGATTAGTTTAACATGATTGATGGGTTTGGTAAATTTGTATATAAAAATAATATGAGGTGTGTATCTCCCTTGTTATAGTTTTCCATGAGGTGTGTATCTTTGAAGGTGATATATATTTGGACCCAAACTTACATTTCAATCATAGTATTATTGACAAACACATCAATGCATGTCATACATCACTAGGCCCAACTCCAAGCTTGCCCATCAAATTGAGGCTGTCACGAGTTTATACATATTAAGACATCATGCGAGCATTGACTTAATAAATAATATGATGATGATGAAATCCCATTGCATATCTTGCATAGTATTACTTGAACTGAGTCTTGATTTGATTTTTGTGGGCCAGGGCAGATCCATCAATACCCAGTGTAGTGGGCTACCAGATATTCCATTATAGGCCGGCTATAGACCTTGGACCATTGTATGTGTAGCCCATTGGCATGGCCCACACAAATGATCCCCGTCCTCTGGGTAGCATCTCCCTGCTGAACAATTTCACCACACAAGGTAGGACTATAAATTGTTGTTTTCGTTTTGTTTATAATAAAATTAATTTTTTTTCTGATCCGATTTCGGAAAACATCTTTATTCAATTATATCTATTTTATTCATATCCGTGAGAATTTGGAATTCAAATCCGAAATCAAGCTCTGAAGATTATGTTTACAAGATCATTAATCTCATAGGACATGATTTGATTAGGTTTTTTTTATTAATATCCGTGAGAATTTGGAATTCAAATCCGAAATCGAGCTCTGAAGATTATGTTTACAAGATCATTAATCTCATAGGACATGATTTGTTTAGGTTTTCTCTTTTTCTGGATGAGCTTAATCAATCTGAGTGACGATCACAGCCCAAAAGTACAGGAAAATCAAGGAATAGCCTGAGAGAAACAAGGCAAATTGATGTTTAGGATCCAAATTGTGAAAATAGCCCAAAAGTAGAAACAATTCAAATCTGAATGACTGTCTGGATTGATCATTCTCTTCACCAAACAGATTAGCTTCGGTCCATGCAAACATTCACTGATCTGGTGGTGCTTCTGTTCTTGGAATTTGCCTCTTTTCTTTTCCTAATCCTTGAAGATTAGCTTCTCTTATCTGTAGGATCTGTTCGGGCCTCAGGGCCTATGTATGTGCATACATATAGAAAGAAAAAAAGAAAAGAAAAGGGGAGCTGTAAATTCCAATCAAGGAATTATTGAGAGGTCATTGATACAAGTCATATCATATCTCCTCCTTTTCAATGCTCTTCTTTTTCTTGCCAATATGGCCTTTTTCAAGAGTCATGAAAGGAATGATTGAGGAAAAGCAAGAACCTCATGAGTGACCCATGTTAGCATGTTACCCAAAGATGGTAAAAAGTTTGAAAAGAGAAGATTTTGGGCCCCAATGTTGGTGATACCTACAGCACAAAGAAGAGCTCCAATGGGGTGCAATCCGGACAAACAAAATCATCAACTTAATTGAATTTCATTTCAAGCTCTTGGCTTTACTGTTGTCTGCACTATCCCCTGCACTGCCACTGGCTTTAGAAGAGAGGGGCTAATGCATGCCCATGGACAAGGCAAAGGCAATAGCATTTAGCTTTCCAATGCCCACTTGTGGGCACCATCTCACCACCACACTCCTCTATTTCTTCTAAATTAAAGATTATATTCGTCGATTCCAAAGACTAGTCTCTCCGGATTTCGCAGCATAATCAATTACGATAAAGGCAAGCCATCTATTTGGACCTTGAATCTTGGAGATGACCCGCAGTAGCACTGAAAGATTCATCTGAATTAAAATGGTTCATTGGCTAGTTCATCCCCTAAAGTCTGCTTAGCCTTGTCAAGACACATGCCAAACCACAGAATTCTTGCTGGTAGGGCACCCACATGCACTTCTCCTGGAATAATTAAACCGATAGGATTAGCAAGCTTAGACTTAGGGAGTACTGATAATCGATCTGGTCCACGTACATACCCAACAAAGTATTATGATGTTGACATATTCCAAACATAGAATAGATTGATTAATCACTGCGTGGATTTGAAGTTCAGGACACTGTTCCTGTCTTCAAGTGATGGTTTTGCTTGTGCCTTGTATCATCAGTAATTTTGTATGTCAGTAGTTTATGCACAAGGGTTTTCAAGCAGAAGAACCCTTAATTATGTGCTCAGGAATCATGCAGCATAATCATTTCCTGCCTCCCTATGTAGCCAGGACCTTGGAATTAGTGGTGTTTCATACCATGATGTTGTGAATCCATGTTGAAACAAGCAAAAAACACCAAAGCTCCTCAAATATTATGTACACGATTCGAATTCTGACGGATACAAATTGAGCAGACACAATAGATATAAGATATTCTTATTATATTAATACCGAATTACCGAATTACCGAATTGGGATTCGAAAATAGATTAATCTTAGACTGTCTTTGTCCCATCCACTTTGTCTTGTTTTGTAGAAAGAAACAAAAGGAAATGAATTTCGATATCAATGCTCTCTGTCATGAGCTCTTTAATTTTAGAGATGTCTGGAGAGTAATAAAGTTCCTCTACTGGGGAAGATCAGCTTTCCAGATGAACATCTGTGTAGGTGCAAAGAAAGAAACCCCACATTGTACAAAAGAAAGGACTCCAAAATGTTTATACAACAAAAGCAGTCACGAGCTGGAGAACTCACAGCTCTTACACATCTACATATCTGATAGCATATTTATTCTCTTACATTACTGATCACTTCTCAGGCAACACAACATATAAAACAACGAAGAACTGAACTATATCTCTCTGCATACCTACATGCTAAGGGTCTAAACTCTGCGGGAAATTCAAGTGCTCGATCGATCGATCGATCTTCACAGCTTTGTCTCAGTGATCAACTCAGATGTTTCTGCTTCTACTTCCTCAAACTTAACATCCAAGGCAGGGCAAACCTAAGTGGGAACCATGAAAGTAGAGCACAGGAGGGGTGTGAGTCTGAGGAGTTGGTTCAGTCTAATTTAGAAAACAAAAAACAGCAGCTCAGGAGGGATAGACAGGGAAGGAGAAGATGAGTTGGACGGAAACGGGAAAGAGATATATTCAAACTCTATCTCAAAAGAGTTTGATATAAAGCTCTTGACCAGTTGAACAACGAACAAAAACAGAACAAAAAGGGGTCTTACAAGGTCAAGAAAAGGTCTTACAAGGTCAAGAAAATCAAAAAGTAAAGAAAGAAAAAAAAAAAGAAAGTAAGAATGGTATGGAGAAAAATAAGCTCAGGTAAGATAGCACCAAACTTAACATGAACTTGCTGTCAGCATACAGAATCCATCATCCAGAGAGCTTTCTTCCTCTCCAGCTTCATCTACAGGGTTTCCCTTGATTCCAGCTTCATGGTCACCTGCAGAAGCAGATGCTGGAAACCGGCAATTCCTTCATGTTTATGCCAAGGTACATAGATATATAAAAGGAAGCCTAAGAACCTTGCAAATAGAGACTTCATGTTTCTATAAACACCATGGGGTTAAGACACAACAGCATCCATCTAAGTGAGGTACATGTTCAGTAATACCATGCATGGTGAAAGTTAAAATGAAAAAGAAAAAAGATGTATATATATATATATATAAAAGGAAGAAGTTCTGGCATAATCCACAGTGTCAGAAGTAGCAAACAAAAGCTATACAAGTAAATTGACATTCCATGTAAAAGAAAATTTCTTACCTTGCAGAAACTGGTGCCTCGTTTTCAACCCTGAAAGCTGCTTTCTTCCCCCCATATGGAGAAGGAAAGAGATGACAAAGGAGAAAGAAAATTTAAAGAAGAAGCAAGTATAGTAAAATGCAATGAAAATGCCAGGTAGAACCTGCCATGGTTTATATTGAGGGAGACCAATGGGCTGGCTTCACTGGTGGACCTGACAGTGACTCGTCCAAGGCCCGGAAAGAATAATCTGAGTCCATTTTCGTCAGCATATAGAAATGCTATTCTACTGGTAGCCTGGTGAAAATACTATTCACCAGGTTAGGTAAAAACCAACACTGGAAATACTTGAAAAGTTTTACATAGTAAAATCCTGACAGGTCCCTAAAAAATCTTTCTTATTCTTCAGAATTTTTATCTCCTCCGGAGTACTGCTTGGTATAATGTAAGGATGGTAGTAATGTGGTTGAGGAGTGAGTTTGAATTTGGAAGCTCATGACTAGCTTGGCTATAGTCTTCTTTTTCCATTATTGTACCTACATGAGCCAGCCGGGCTGGCACCTGCATAAATTCTGATTGTCTCTTCCATTAAGCATCACCTCAAATTTCTCCCATCATCCGTCCTCTGAGTTTGCAGACTCTGCATGCACCTGACAATTGGGCAACATAAACTGTCCCACTTGGCCTGTGTAGGGCGCAGCAGAGTTGGGTCCAGCTCCCTTCTAATTATACGAGCCAATGCATCCTCTGTTTCCTATCCCTTGCCCATAGCACAACCTCCTGGGACCTTGGACCTTGGACCTTGACCTTCAACCAAACTATTCATCCAGAGCCTGTGCTTCCTAACAACACATCACGGGTACCCCGAGATTAATTATTCTTATTCTCTTTCGGAATTTCGATCGACGAAATTTTCATGTTCGGACAAGGACTTACGGAAATGTACGAGCAGACGAGCAGTAGATAGCTCAAATTCATTACAAGGGAACATCATTTAGCAAACCGTGTAAAAGCTTCAAGCAGCGACTTTACTGACTTGTGATGGTAAAATTGCGTGACCAAATCAGGAAACCAATAATGTTCATGGCCGAACTGAAAGGTATAAATATGCTTTAGTACATTTTCTTCATGTTCTTCCAAAGTCCCGCTGTTTCTCATATTCTGGAGAGGCCCATCTGGGAGAAGAAGAAAGAAAGAAACAACAAATCCCTGAAAAGATTCTTTCACAGAAAAAGGAGTGTATCATTAGAAATTTTGGTTCTGTGGTCCAGCTACAGTTCCCTCTTAATTATAAGCCTTACCCATCTTTGAATGTACAAGTTATCATCACCATCATCTCATCGGTTGGTGACTAATCTCCTCCGCAAATCTTATTCAACACCAATCTCAATTGTATTTGCTACATTCATATCCGTCATAGTTGGAACCCCAGACCAACACAAGTTAACACAATCATATTCCATGATCATCTCATCAGGAAATTCAAACAACTCATCTGAGAATTCAAAATGATCATATGATTCACAGGTTCTGTAAGATTTCTTTTTCATAAGGAAACACCAACGCTAAAACATCCAAAATTTTGATTCAGTGACAGTCTGCATTCGGACAAAGTTGGGTTCACAGGATAAGTTTACCATTTGTAAGTCACTATTAATGATGATTCTGAGGACAGACCCACCCATATATTTGATCACGACCCCTCACTGAACTCAGGACCACATTGATAATTCATCTGAATTGCACCAAGAAGTAAGTAGGAATCAATAAATAAACGCCAAGACAGAGTTAGGGCCTCATTAGCACCCCGTCCAATCGTTGTCAAGTATATGCCCATCTCAGACTTTGGTCTTTCTAGCTAACCTGCCTTAAGCTATCTTAATTCATATCGTATCGAAATCCGAAAAAAAATTAATTTTCTGATTGACGGGATAGTATAAGATGGTGATATTCTTTGAATCGTGAATGCACTTTGGCGGGCTTCTTGGTTTCTTAGAAACAATAGGCCTGTACCCACTAAGCTTGGTCCAGGTTGAAGGGATATAAGATACGAGGTCTTGAAAAGCCTGGACTTGAGTCTGCTTGGTCGTGGGCCTTTTGATTTCTGATGTTATTTGTAATGAACCCATCTTGAATTCTGTAAGAGGACTCCCTGAGGGCAATCTTCGAACCTGATGAAGAACATAATCATGTGTTCTGGAAATTCTTGAGACTTGGAGAAAATGACCAACTCAACTTATTCCTTCTTGAAGCTTAAGCAACTAGAAATTAAGATCATCAGAATACACCTTAACTCTTAGTTGCTAAGGGAAAGGCTTCTCTATGCATTTTCCCCACCTGACATGGTTCACATTCTCATTCAGGAATATCAATTTCAGGCAGGTCCCGCAGGATTCCTTTTAATGTAGATTTTCTAAGAGCCTGCGTGTTTTTCATAAAGAGGAAGTCTTCAGGATTTGAAGTTTCCACCTGCTTGGATGTTTGCTGACTGGCGGGTTGATTGTTGTAGCTTCTCTTCTTGTGCCGTAACAGCTCTTGCAATCGAAGGAGAAAAGGCTGCATAGGCCAAAGCAAGACTAATATTTTTCGGATTCCCTATCAATTATGCATGCTCCATTCACATATACTTTATGAATACATCATTCTGATCCTTCCCAGAGAGAAAATGCAGTCTACTTGTCAAGATTGTGCATGATCATGGGACCTTGGAGATTCTAATGGCTAGAAGATGCTTATACAGTGTTATAACCTATGCACATCTCTTTCTCTAATAGATCACATTTATGGTTGTGAGCTTGGCAGATCAATCATGTGAGTTTCATGGTTTAACACAGTGCTGCAGCCCATGATTTGCCTGTCAGGATACTTGCCTACTGGTTGGTCATTTCAGTCTAGATTGCACCCAAAGTGGTAATGCATCGTGCGATGGTCTATCCTTTGGTTCGTATTCCGGGTTTGTGAATTAAGCTTAATTTATTGATATAATATTTATAACCTCGATTGAAGTCCGACAAGAGATTAATCTTCCGATCGATATCGATAAAGATACTCTCTTATTTTATAAAAAGGAGACCCTCAGAATACGTAAGCATATGGTGGCTCAAGCCTCTCTAAGGTTCCAGTCCTCTTGGAATTATTTTCTTTTCCACAAGTGTCGTTATATAAGCACCATAGGGCTTGACTTTAAGTTTTACAACGTGAAAGCTAGCGTTCCTGAGAATCCTGACTAGTCCACCAACAACAGGAAGCTCTATGGTCCTACTGAGAAGCGTCTTTTTCTCTCTGTTACTCAAATATGCGTTGCTTGGTTCCTTGGCTACTTGTATTACATCATCTGAAGAAGAACTGAAATTTCAGGAACTGGATAGAGTAATCAATCTACCAGGTCAACCTTCTAGCCCTTCAATCTCGCAGTTCTCAGGGTATATCACTGCTAATAAAGAACATGGCAGAGCCCTTTTCTACTGGTTCTTTGAAGCTCAAACGCACCCATCTAAGAAACCTCTCCTCCTCTGGTTAAATGGAGGTATATATATATATATGTATTTCTACTTCATCTTACCATCTGCCAAGCAAGGACACATGACTTGTCGCAGTATAATTCAGAGTCTTCAGTTTTTGTTTAGGACCTGGTTGTTCTTCCATTGCATATGGTGCTGCATCAGAGTTGGGTCCTCTAAGAGTTGGCAGAAATGGAGCTGATCTGCAGTTTAACCAATATGCTTGGAATAAAGGTTGTTGTTCCTCTCATGGTTTTCTGTCAGCTTTTAAATTCTTCTACAAACAGGATTTGAATGAATCCAAGCTTTTCCTAATTTCCCCCTTCCCCCCGCAGAAGCAAATCTGCTGTTCCTTGAATCACCAGCAGGAGTAGGGTTCTCCTACACCAACACATCCTCTGATTTTACCAAACTAGATGATGACTTTGTAGGTACGGAACCATTTCAGTGATGAATCTATATGCTAGTTTCTTGGCTGGACATAAACATCAATAGCTAGATTGTCTTCTCTTTCAGCCAAGGACGCTTATAGTTTCCTTGTGGGTTGGCTGCAAAGATTCCCACAGTACAAAACTCGCGATTTCTACATATCAGGGGAGAGTTATGCTGGCCACTACGTGCCTCAACTTGCAGAGCTCGTTTTCGACAGGAACAAAGATAGAACCAACTACCCTTTCATCAACCTTAAAGGATTTATAGTACGTAGAAGACAGTCTTCAATTCTAGCATTAAATGAATTCTTCAGGCAATTAATGGAGGAGCTTGCATGGCATCCATTAACTTGTCCAAGTGTCTTGTTTTTTGCAGGTGGGGAATCCAGAAACTCATGACTACTATGATTATAAAGCTCTGCTAGAATATGCTTGGAGCCATTCTGTGGTTTCAGATCAGATCTACTACAAGGCCAGACAAGTGTGTGATTTCAGACTCCCTGATTGGTCGGATGCTTGCAATGATGCCATGGGTTTTGTGTTTGATAAATACAGAGAAATTGACATCTACAATATTTACGCCCCAAAATGCCTGATAAAGACCAGTTCTTCCTCTCTTGGTAGCTCTGGATCCTTCACCCAGGTGATTATCATGTCCGTCGTAAGACTAATCTTTTTATCAGATTTCGATCGTCGGCGGCAGCACGTTCGATATAATGTGACTTCTTCTGTAGGGTAATAATCATGGTTTTAGAAGGTTGAGAATCCCTGGAGGTTATAACCCATGTTATAGTCAATACGCAGAAGACTATTTTAACAGAGAAGATGTTCAATCATCACTTCACGCAAAGATTAGAGGCAGTTCAAACAGTAAATGGCAAGCCTGCAGGTAGTAGTAATCTGCAGTAGTTTTGGCACTTTTCTTGCTATCTCATTTCCTAATTTCCTGTGTGATTTCATGCCCCAGTGACTTGGTCTCAGACAGCTACAATCATACAGTTTTCTCTGTACTCCCCATCTACACCAAGCTCATCAATGGTGGTCTCAAACTATGGATGTATAGGTATAGTATGTTCTCTCACTCTTCAATAATTGTGATTCCTCTTTTTTTTTTCCTGTGACCTCAGGTTATCACCATCATCTAGTGTAAGCCTGCAATATCTGTCTAAGTTTCATATTCCTTCTAGATAGATACCTGATGTGATAATGACCAGAATGGCATCTCCATTCCTGGATGGAGCCATGGAAAAAAAGTAGTAGGAAAGTGGTGACCATGGCTCCTAGTGCAAAAGCTAGAAGACAAAAAGGATTGTTTGACTTACAGTCACTTCTGTGCAAGCTGTAGAGCATTACAATAATCCTGGACACATCCATGTGATGGGGGGGTTTTCAGAGTTTTAGTGGATCAATGACAGTACTGGACTTCTCCCTCCTCCTTCTATATTTACAATATTTCTTTTTTGTCTGGTTTGACACAGTGGGGACGCAGATGGCAGAGTGCCAGTCATTGGGTCACGCTACTGTGTAGAAGCCCTTGGACTACCCATCAAGTCTCCCTGGCGTTCTTGGTTTCATCACCGACAGGTTTGATCACCACATCTATTATCTACACATTGTCCTATGAGAAGCAAAAACCACAGCTAGAATCCAGCAGAGGTGGAACTGGATAAGGTGATTAGAACTGATGTGGTCTCAACTAAACGCAGGTTGGAGGGAGGATTGTGGAATATGAAGGATTTACACTTGTGACCGTAAGGGGAGCAGGCCACTTGGTGCCTCTTGACAAGCCTAGTGAGGCTCTTGCTCTCCTCCATAGTTTCCTGCATGATGAAGCTCTTCCTTCACGGGAGTAATAATACTGATGTTCCATCCCACTTCCAAATATATTGGATGGTTCTCTTGTATTTTTCATCAAGTTTCAATAATTATCTTAATAGATCGATGAAAAACCGAAACCTGACAAAAATTAATCCTGCCAATAGAAATTCATAATCTTTATTGGCAATGGAGAGAAATTTCACATTTACAGTTTTCATCAGCTAGCCTTCTCAGGCACAATATCTTCAATCAGGAAGACTGACAATGGAAAAGACTTGGACAACCTGCAGTGGTCTTGAGGGTAACCAATGCCCCAGTATGGTTACTGCTGTTTACGGAGATTTCTCTGAGAGTAATCCAAATGGAGGAATCCCTAGCCTTAATTGAAATGAATACAGCACCATAATAGTTGGTCCAGGACCATATTCAGAAAGAAAAGAAAAGAAACTACATGTATTTTCTCCGTTGAGACCAACCTGTGTTTTCTTATTATTCTTCTCTAGAGAGGGCTTCCGAGGTGAGCTTAGATGATGCAAAAGATATGATAAACCCAAAATATGCTTTAAACGTGATTAGCTCAGGAGTTTCTTCATCCTCACAGATTTCAGTCAAGTTGATCCAAATCCCACATTCCTTTGCCGCAATACCAGTCAGACACTTGATCTTCTTGTGCTCAAGATGTGCAGTGACTTCTTTGTCAAAACGTATTTCTGTATGCCCAAACTTGGAAAAGCTTCTGTCACCCTTCTTGTGCTTGATCCATAGATACTCAATTTCCTTCACGAATCCACATTCCTCTATCTCCTCTTGCATTAATAGACCAAAGTTTGGCAATCCTATTTCACCAAACAGTTCTGTCAACTTCATGTCTGCATCTGTCATCTCCATTACATACCTCTTTCTCCATCTCTTGCTTCGCCTCTGAAATTCCTATCCCGCTCGTGTGCCTGCAGGACAAGGGGGTGGCTCCCTCTTCCTCTATACATATATGAGATACTAATTGTGCAATCACTACTAATCCTAATCACATGGCAAAGATCATAAAGTCTCTTTAAGATATTGGTCTTTCCCAAGACATTTAAGGCATGCTAATGATATATGCACTCAATGAGAAAGATTACTGGCAATCACTATTTAATGGTTCTTTTAATATTTCATAATAAGATCGACGGCATGACTAATCTCTCCTCGGTATTCGATACAACGAACACCTAGTTAATTCACATGGACTTGAGCTCGCAAGAAGGTAAATGTAGCTCTCCTGTACATTCTTCTGCACTTCCTCCATAAATTTAAGCAAATATCGGTGATTTGTTCAGATGATTCACCAACAAGAGGAATCCATGCAGACTTTGTCACCTGAGCTGCATGGTCTGCTATGTTCCAATTCCAGAACTTATACGCGTGCACCTTACTCACTGGACAGAACATCATCTAAGACAAGGATTGGAGCCGAATGATCTATGTTGCTAAACAAGCCCCGGACTAACACATTCCATGTGACCAAATTAGGAGAAACACCTTCACTTACCATCTTATCAAGATAACTGGTCGCTTCTTCTACTTCATTCCACTTACACAACCCCCATAAAAGACTAGTGTATGCAATTACGTCCGGACACCACCTTCCTCCTGTCTGTATTCTATCTACAAGCTGGATTACAGTCTTGATTTTGCCTAGCTTACAGTAGGCATGAATTAGATAATTATATGTGACAGCATCAGGCTTTGCTCCTGCTACCAGCATTTTTCCAACAAGCTTCAACACCTCCCCAAACATTCCAGCTTGACTTAATCCATAAAAGATAGTATTATAAGTCACGTCATTTAGCTCAATCCTCTTTTCTTCCATTTCCCTGACAAGCTCAAAAGCTTGTCTTTTTCTGCCTACCCTGATAAGACCATGCAGAAGTTCATTATATGTCGTTACATTTGGTGAACAACCATATTGCTTCATTTGATTGAGCATCTTAACAGCCCAATCAACTTTTCCATTGGAACACAAACCTTTGATAAAAATGTTGAAAGTAACTATGCCTGGAGGACAGTTTTCAAATACCATCTTCTCTAAAAGACGCTTAGCTTGGTTGAACATTGAATTTCTGCAGAGGACATCCACCATGCAAGTGTACACTACAACATTGGGAATGCAGCCATCTGTTATCATCTTGTTCCATGTCTCGGTTGCACCGGCTAAGTCACCGAGTTTTGCATAACCGTCAATGAGAGTACTATATGTGGTTAAGTTGGGGGGAAAACCATTTCTCTCCATTTCAAAAGAAACAGATAAAGCTTCTCCCACTTTCCCATGGGAGCAGAGACCATGTATTAGAGTGTTGTAAACAACCACATTGAGCTCAACGCCTTCTCGAATCATCCTGTTCCATAATTCAAGAGCCTCGCACAATCTCCCACTTGTGAAGTACCCCTTCATTAAGGAAGCAAAGGTGTGAGAATTAGCATTACAACCTCTCACAAACATCTTCCCCAATACGACCAAAGCTAACTCAACATCCCCTACGTCTGCAAGAGCATTGATAACTGTCGTGTAAGTAATGACATTAGGGTCAATTCCTACATCAATCATTTCCTGCATCAACTGAAAAGCCCCCTCCATTTTATGTTCCCTACAAAACCCATTTATCATTGCATTATAGACAGGCACAGACGGTTCAAACCTTGCAGCTAGCTGTCTCGCTTCCTCCATCTTACCAGACATACACAAAGAAGACACCACGGTAGTACAACTAACAGCATCAGGATCACATCCTTTGTTCAACATCTCCGAGAGCAACTTGCATGCCGCATCCACCCTATTTCTCTTACACAAAGCTTTCAAGAGTATATTATATGTATAAACATTCGGTTCCAGTCCATTGTTCTTCATATTCCTATACATGGAAGTGATCATCTCAAACCTGTTCTCACAAAGCAATGCATCCAAAACATGATTATAAATCTTAAGACTAGGCTCGCAACCGAATTCCCTGATCCTATAAAACGTCTTCAAAGCTTGGTCCCCCAAACCCACTCTTTTGTAACTATTTATCACACTTACGAACAAATCCTCGCTACACTTAACCCCTTCCAATTTCATCTGCTGCAAAAGATACTGAACCCCATCAACAATCCCTTCACGACCGAGCTTTTCTATCATGATTCCATACGTTAATGCTGTGTGCTTGAAGGAATTTGAATTGGATATTGATTTAAAGTAATCCAAAGCCAGCAAAATGTTGGGTTCAATCTCCAACCTCGCTAAAACATCCATTTCGGTCAAATTCTGGTCTTGAGACTCTGTTTCATCTCTTTTAGTAGGAATCAGACTAGGGTTTGTCGTCAGCACAAATGGGATTGAGAGTTTGCGGGTTTTTAACAGCAAGGAGCAGCCTTGTTTCAAATACATATTTCTGGAGATTGAAACTAAAAAACGACAAGTAAAAAATCCAAAAACAGAGAGCTTTAGCCTGAAACGAACCGAACCAAACCATCAAAGCTACGAAGAAGGGGCATACCTCCGTCCACAGTAGCTAAAGAAACTGTGGGTTCACTTCGGCTTCAAGCTAAAACCCCGAGAGAGGTGAAACAGGATTCAATCGATGAAGAAAGAGGCTCGATGAAAGACTTCAGCGGCGTCGTTTCAGTGCAACATAACGAAGGACTATAAAATAAATATGAAATATTATAAGGACTTATCTAGAAATAGAGATTAGAATGAGGATGTTGGTGATAATTATAAGAGATATATAAGCCAAGGGTCGCTCTTTTAACAACTCTAAGGCCAGAGCTCACCCAGTAGCAGTTATTCGAAGGTGTGCTCTTTTTTTCTTTTTTTGGGGGTTTTTCTAATGGGATTTTTATATGATTTTTGATCGATTGTGATTCTTCAATCTGTTTTTTGGTAAAATTATTTGATTAATTTTTTTTTCTCTGCAGAATAGTCAGATCAAATTGAATTGGGCTGAAGCTATGGCTGGGCGTAACGAATCGGACAGGAAACAGAGCGATAATGATTTACAGACATTCAATGCCGAGAATTTGCAGAGTAATATGAAAGTTATTTATTACAGGTTAGTTTTTTTCATCAACTATCTAGGAAATAACGAAGTTATGAAAGTGCTAGGTTTTTGTTATTCAACTCATCAAAGGATGCAAGAATCTCTTATTAGTTACATTTGAACTGTAGATACGATACTTTTTTGTGGACATCTTGGGATGTGATCTAATTATATGAGTTGGGTGTGTTTGAGAGTTGACAAGGAGGATGGGTTTTGAACTGCTTATTTGGTACATTAACCTATCTAAGTTTAAGAATTAGGACATTTGAGGTATTTTTGGACGAAGCCATAGTTGCAGAAGGCATTGTGTTACTAAGTATAAGCTTAATGATCAAAGTCTGAGCGGTAATTTCTTTGCAGTCGAACATTTTTGTCTATAATTGGTGGGGTGATGGCTGGAATTTTGGGATTCACCGGCTTGACTGGATTTGTCTTCTATTTCCTCATCATGGCCCTGACTTCAGTTGGACTCATGGCCAAGGCAAAGTTTTCAGTTCCCACTTACTTTGATTCCTGGAATCGGGTTGCTTTTGATGGCTTCACGGGTGGGCTCATGGTATGTTCTCTTTGCTACTTTTTTTGTAATTTCTATCCTTACACTGATCAACCCTTTAGCAAATTTTCTGGATAGCACTAGCTAGGACCTATTAGATATACTTGTTTCTTTTTTTTGGTATGAATAAATTTTCGGTAAATTTATTCTTAAGGAAATCACTCAATCTGGTTGTCATTTCTGATACTCAAACTCATTCATATTGTTGATCCATCCAGTCCATGAATTAGATAGTTCCTTTAATGTCATGCACAGATGCAAATCTTAAGAGATGACACCTTAATCTACCAAAACCATGGTAAAGTGCTCCTTGATTTTGATGAACTGGCCACTTCAAGAACTAGCCCATGTTGTTCCTCAATGAATGATATACCGATCTTGTGCAATGTTTTTGCTTGAAATTAAGAAATGCCTTTGTTTATTCAGATGGGTGCTCTCTATAGTTAGTTGGTGGTTATCTATGCTTATGTGCATGTTCCTGTAATTTTTTTTATCAGATCATTAAATCTACTTCGTGAACAAAATGTTCTTATGCATATAGTTATCTCCCACACTTTATTAATCAATGCCTGTTCTTTGTGCAGTCGTTTGTGCTGTTCTGGACGTATCCTTTGGATTAATTATGAAACTTGGTGGTAACTTGCTTAACACAGTAATTGAGAGATGTCTACATCAGATAATGGATTTAAGGAATTTCCTGATGCTGAATGTCATTTTGTCTTCTTCAACTGATTTATTTTATCTGTCCAAGATTTCCTTTTAGACCATAATCATTTTCCGGTGGCCGGCAGAGGGTATGAGTAAATTTACCAAACCTTAGATATCTTAAAACCACCAACAAGCTCAAATTTTACACTATCTTGAAGCATATTATACATTTAGGATATGGATCCCCATTATTGACATTTGTTTCAGGGTGCTTCAGGTACTGGTGCAGGAGGTAACTTCGGCACTATATTTTGTAGGACATAATAATAAAGTGCTTCTGTAGATCATAGTAGAATGACAGTGCTCGTCATGGATGATCTCCGGAAAACTCAATATTGAGTGAAGTTTGTCGTAAATTAGCTGACAGATTATTATAGACGTATAAAAGAAAGTTTATTTACTCAGATTGCTATATCCATCCTGTGGTCATCTTCCTTAACCTCTAAAAAAGATTTGCATATGACATCGTGCATATATTCTGACGAGGAGATGAGTTTGCAGCTATCATGAAGGGAAGGAGAGCCGCCTCTGCTGTCACTGCTGCTGCTTGCCACCATGAATTGACAACAAGAGAATTGGAATGTAATTTTAGCTTTATACAAGTCATTAAAACAGTTTGAGTGTAGGGCTCCTCTTTATTTTTGTTCTATTCAAGCTTTGTGCAATGAACTCAATAGGATTGTGATACACCTCAGATTATTTGGATGAAAGTTGCCTTTGTCTTCTTTCGTCATATTTCACCTGGCAACCATGATATTAGTTTGCTATTTGATTGTTGAGGGATATGATTTGAGAAATAAGGTTTACGCCACCACTTTTGTTCTTTCGATTAGGCGAAAATTTGCATTCAGGGAAGTCTCATATGACTTTCCTATCAGTCTGATGATAGGTTCTGGATTTGAATTACGAGGATGATAGGCAAGGATTCGAACCATGAGGATAAGAGGTTTTGGGTTTGAAATGAGGATAAGAGATTTTGGATTCGAATCATGAGGATAAGGGGTTTTGAATTCGAAAAAGATAAGAAATTTTGAATTCAAATTGCGAAGATAAAAATTTTTGAATTATGAAAATATGATATTTTCGATTCAAACCACGAAGATAAGAGATTTTGGATTCCAATCTCTCATCTTAGGCCCAATTACACAGGAGTAGGTTTGATAACTGGGCTTTATTAAAGAATAAAAGGAAAGCTCGGCCCATTGAATGGAGCCTAGGATACAAGCAAAACCATGAAAACCCACAATTTCAAGGTGAATTGTCCAGAGATAAAACAGATTTTCACTTAAAAATATGGTGGAAGCTCCAAAGACTTTAATAGAACAGTAATTCCACACCCGTACATACATTTGCATAACAATTAAAGAGATACGTGGTCCTAACAGTACAGAAACATCACATGAAGATGATGATGATTATGATGATACAGGATCCCATAAACAAAAGCACCCTATCCTATTACTTTCTACATAAACGAGATGGGTGAGATAGAGACATCAACCTATCTGTTAATGGTCAGTGCACAACCAAGAAGGGCAGCTCTTCTCTCTTCTCCTCTCCCCGTTATCGCTTGGATGGTCTCTCATCATCCTCTCCCCCATCATCGTCATCTGAGTCATCTTTCCCGGACCTCTTTCTCTTAGGAGGAGCCTCAACTTTCCCAGCACGCCCGTCATCATCGTCTTCATGCTCATTCTCTTCGTCATCAACATCCTCTACACCATTTTCTTCCGGTTCAAAATCACTGGAATGTTCCTCATCTTCAGCGCGGCCCAATGGTTGGACAAGATATTCAGTCCCTAGATCCTCCTACACAGGAAACAGCAAGTCCATAGATTAAAAAACAAAGTCAAGACAACATCATCAAAGACAAGTCTCGGCCCAAAACAACACAGGACTGCATGCATCAATCCTGTAAACTACCATTTCCTCCACGGAAGGAACCTAGCCATGAATCAATCCTGTAAACTTCTACAGAAAAAAAGTAAAGCAAACAAACAAAGAGATAAGCCAAGCCTCAAAAACAAACCATAGATACTGTACGGTGACAGATAAGCCTGGCAAGGGACCAATTCAGTACCAGTTTCCAGGAACAGCTCAACAGATCATGTACGGCAATGTCAAACCCAGAAGAACCCAACAGCCAAATTCACAAATAAGGGATCCAACCCAATTACACCGGTCTAAAAAGGCACACAGAGGCTTAGATCTGGAAGTATGAACCACAGTCCGGACTAGATTGACAAGGACCAACAGTTAATGAGGTGTTTTTCTCTAGCATTAAAGAAAAAATAAGTTAAAAGGTAAATATTTTGGATCTGTAAAACCTTCAAGCACCTTATGACCCTATCCATTAATAAAAACAAGATAAACCCTAGAGCAGAGAGCTGTAGCTCTTCAGACTAAAACATCAGAAAAGAAAAATTGAGAAGCGGACCCTAAAGGGAAAGCTAACTAAACAGATCTGGACTGATAGGGAAAATTAAAAGAAAAATCAACACTTCAACAACATATATATATATATAGCTTAACAAATCAGGCCGAATCAATGACAAGGCCTTTTTTTATCTCTTACACCACTTAAACTCCAGATCCGATGGAATTTAAGGGTCCCAAAAAACGCGGTAAAAAAATTACTACCAAAGTCCACCATTAAAAACCCATAGAGAAACATCAAGCAAGCGCGCGTTAAAGTTACCTCTTCGCCATCCTCCTCATCGTCGTCGTCGTCGTCGTCGTCGTCGTCGTCATCATCGTCGTCATCATCGCCGCCTTCGCCTTCATTATCTTCGTCGTCGTCCTCTTCGTCATCGTCCACCGACTGCACCGCAGGTCCACCAGAGGAGTGTATGACCTGCACCTCATCATCATCGTCGTCATCTTCGTCTTCGTCTTCGTCTCCTTCGTCCTCCTCTCCGTCGTTGTCGTCCTCCCCGTCTTTGTTCTCATCGTCGTCTTCCTCTTCTTCAGCTTCAGCTTCAGCTTCGTCGTTCGTTTCCTCCTCCAGCACCCCCTGTCGTCCCTCTCCGTTCAGAAACCTCACTTCTTTCTCCTCCTCCACTATTTCTACTCCAAGCTCCATGATTGTCATGTCTTCCAAATCGAACCGAGAGTAGAGAGAGAGAGTAGAGAAACACAGAGAAGATTTTTGGTGATTTTTTTCCCAAAAAAAAATCGAAATTACAAATTACAAATTGAAAAATGTTTGGAACATGGGAGGGAGAGGAACTTCTGGTGTAGCTCTGCAACTGTCATCTAGGCCGTTGATTTCACGCGGATTGATGACGTGCGAGAGGATCAAACCGTTGATGTGAGAGAACATCTTGTCTTGGAAGATAGGAGGATCATAGCGGCGCTTCTATGTCAATGGCTTTGTGTCACCTGCTTCTCACGTGCGCGGGGAGCCTGTTGGGAGCATCTAGGGTTTCGCTTTTCTTAGTCATCCCGAATATTCTTTTAGGCCGATATTTTTAAAGCCCATTCACATTCCTATTGGACTATACGTTTTATTCAACAATATTAGGCCAGGCCCAATAAACAGGCCTCACACAATAAAACTTGCAGGATCATAATTGGCCCATAAACACTAAGTAGTGGTTTAATTAGTCTAAAATTTTTCATATCTAAAAATAAAAATTATATTTAAATATAAATATGTACTAAATTAATACATCGTATTAATATATTGAATTCTTTTATCTGGTTGATTCTATCCTCACTCCACTGGTTCCTCTCTTATCCCAAGAGTCATGTCAGTTCATTAATTTATTATCTTAGATTAGACTGATTGGAAATTTTTTAAAATATTTTATATTTTATATTAAAAAAATATAAATTTTAATACTTAATCATACCACTTAAATTAAATAAAAATCATATATATTAGGTCTCATTGTCCTATATCCACAATAAACATAGGATATCATAATGCGTCCATATTCCACATTCTATCAATTGCCAAAAGTTTCTATTTTTGAATTTTGATTCCATGTATATTTATTTTTTATTAATAATAAAAAATATTTTAATCAATAAGTAAATTAATTTATTTTTATAACTCGACTATCTAAATTTATATTTTCAAGTTCTAATTCAAAATAAAAAAACTAATCTATTATTATATTTATCTTTTACTATAAAATAATTCACAACATAGTTTTTTCATTGTTCTAATTGAATCCATATAAATTAGTGAAAAGCCAGACTTCTCTAACTAGCATAGGATGGCGATTGAAGATAAGGATTCAATCATTATTGGGTAAGGAATTTGCTTTACAGCCTCAAGGTTCGACGAACAAAGAATGCCAAGTCATCTTATATACACACATCCACCAATACGAGATGAACAACAAATCAATGCATATTAATTATTTGCCCTGACATGTCTCTATTGTGATTAGACATAAAGTCATATGTTGCTTTTCCACGTGGCATATGCTTTTTATCTTCTCCTTTTGTAATAAACAAACTTGGCTTATCTGATAATCAAAATTTTCAAACGTGGGGTCATATGATGATATATGTTTGTCTAAATTTTATTATTTTTATATTTTTTAAATTTAATAATTAATTATTTAAAAATATAAAAATATATCAATAATTTAAATACTATACCACACCATAATATATAAAAACTAAAAGATGTTTAAGACCCTAGTTTTGTGATAACCATGTTGTTGACATCTTAGTTTTGATTTTAATAAATTATTGATTTTCTTATCCAAAAAATTATAAAATCAATCATTTATTTGTAATTTTATCCTTTTTTATCAAATATAAAAACAGAAACAACATAACAATAATTTTATATAACATAACTTTATAAACTCTAGTTGTATTAAAGATAAAATAGTCATTTAATAATAATATCAAAACAAATCAATTTTATTCCAAATATGTCATTGAACACCAAAACCGATATTTTCGTATACCAAACATCATATTTATTATGATATTTTTAAAACTTAGGTTTGGTGTTTACGTAATAGGTAATGAATGTAGCAATTATTTCGTTGCTTAAACTAGGAGGCAAAAACAATCAGATTGGGTTCCTATAAATGAACATAGCGTATAGATCGCAGAGAGGTTTACCTTTAAAGAGCCAAACTCTCTTATAAAAAGCAGAGTAGCATAGTAGATGCATTTGCCATTTTTCTTGCTAAAGCCAACCCTACAAACATGTCCAAACTTTCCCTCTTTCTGGTTCATGAAATTCTCATCATCTTCTCCTTTATTGGCCATTCCAGTGGTACAGTTCGAGCTGATACCAAACTGATAGTACAAACATGCAAGCAAACCCCATACAGAGATCTCTGCGTCTCTTCTCTTCAATCAAACCCAACAAGTTCCACAGCAGATATACAGGGGCTAGCTCTGATAATGATTAAGGAGGCGAAGGTCAAAGCCAGTAGGACTTTGCTGGTCATCAAGGAGCAGCTTAAGAGCAAGCCAGAGCTAAAGAAACCATTGAGCTTTTGTGTTAAAGCTTATGAAGCAATTTTAACAGCAGATATCCCTTCCAGCATTCAAGCTGTACAGCTTGGTAACCCCAAGTTTGGGGAAACCGGCATGACTGATGCAGCCAATGAGGCCAGTTTCTGCGAGGATGAGTTGGGAGGAAAATCAACTATCTCCCGTCAGAACCAGTTGGTACATCAGACCTCCAGCATTTCTGCTGCTATTGTTAGGCAATTGCTTTAAGGTTGTATCTGCTACTGTTTCTATAGCTTAGATTCTATGGCTGCTAGAATAAAGGAGATGTTGCTCGCATATAATTGTTGTAAAACTAATATCGTTTCGGATTTCGATCGATACCTATCAATACGATCCCACAATTCGAATCCATTAAGAGCACACGTACTTAAAAGTTGGTACATGCTAATTAGATAGGTTATCTATGGATACTCAACCTTTTGAAGATGTAAAGTCAACGAGCAAAGCTATGGGGGAAATTGTCAACCTCCCCCCTACTAACTTGTATCAGCCTAATCCCATTAGGCTTAGCATATCTAAAGCTATAGCCTACAAACCTTAAAAATTGCTAAGTTGTTTGAGAATTTGCATAACTCAATTTCTAAACAAGAGAAACAGAGCAACAGACAGCATCAACAACATAAAACCGACAGCAGTTACGTGTGAGTATGGGCTGCGGGCAATGGGGCAAGCACAACTGACTTCTTGTCTGGTTTGCCCTATAGACCTCTTTGAACTGCTAACTTAAGAGTATTCCGTATGATTAATCTTTTTTCGAATTTTGATAGTTATTTCCATTCCATTAAGACGGACAGTTTATTAATAAAGCAAACTCCTTCCTAGGATTTAAACATTATTAAATGCTTAAGGACCACAAAGAGATCAATCTTTGCTGGTGCCAACTTTCGTTTTCCCTGTGGTTTTTAAACAGAACACGTAGTTTCCCCATCTGATTTTGAAGATTGCTATCCTCTTCATAGTTCTATTGTGTAAAGAAACTACGAGTTTTACATGATTACGTATGTGCTTTATTAGGACAAAAGCAAAAACTGTAGCTTTTGGATACTACAACTTGTTCTTTGATGTGATTTTAGGCTGTAAGCAACAGATGCTTACTTCAGTAGAATTGTTTTAGATAAAAAATGGAAAAAAAAAAAAGAGAAAGAAAAGTCAAGAATAAATTATTATTGCTGGGTCTGAATTTGGATGGGAATATAAGGTTTAGGATTCAGTTTTCTGAGAAAATATCAGGTATTAGGTTTTGATTGACCGAGTTTGGCTAGATATGTCAGGTGTTTGATTGATATGTGTAAAACACCAATCTGAAAATTAAGAATTCGAATATATTTTATATCCGAAATAAAAAATCGAGATGCGGAATTACTCTATTAGGATGATATATGAATGTGACAAGGTTCAGCATGTGGAAAACAAGATCCTGGATTCAGGGTAGAAGAACGTGATGGGAACCAGATTCAGGTTCAGGATGGATACTAGAATCAGCATAAAAGGCTTTAAAAGTAAAGTCGTAATGTGATAAACATCTTCCAGTTTCCTGCTTCAGGCAACACTGGCATGTGCCGGATTCATACTCAGGGTGGGTTCTGTCTTTATTTTGCATATCTGCTTTACCAACCATGTTCAGGTTGACCATGGGCTTTGGGAATTGGGTTACCAAATTCTGAACTTGAATTTCCAGAAACGACGTCATTTTTTCCACCTTCATCTCTGATCACGGGTCCTTGATAAACAAATGCCTTTGTTTACTCTTTGTTTACCAAAAGGGTTCCAACTTTTGAGCCCACTTCCCCATTTCACAAGCTTGGATAGTTCCAGAAGTTCACGAGCCAACTTAGAAGCAAACAGAAATGGCCAAAAAGCCACATAGAGGCCACAAACTGAGAACCACGTGGAAGCCATACATGGTCAGAGTTAGATCGTCTTCCTCTTCTTCTACCTCGAACCTGATTTTTTTTCATCTCTCAGGTATTTGAAACATACACATCTTTTGCCTTTTTGGCATTTACCCCAACCCACGGGGAATCCAGTGATGATGTAACCAAACTTTTAGGACATTATTTATATGTTGAGGGTTTTGCTTAGATGCAGACCTATCTTCCTCTTTTGCCTACCTCTCTTTCTGATTCTTCAAAGATGAGACACTCACTCTCTTCACTTCCTTCACTATCTATCATTCTGCTTCTTCTTCTTCTCTTAGCAGGCTCTATAGCTCCAATCCAATGTGGTGATGTGATAGACCAAATATGCCGGAAAACACCATTCTACAACCTCTGCGTGTTGTCTCTGCAACCCAACTCGGGCTCAGATATTAAATCTCTGGCCTCTACAATGGCTAACCTTGTTCTCTCCAATGCAACCGACACGCTTAATTACATTCAGCAGCTCATCAAACAGGCACCTGACCCGAATCAACAGAGACCCTTGGCTGATTGCGCGGAGCTGTACATCCCTGTTGTCAAGTACAATCTTCCACAAGCCATCAATGCCCTGCTAAGAGGCCGGTTTGGGTTCGCCAAGTATGTGATATCGGATACCAGAAAACAGGCTGATCAATGTGAGAAAGGGTTCTCAGGTTCTCATGACTCCTCACTGACTGACAGGAACAAACTTCTAAGCAATCTATGTGATATTGCTCTTGCCATACTCACTCAATAGGGAAGCGTTAGGTGTGTTTTTCACTTCACTTCACTTCACTGAGATTTATAGATTCAGTGAACTGTTGGCTTCATAATCCCTTGTATGGTTGTTTTTTCATAGTTTAGTGTATAACTAGTTTAATTACTGCCCAAGTCAAAAGATTCTTCTGAAATCGAAATTCGAAAAAAGAAGATTAGTATTACGATTAATAAGAATACATGGAATAAATAATCAGTTTCCAACCACCGGACTGGCATGATCTTTGATTTGTACTATATGGCTGGTCCTGTAATCGATTGGGTCCTTGTTCGTTTCTTTTTGTCCTAATAAACCAAGCCAAACCCAGCTGGTCAAAGTGTCATCAAGAGTGCAAATTATGTGGAGAGCAACACCCAACTGGGTACCAAAAAACTGTATTATTTGCTACTGAATGTGAATTATTTATGTGGTCAGCATTTGAAAATTTGTCAAGACAAAATGATTTCCCTTTCACACATGGGTAGTAGGGTATCAGCTCTCTAACACCATAATCTTTGAAAATGCATTAGACAGGACATGCTTTTCCATAAGTAGAGAAATACTAGGAAAAAATGTGTCTTTCGGATACTATTAAAAAAATTTACCAAGTAATTAATTATATCTGTCACGTCCCGACTTATGTCTACACGACTCAAATGGTATATTATTATACATGACACATTTATAAACCCAAAACCATTAGAAGAGTCCAAATCTCAAAAGTACAGGTCCAAATCAAAAACTCAAATCCACACAGAAGAGGAATGAGACTGTCTGAAAACGAGTGTGTGCATGTCAAGTATAAGATTGAGTTGGGATCCTACAACAACATTCTTAATCTTTTCCGATACGTAATTTGTAAGACCTGTGGTGACGTGGCAAATTTTTGCCACATCACCCAGGTATTAAAAGCCCCCTGGCCAGATTGTTTTCCCCTTCCCCTGTCGACACTCCCAATTTTCTCCTCTCTTCTTCAATATAACTTCTTCACCTTCGGTATCAAAATTCAACCGTCTGATCGTCGAACCGTTTGCACCATTGCGTTCCTCTCATCGTCACGATCAACTTGCGCAGATCGGAGCTCGGAAGTTTCGAATTTTTCACCGGAAAATCGTCGATTCCGGCCAATCTGAGGTGAGTTTTGAAGTTTGGTTTTCGGATTCATATTCCTGATGTTTGTAGCTTCGTGTTGATGTAAAAATTTTCGGTTTTGGATGAAGTTGGAGTTTTCCGGCGACCGTTGACCGGCAACACTGTTCATCATTGACCGGCTGACCGTTGACCAACGTTGACTGACGTTGACCGTTAAAGTTGACCATTGACTTTGACCGTTGACTTTGACTTTGACCAAAAAGTGAAACCCTCCCCGTTAGGTAATTTCGACGTTCTGATCGCAATGACGCAATCCGTTTTTCAGTTTGATATGTCGTTTTTGAGTTATAGTCGTTCAAAGTATATTGTGTAGGTTTAATACCCGTTGCTTGAGCCTAACCTTAATGTTGTGTTTCGTTAGGAAGGGCGAGTGTTGAGGATAAAGGCAAGTGTATCGCTTCCTCTTCTTCAGCCCTTAAGGTAGGGTCTTTACCGTATGTGTTCCATCATAAGTATTTCTTGTTTTTTTTTAAATCCGTACCTTGGTTTTAAATGGAATCGTTGTGTAATCAATCAGAGCCCATCCGATGGATCTGTTGTCCAAGTTACATTGACTTTTCCGTATGTACCCGTAATGTATCATAATGTATCTCTAAAATTTCATGTGATCAATCAAAGTCCATTTGATTGATTTGTTATGTAAATTGGGCTGATTCCGTATCATTGCTCGTAAAGTAAGAAAAAGATTATAATCAAAGGTTTTTGTAATGGTATATGATAATATATCGTACTGTTGAGTTTTAATTGTAAAGTATGGTATTTCAGTGTTATTGAAAGTTAAACCAGTTCTTGTTTTGTAAAATATGTAAATTTTCATGTTACTCGTACTTGTGTTTCGTTTGGCCAAACGTGGTGAGTGCTCGGTCTCTGAAAGTAAACGGAGAGACACTCATCTGTTGGGAGGCGTATGGTTGGAGTATGGTTACTGTATGTTCCCTGCTTCGCAGGATGATCTGAAAAGGACTAGTTGATCTTTTCCGTATAAAGTTTTATTAATCAATCTAGTCTCGGACAACACTGGTAGAAGGGGCTATGTATGTAAATGTTTTAAAAGTATATATATAAAACCTAACAGTGGGCTTCCGGTTTTCCTTTAGCGGGGGTTACTCATGAAGTGATTTGCAGTCCGTCCATGTTTTCGTATTGACCCTTGTTGAGTTCTATGTTGTTTCCGGGGTCCAGTAAGTAAATGTTTTATAAACGAAACAGTAAAGTTAAAGTTTTGAGAATTCATGGGTTTAACGATGAATTGATAAGTTCTTTGTTGTTGCTCTCTTTTGACAAGTTCCTTGTTTGTTTCTCTCCTTTGATAAGTTCCTTGTTGTTTCTCTCATAAGTTCCTTGTCGTTCCTCTCCTTTGATAAGTTCACTTTGTTGTCCCCTACTGAGATTCTCGAAAATCTCACCCCCTTCGTGTTTGTATTTCCCTCCCAGGACTAGATCGTGATCAGTAGTTGTTCTTGTTCAGTGTGAGCATCGGGACTACTCGCTGGGACTATAGCATCTACACATGTATGGTTTTATTGGCACACTATTATGTATTTGTTGATTTGACATGTGGTTTCGTTTTCAGATACTTGGGGCTTGTGAGTTATGGTTTCACTTGTTTTGTCTTGTATTATTGTAATAAGACTTCCGTTGTTTTGAATGTTACTCCGTTATTTATTGTGCCATGTATTTAGTGCTTATCAGTCATGCTGTAATTTGTAAATATTTTAAATTTTATTTTTGGGGATTTACGTTTGAAAAGTCAAAATAGCCTTGTGGAGTTCGGATTGGTCCATGTATTGGGCTTCTCTGAGTTTCACGGCGGTAAGGGCCCGATGTCCGGGTTTGGGTCCTTACATAATTAGGTTCTCACAATCTCTATTTCATTCACATTTCACAAGAATCTAACAAGGTTATGCTTCTATATGACCTAGTCAAGCAACTTAGCTTCCGGCTGCCGGCTGATCTCCAGATGGTTCACAAGAACAGTACAAGAATATTTGGTTCCCTTTCTGAACATTTCTTACAAGATACTCGCCGGAAATGTATATCCAATCACAGACTCTTTTGGCAAGTCATGGCATTCTCATTTTCTCACCTACTCCCGCATATTTTAATCCCAAACTGGTAAAACCTTCGTCACAAGAACTACAAATACATGAGACACATACTCCTTCCCTTTCCCTATCTGGGAAAAATGGCAGATACCATTCAAAACCATATGCAACGAAACTTACTCTAACGTAGAAGAAAACCCAACATGAATTCCCTATAAGATAGAAATCGGATAATCGATCGCCTACTTTGATCTGCTACCTCTCTACTATATATACATATATATCCTTAGCAGATGCACCGTTTAATCTCTCTGTCACCTATCGTTCTTCTTCCTGTTCTTCTTCTACTTCTTAGCCTGCTTCCATCGAGCCAATCTGCTGATTTGGTAGAAAAAACATGCAAGAAAACACCCCACCATGATCTCTGTGTCTCGTCTCTGCGGTCGAACAACCAGAGTTCTAACTCTGATGCCAAAACTCTGGCCTCCATAATGGCTAATACCACCTTGTCAAATGCAACCATTACGTTGGATTACATACAACTGTTGATCAACCAGACCACAGACGCTGAGTTAGAGCGACGCTTGGATTACTGCGCTGAAGTCTACATCGATGTTGTCAGATACATTCTTCCCCAAGCTATCGATGCATTGGCTAAGGGTCAATACGGATTTGCTGACTATGGAATATCAGAAGCCAGCAAGGAAATTGATTCGTGTCAGAAGAAGCTTTCCGGTGTTAAGTTGCCGGTAAACGATGAGAACAAGCTCGTGCACGATCTTTCTCAAGTAACTGAAGCTATTGTTAAGTTATTGCTAAAGAATTGATAGTCTTCTTTCTCCTCGCTCTTCTTTTATACATGGCTTCAAACCATTTGGGCAAACTATTGAATCTGAAGAATCTTAATTTTGAACATAAAATATTTTAAAACTTCGGATTATTGTATTCATCTATAATTGATGCTCAACAAAATGCTGAGAACAAAATTACAATAGCTCAATATTCGAAAAGATTGATCTTATAATAGAGCTTTAATACAGTGGAAAGTATTGGATTTAAACCCAAGATATAAAAAAAAAATAGCTACAGAAAAAAAATACTACCCAAGATAGAAAGAAACCAACATAAGATTATAATTTTGATTTGATTATAAAAAAATAAAATTGCCTACCAAACCTTTATATTGTTACGAATTAAAGCCCATTTAGGATAACAAAAATGGATCAAGGGCTTGTAGATGATTGGAAAGATGTAACCATAAAAGCCCAAATCAAACTAAGAGAAAACAGAAAGAAGGCCCATGTGTTATGTTATCCAATTAATAACTAAAACCAGCCCAAACCCAAAACAGCAGCTAAGACTAAAGGCCTAAAACTGACTAACATCACCTCCTGATTCCCCTGTTTGGAAAAGAACATTTCTTATCCTCAGCATATGCCAACAAATTGCAGTTCTCGAGGATGGCACAGAGACCAAAACCTATCACCATATCTGCTTATCTACAGCGTTCGTCACATTGGATAAACCTTACGTACAAGAAGACATTGCATTCTCCAAAAACTCCATGCTCATAATACTCCACGTACGAATCCACCTGCCTGCCTTGGGAACTATTATAAATTTCTGCCTTTGGCCTTGCGCATAACGCACCACCGTCACACCGCTTAGCCATACTAAGAGGAAGAGAAGTAGTATTATAAGTGATATATTTGCGTGGAAGAAGCAAAATGGTGGGTCTTGGCACTTACGAGTACCCTGCAATGACCGCGAAGAAGATCATTGGATATGAGATTCCTGAGGGAGTGGAAATACGAGGTCGATACGATGAAGAGTTTGCGAGAATCCTCACCAAGGATGCTCTGCAATTCGTTGCTGATCTGCAGAGAGAGTTTGGAAATCGGATTGACTATGCATTGGAGTGTCGCAAGGAAGCCAAGAGGAGGTATAGTGAGGGAGGGTTGCCTGGGTTTGATCCTGCAACCAAGTACGTAAGGGAAGGTGACTGGACATGTGCACCAGTTCCTCCAGCTGTTGCTGATAGAAAAGTGGAGATCACTGGTCCAGTGGAGAGGAAAATGATCATCAATGCACTCAACTCTGGAGCCAAAGTTTTCATGGTCAGTTATAACATCATTGATTCTATATATGCCATTCTTAAACACCACCCAGCTCAATGTTTTGGCTCGGTACAGTAAACAATGGTTTGGATGATTTTTTTTTTTTGTTTTTGTCCAGGCGGACTTTGAGGATGCACTCTCGCCAAGTTGGGAGAATCTCATGAGAGGACAAGTTAACTTGAAAGATGCTGTTAATGGGACCATAACCTTCCATGATAAGGCCAGGAATAGGGTGTACAAACTGAATGATCAAACAGCTAAGCTTTTTGTTCGTCCACGAGGTTGGCATTTACCTGAGGCTCATATTACCATCGATGGACTACCAGCAAGAGGCTGCCTTGTGGACTTTGGCCTTTATTTCTTCCATAACTATGCAAATTTCCGTCGCACTCAGGGTGCAGGATATGGACCTTTCTTTTATCTCCCTAAAATGGAACATTCAAGGTAAGATTTGATCAGTGATCGACATAACAGTGAGTGGGCTTTTTACCAATTTTGATGCATGTTTCTATGTTATTGGCAGGGAAGCTAAAATATGGAACTGTGTGTTTGAGAGAGCAGAGAAGATTGCCGGAATTGAACGAGGCAGTATCAGGGCGACTGTTCTGATCGAAACACTCCCAGCTGTCTTCCAAATGAATGAGATACTCTATGAGCTCAGAGATCATTCAGTTGGACTGAATTGTGGAAGGTGGGATTACATCTTCAGCTATGTCAAGACATTCCAGGCTCATCCAGATCGCTTGCTTCCAGACAGGGTTCAGGTTGGCATGACACAGCACTTCATGAAGAGTTACTCTGATCTCCTCATCTCCACTTGCCATAGACGAGGCGTGCATGCTATGGGTGGTATGGTAAGTTCTTGCTCAAATCTCATGCGTGTATCCACCATCGACAACGATGACTATTCTTAGTTTGAAACTTTGTAGGAAAAACTCCATACCTATATTAAAAGCCTTTGATTCCTAAACAGGCGGCTCAAATTCCGATCAGGGATGATCCGGCAGCCAATGAAGTGGCTCTAGAACTTGTGAGGAAGGACAAGCTGAGAGAGGTGATGGCAGGGCATGATGGAACTTGGGCGGCTCACCCTGGACTCATCCCAGCCTGCTTGGAAATCTTCTCAAAGATGGGAAATGCTCCCAACCAGATTTTTTCCATGAAGCGAGAAGATGCGGCGAGCATAACCGAAGACGACCTCTTGCAGAGGCCTAGAGGGGTGCGCACACTGGAAGGTCTACGCCTGAACACCCGTGTTGGAATCCAGTACTTGGCGGCTTGGCTCACTGGGACTGGTTCAGTGCCTCTTTACAACCTTATGGAAGATGCTGCTACAGCTGAGATTAGCAGGGTTCAGAATTGGCAATGGCTGAAACACGGAGTGGAGTTGGATGGAGACGGGCTAGGGGTGAGAGTGAATCCTGATCTTTTTGGAAGGGTGGTCGATGAAGAGATGTCTAGGATTGAGAGAGAGGTTGGAAAAGAGAAATTCAGAAAGGGAATGTACAAAGAGGCTTCAAAGATATTTACCCGGCAATGCACTGCACCGTCACTGGATGACTTCCTCACCCTCAATGCTTATAATAACATTGTGATTCATCACCCAAATGTTTCCTCGAAGCTCTAAAACAAGTGTGCTGTACTGTTGTTTTCTTCACCCCAGGATACCTTGTCTATCCTGTGCAGTGGTTTGCTTTTTCATGAATAATAAACCTAGTTGGCTTTGTGTTTCTGAAAATGACTCGAATGAGAAGAGAATGATCCCTGCAACTGTTTTGAACCATTTTAACTGAAAGGAAAAGAATGGTCTTCACTAATCAGCATTTCATTCCTTTACAGCACTAAACTGATCCAAGTTAAATAGCAATTTTTCCCAACATTCTACGATCTAATAATCTCAGGGTGGTAAGAAAGCATAAATTTTTATTTCGTATTGTTATTAATTTATTGATATCTTGAAACTAATCAAGCTAAATAAAGAAGACCATTCAATGGATGATTAACAATTGCTGATCATTCGAACTTAAAAATAGCAGCACCACTTGACGGCTTCGATGCAAAAACATACAGTCCCAGATCATTCTTGTTGATCATTCCTTTGTCAATTCGTGTTTGGTAGAATTTTTCCTGATAATAATAATAATAGTGCACGAGCAATCAGCAATAACAGCTAATGACTTGGGGCAAAACGGAAAGTCAAAGGATAAAATGTCAAAAGACAGTAGTACCTTGAGGTTGAGGATATACTGGGGGACAATGGCTTCCTTTACGAGAGAAACCGTACAACCACCCCATCCAGCACCTGTAAGTCTTGCTCCTAAAGCATCATTTTCTCGGCAAACTTTTACAAGTTCTTCCAATTCCGGGCAGCTATATTTCCCAGGCATAGAAAAGGATTAGCAAACACAATCGGCATGCAACAACAAAGGTAGACATGAGAAATTTACAATTGAGAATGTTTGAGTGTACCTGCACTCATAAAGCACACTACAGCTATGATGGCTGTCATTCATTAGATCCCCCAACTTCTTTAGCTTGTTCTCATCGCTGCAAAATAATCCTTAAGAGGGTTAATACTTTAAGAAGGTTGATAGATAAATCAAGTTACAAAGTGTCAAAACAACCTAAATGTGCCACCACGAAAAGATGCTCAATGACACATTTGAAGACTATATCTATGTGTGAAGGTGAAAAGAAAGCAGTTAACAAATACATTTTCAAATCACACAAGATAACAAATTTGAATATATAATAATTGATTAATTCAAAAACTCAGATATGCAAGGTTTGTTCACAAATATTTCCATTTTTCATGAGCAAGCCTTTTATTAATGGATATAATCACAATCATTCTCCATATATGTGATTTTTGGGCTAGTTTAATGTTAGGCACGCACAAAAATTTCCATTGAAAAAACGTAAAATTTCCAATGAAAAAAGGGACAGAAAATGAAACAGGGTTGTAATATAACACCTATCACTTGATGATACTGCATCCTTGAAAGCATGGACGCGTCTGGCTTCCGAGTAAACATGAGCAGCCCTCTGAACAATTGAAACAGATTTAAATTATAGAATGAACTGAATTTGCACGAACCAAAACATAAGCACTGAAAATTGGTGAGATGGATACACCATCTCAGGGTATATAGCACAACGATTGGCCAACTGGGGATGACAACAACAAACACAAAGAAGCTATTCTAAGCAACCAATAAGATAATTCAGAAAAAGATTGCTGATTCTCTAAATCAATGCACATGCTCACCGTAGAAAAAACAAGAAAGCAAGGGCGAAAATATAACTAAAAGAAAAAAAGAAGCAACTTGCACCTGAAAATAATAAAATTCACCTGATGTAACTTAAAATGTTGAGCTGCTTTCAGCACATCCAAGGAAGTTGGAGAATTGCTGAAGATTGATGCCAGTTTTTCCCCAGTTATCTTTTCAATGTCTTCAGCACTATAAGGTTCCTCTTTCAAGAACTCCTACAGGAAAGACAAAACATTGAGTTTGGTAGAAATGATGTCAAAATGATCACATTACGATCAAGAGGTAAAAATGGAAATCAAACTACCATCCTAGCAAACCATCTAAAATTGATCCTAGAATTGCAAAATAATCATCATAACATTACATGAAAAGCAGTAAAACAATGAAGAATTTCTACAACATTGGTACCTTAACAGCAAGCACAGGATCAGAAGAGCTGTGACTACCGGCAAACGATACACACAATCCCTCAACATCAGAAAGAGTTTTCGCTTTTGATATTGCCTCTTCTGGTTTCATTCCCAACTTTATTCCAAGTACAATCTAAAGAGAAATCCCAAAGAACTAGTAAGCTTAAAATTGAGAACTAGCAGCAAAATAAATGCCGAGTATATGTAAATTCTAAGGCATAACACAAAATTTTCTTTTCTCCTTCCTCATGAGTTAGCAAATAACCACAAAAAACTAAGCATGATTGTTGTGTATTAAAGTCCACTTTCAAAAGTTGTAATTCTAGTTTTAGCAGGTCTCTTGTATAACAATGATGCACTGAAATTCAGGATTTAAGATTCTTTAGACGATGGTGTACATAAAGCTGAGTTAACAATGCACCTAGGCAGTACCATCAATCAACCCACTTTTAAGAATGACAGTGTTCATTATCAGCATATGAGTACTGGAATGGGAAAAATTACATAAGAAGCACTAACGAATAAAATGCGATGAAACAGGAAAGCACAACATGCTTACAGAAGCTAGTCGACATTCAACAACTCTGTTATTGTAATTTGTAGCAGCAGTGACTGCCTTTTGAGATTCTGCCAAAGAATGTGCTATTACAAAAGAACCACCCGCAGGAAGTTGCACATCAGTTGCACGAATGGGATTGAAGTCAATAAGCTCAGCAAAGCCAGTTTTTGCCATGACAGAGATTGCCTGAACAGAAAAAATGAGATATTATGCACCAGCCATAAGGAAAATGGCATTCTAACATCTGTCAGTTTCTCCACTCGGAGGGCACCTCCTATTTAGCAAATTTAAACCACTTCCCATCAAAATTACTGATGACTATCGTGTGCAAAAATCTTAATAAAGTTTCTATGTTAAAAATAATAGTCACAAGATACTCACAAACTTTCTAGACATTTAACAAACTATTTTATCTATAACAGAAACCAAGGTTAGTTTATAGGTACAAAAACAGAAGTCAAAGTATCATAAACCTCTCGTAAATTTACTTCCACAAAAATGGATAAATGTGGTAGGTTTCTGCAGTATTGAAGTTTAAGTATAAAGCGTTACAAGACCAGTACGAGATATAACCTGGTCCATTCCGCCAGATTGTGTCCCGATATGCCTTTCACACTCGCATGTCAGTTGGGCAATCTCTTTCTGTCAAAATAAGTACAGCGCCAGAAAATTCAGTCTATACAAGAACTAAAAGTAAAGAGAGACAGAAAAGTAAAACGAATGATGGGCTTGCCTTAGGGAAGTTCACACCAAAAGCAGCCATAATAGCAATCGTAGCAGAACATACAAATGCTGCAGAACTTGATAGACCGGAGCCTAGAGTTTAACCCAGAAAAAGCAGCAAAGTATCTAAGCATTGGCGAATAACAACTGCAATGACAATGCCTAGCCAACAAAATAATAAACATTCAGTTCAGAACCTGTGGGAACAGTTCCATCAACAATGACATCAAGGCCCACCGGCTCACCAACATCCACTCCTTTCACTTTTACAAACTCGTAAAAACCCTTGTATCTGCCAGCGGGGAAACAAAGTAAGCAAAGCTAATCATCATTCCACGGAAGGAAAAAAAAAAGTAACACAAGAATCTCACGCGCATATGAAGTAGTGGCCCCATTTATGGTTCTTCAAGTCAATTTCCTGCACGACAACCAAAAAATTACCATTCCAGCAACAAACAAGAAATAATAACATCCGTTTGAAAAACAACCGAAAACACACCTGGTTAGGATCTGCCGGGTAAGAGCACAAAGTGTACTTATCATTCACGTTAGTTATCCGCAGAAGCTTCTCCGACTCTCCGAGATCGCGTTTACGTATCGCAATTATAGTGTCTTGCCGTATAGCCATCGGCAACACCGAGTACCCCTCATAATCTATGTGCTCGCCAATCAAGTTCACTCTCCCTTCACAGAATCATAACCAAAAAGAACTTCAATCACCGATCATCCAAAAATCCTAACTCATCAACAAATTACCGGCAAGTAAAACGTTAACCGGTCCGAGAGCACATCCTTAACAAGGAATTAAGTAAAAACAAAAAAATGACGCAAAAATACGCGTCGAGAATGCTACACTGTTACCGTTTCCGTCATAGAAAGCCGGTACACTGATAAGAATTTAGACAATCAGTTACCGACCTGGAGATCGGGCGTAGATATCAGGCGCGTGACCGAAAGCTTCTTGGAACTTAGACTTAACATTGTTGAAACGGAGCTGAGCTTCTTCTAGTTGCGATCCGTCGCCGTATACTGGCTCCAGAGAGGAATAAACTGGGACAGGGAGCTCTTCGTGTTTCGCCATTAAATTAAGATAGCAAGCAAGCGAGCGAGCGAGCGGGTACGACAGGAAGAGAGCTTCGTTCTCTGATGCTATTGTGCAAATGCGTATGTTCGTTGTTCCTTCTCCATGGAGTAGAAATGCTTTAGTGAAAATCGGCGGTTTGTTTGGATTTTTCCGGATAATAAAATCAATTTTTTAAATTTTATATATTAGGATAATTGGAATAATTTTGATATATTTAGAGTCGATGACTTCCAACTTATCATATTTAATTTAATCTTTTAATATTAGAAAAATATTGTTATCGATTTCAAAATTAGTTTTTATAATTTAATTTTTTATTGGGTCCACATGATATCCAATAAATTTTTTGGAGGAGAGCAACCCGCCATGTGTCTTGTAATGAATAAGGTGCTTTTTGTATGATCTTCTTTAATGATAGCAATAGCTTTAAGGCAAATAATGGTATTCTCATGTATTTGCTTTCCCTAGGGAGGCTTGATTCCGTCGTGGCGGATAGAAGTGTGACGAACATTCCTTCCCTCGGTGGGATTGAAAAGGAGAGGTAAGCCTTTTTAAATTCCAAAATTTAAAGCAAAGATTCCCTCAAGATTTAATCAATTGGGTTGGTTTCATGATTCCAAAAAATAAATTTGAATGATTGGAGTCATAAAAAAAATTAATTTAGATATTTTTTGTCATTAAAAAAATTGGATGAGTTTAGGAGATATTCCCCACGTGGCCTCATTCCATAAGCCAATGATAATAAGTAAATTATCATGATCGATTTGTCATTTTATAATGTCTGTGGGTGAGGCAATAATTCAACTTTGTAGCATTTTTCCATATTCCTCCACCATCACTTGTCTAGATGGGCTTGGTCGGACCAATACAGTGTTTGTTATTGGGTTCAATCATGGGGAGTGAAGTGAAGGTATAAAAGTATATTTATAAAAAATAATTTCATATTTTTTGAATCAGATATCCTTAATTTGTTTTTAAAAAGTGGACTTAAGGGTGATCAAGAAACTAACTGTATATGCCGGGTATCGGGCCAGGTGAAGAAAAAAATAATATTTTTTTTAGTACGCCTTTTAATTTAAATATAAAGTCGAGAATACGGATCATATAACATTCGGAAGAAGACAACATTTTCAGCATGTTAATTAGCAATCCTACAGCTCCTCCGTATCTCACCATCATTACCGATCAAAGGTCCTAAGCTACCCATTCTCAGCATGGAATTCTTGAAGTCCTCGAAGAAGAGTGTAGGGTCCTCGACATAGGATTCAACAATCTGGCGGGTTTGATCGTTATCAGTCACAAGAACCTGATCAGATTGAAGCAATCCCTCTCCGGAGAGAAGGTTAACATAGTACTGATTGTCAAATGTTGCCGGAGTCACCAAGTCTAGATGTGCCAACGTTGCGGTATTGCCTGAATCCGAGCATAGCTGTTGCAGTGATTGGATGAAATCCAGGTTCACGTCAGGGCCATTGCCGTTGCCTGGAATTTGGAAGCGGGAGCTGAAAGTTGAGCATCTAGCTTTTCCGATTGAATGCGCACCTGCCAAATGAATGGGACGAGAGTTTTTAATAATGAGGAGTATCCGAGTATTCGACCGTCCAAATATATTTTTACGAATCTAACTCGAGATTATGAGCTAATACAAGGAAGATCAATTACCAGACAGGGCCACCATATCAGTTAGTGTGAGGCCAACATTTTGAAAGCTAGTCACTAGGGCTGTCACGGTCGAATTTGGAGCTGGGATGTTGCTTGTTGCTGCTGCTTTGCTTGCAGTCAAGCTGTCCCTCCTCCCCATTTGGACTTCCCAGCTCGGTCCACCTGACTGCAAATTAGAGTTAATCCGCTAGCTGGTCAGGTCAGGAAGAGATGAGAATTCAGAATGTAGAAGGATACATATATATATGCATGACGCTGGAAAGGTAATACATACTATAACAACAGAGTCTCTGGCTACAACAGCAAGGATATCAGCACAAGACACGGTTTCAGGACAGACTGATTCAAGCTCAGATTTAATTGCATCAATCACATCAAATCCTCGTAGGGAATTCAAGTTGGGTGGTGCAGTTTTTTCACCCTCCAAGTTCTCGGTATCATCTAGCAACACTGAAGCATCACACCCCTGCAAGAGTCACAATGCACACAAAATTTCCTTTTTTTCGCTAAAACTTGGAAAAATAAAACAATACGTATAAATAGCAATAAGAAAGCAGTGACATGCATTAACGAAGCAATCGTGGAAGTGAAGACGAAGCAGAGAAGCTGCCATTCTGGGGTCTTCAGAGATTGCAGTTTCAACCCAAGAGAAGATAATAGCTTCTGCATCTGGGCAGCTGTCTTGGTAGATGTTGAACTGCAAAACGATACCAATATCATCAATGCATGTTTTATTCAAGGTGGGTGTCTCAGAAACTGCAGCTGCAAGCTTAAGCATCATCACGAAGCAGAAAGCTAAGAACACAGCCATGCTAGCTAGCTGCACTACTTTGGATATGGAATGCGTCTACATGCAGGGTGGTAGCACATGCACTTATATAGAAATGCTAGAGAGCATTAGCGTGAATCTCTTGGAGTAGGTTTTGGTGCCAGGTTAGTAGCTTGCGTTTCCCCTTTCACCCAACAATCTGGAATCTGAAGGAGCAGTTGAGAGGACAAGTTAGAATGGGTCAAATTCGTGTTACAGTTACATAATGAGCTTAGATTTTACCTAATATCATGTGCTCCCTTCAGGTTCTTTTCAGAATCTTCTCCAACTCTGATGTAATTGTACCTGCTGGAGGGTTTGAACTGGTCATTTCAAGAACTCAAAACATGCAGGGATCATTTCAAATGTCTAAAGAGTACACTAATGTTTGCATTTTTATACTTTAAAAAAAACTTTGGAGAAAATCCAACAGGTGTGATTAAGATAAAAGATGCATCGATTCTTAATCGAAATAAAAAATTTGAAAATAGTTAAAGACATCTCATAACTTAGAATTTGTTTCTCGGTTACAATGCAAGACAGTGGGTCTCAAATACTCTTAAAAATGCTTTGGGCCTGATCTGTGAGTGATAGTTCAGTCGGCCGTTATAGAGTCATACTCGGTCCAAAATTTAAGCTCCAAGTGCTTGTTGATAAATGATTCTTTAACCCGGTATCGTGGTATTTAAACCCGTTTGGTTTGGTATCGTGGTTTTGTTAATGTTGTTGGTGTTGTTTTAATTAAACCAATAAATCTTCTATTTTATAGCTAAAAGTTATTGGTTTAATAAAATTATTGGTTTATCAAAACCAATATTTCAATATAAAACTCAAATTCATCTTTGAATTTAACAAAACTAAATGTTGATTGAATCAATATAAACACTAAACCTTATTTTTTATTCATATAAGATTTCAAGAATTATTCATGAGATTTTGTTTGTAGATTCATTATATTTTTTCAGATTAATATTTTTCAATTGATTTTTTTCTGAAATAATATATACATAAAAAGTAAAAAATTTGAGTATTATAAGTAATTCATAAAATATTAAAGCAGCACCAATCAATTTTTCAAAAACCAATTACTAGTTTATAAAAATCAATAAATCAAATTTAACAAAATCTAACTCATTTCTTTAGCTTATCTATTCATTTCTCATTCCAAAAATTTAGTTTTAAAACCCATATACTATATGCTTTTTCCAATACTTTTCTGGCCAATTAAGGTAAAATTTTGCAAGGTTTTTGTGTATTTATCAAACGCTAGGGTTTTAACTCAACTATAAACTGAATACTTATTTTTCTAGTGTATAATAAAAATCTAGCTATCCACGACAAATATTTCTTTAATTTCAAAAAAAAAATAGTTGTTAAGTCGGTGACAGGGCTGACTATGCAATCCGTACCAAATCGTGTATAGCTATGGTTGATTTACAAAAGAGATGGTTTGATTTCGGTTCTGTATGTTAATTTGGTCGATTTGCAAAAGAGATAGTCTTAATCCCTCATGGTGGCAGCTCTCCTTTAGATCCGGAAATCTCATTTTCTCATGTGCAATTACGAGTTAATTTCCAGAATTGGGTAACTATAGGAAGCCTTCTCACAGTCTCTGGCTTAGGTACCATCCAATTCTTCCTGGTCATGCCATTATGGTCTGTCCCAGCTAGCTAGCAACCTAGTATCTAATTATGCATAGATTTATCCACCCTAGACTAGACTGCAAGCCTGCAACTTAATTACTCGGATAAGAACTCCAACATGTAATATGGAGAGACCTTGGAGTTACATGAAAAACATGCAGCATCTTTAGCTAGAGGCTAATGTGAATGAAGTTGAAATGTAGCTATGGTGTTTGAAACATCGCTCATGAATCAAATGGATAGGGACTATAAATTTTGGAAAAGTAATCATTCTTACCCACGTAACCTTACCCTCATTAATTAGGGATTGTCAACCAACATCCTGCTCCTGGATTCCATGTAAAGATTCCATTTGATTTAAAAAGCACGGTGATAATTAAACAGTTACACAAAGAATTGGATACCTCTCCGTTGTATCCTAGCTAATAATGATGGGTCTAGATCGAACTATTAATTTTTAATTAAAAATAAATAAATCTTATTAATGGGTTAAAAATCTGATATTTATATGAATTTTTTCTTTTTTGTTTATTTTTTAATAAATAATATTCTTGTCGGTCACAAAATTAACCAATATAGTAAAAATATTTTACCACAACTATATCTAATTCCAATCAATTAAGACTCAATGAAATTAAATATATAATACTATAGTGTTATGATAGGCTCATTATAGTTATGTAGCCTTCTGTGCATGTGGGATTCTTCTGCATATCATATGCATATTTACCATGTGATCAAGAAAAAGTTTGAGCAAACCTAGAGGTATGTAACTGCCGCAACTCAATTTGGCAGTCCATTCAATGTTGTCTATCATCTCCTTCCCCAAGCATCACACCTAAACCTGCGGCTAGCTGCATATATATACATATCATATATGTTCATATCAAGGACAGTGCAAGATGGACAAGGCCACAAGGCCACACATGTGTAAACTCTTACCCTAAGTATATCCAACATCGACAATAATCATGAATCTTTTCTATTGTATTGTAAATACTACATTCGGCATTTCAAAAAAAGTATCATATTTGAACTCTTGAACCTTGATTAAGTTCGAACTCTTGAACCTTGATTAAGAATGAATGAACTTTATTACTCAACTACACCCTTGGACTTAACCAAGTATATATCTTCCTTCACAAATGCAAGGCCATAACCTATCATACTTGATGCCCTTGGGAATATGTTCACATCATCATTCAATGTCCAAGAATGCTGTAACCTTATAAAGAGGAAGATAATGTCATGCATGTTACAGGGTATCGGAATTAGCTCTGCATGGGACCTGTAACTCTCAATCATCTCATCATAGCGTTCCCCAACCATTAAGTTTCCTAACTTGGTTTTACATTTTCCATTCTCGTAAAGTCACATGAAGATCTATGCATAGATACCAAAAGGTTAAAAGTTCATAAACATGACTCTAGATGGGGAAACCCTAACCCTAAAAGTACTGGTAGGTGTAAGGAACATATGCAAGTACTCAATGAAAAAGACGGAGAAAGGAGAAAAGAAAGGTAGAATCAAGTGAAAGGTTAAAACTGTGAAAAATATGATAAAGTCATTTCCATAATATGCGAATCTCTGAAATGTAAAGAATGCCAAAGAACCCATTAAAGAGGCCCCTACCCAATTAATCTATAAGACAAGAGATTCTGTATGCATGATTATCAAATAAAGAAGTTGGATTTTCCTCAAAAGGAGAGAGGCAGAGCTTCCGTAAACTCGGTTCGAGATCGATCTACATACCGCTAACACAAATCTAAACCTTTCTACTCCTCTTTTGGCTCTTTTCTCAGCTGGGAAGGAACAATGTCCTGAAGAAGCCCATTGTCTCTAAGCAAAGAACTCTGTGAAGGAGTAAACTGCGAGGTCTCTCTGAGGAAACTCGAGGAGAACGAAGGATTGAACGTTAACCCAGAACTATAGCTAATGTTCAGAGAACGTGCCCTGCTATATTGCATATATGCATATTGTTGTTGAAGCAGTTGTTCTCGGTACTGAGCCTGTGGACTAAGAAAAGATGTCGCAGCCCCAAAACCAGTAGCCTCAGCCAAAATCCTGATACTTCCTCTAGGATTTATGGGGCTTGGATGTGTGTGTTGCCCTTCGTAGGTAGTAACAACAATGGTGGGATCATCGGATGATCTCTCTACTCTCTTCTTCACACCACATCCTGCACTAGTGCAGCGATAATAGCTCCTGAAAACCAACATATATATATTAACAAACTGCGAATCCAAGAAAAAATTGAAGGACTTGCATCGATCCAACAAAAGTAATTACAAGATCTGTCATCACGAGGGGATCATGAAGGAGAGGAGGTTAATGATACGTACCTTGGATAAGGGCTGTTTTTTACAGCTTTTTGACCGTACTTTCTCCACCTGTACCCATCATCAAGGTGATCAACTTCGCTCTTTGTCATGAATGCAAATCTGGGCTCCCTTTTCCCTTTTCTGTTCTTCTTTTTGGGATTCAACCTCCATGTAGGTATCATATACACTTCAATTAGTACTTGAACCAAAACAGATCCAAGTATTTGAACAGTTTCATAATTAGTTGCAGAAAACAGAAAGAGAAAAAGAAAATCCGTCAGTCAATTATACCTTTTCTTACAATAGACTAATGACTATTCCAAATCCCATGAAGAAGAGACTGTTACCTCACCATAAAAACAAATAGCAGAGGAAGCAAAGGACAACACCAGAGACATGCCATAAAAGTTTTAAAAAAAAAAGAAAAAAAAACTCACTGTTGCTTGATCTTATCTTGATCCTGCAGCAGCTCTTCTCCTTCCCCGGCTCTGTTACGTCCCTGAGCATCATTTCCTGCTTCGTTGGAGGCAGAAGATATAGAAGATGAGTTTGGACTGGCAGGATTGTTCGACACCTCTGACGACTCCGGTACGGTTGAGGACACCGGTGATGGAAGCAGAATCGGCAGAATCGACCCACCTTGAAAGCACTCGAATATCGGAGCAGCAAACTCTTGGTTGGTATCCAGCAAGTCCATGAACCCCTTTTGATCACCAATATCATCACATGGTATCATATCAAAGATGCTGCTCGTTGGTTGTGCTGATGCTTTAGATGGTAAAGCATAGCTACTTGACATCTCTTCAGCAGTGAATGTGTAATCCACCATGGAATTCTCAGTCTCTAATGTAAACTCCTTATCTCCTTTCTCCATATTGGATGGTATAGGGAAAACAATGTATGTATCAAAGGGATATATTCTTCTCCATTACATTTGTGTATTTGCTTATTCTCCTCCCTTTTCTTTCTTTCTTTTTTCCAAAGACACCAAACCAATATAAAAGATTGTCTTGTGTTTTCTCCCTTCCAAAGTGTGAAAAGGACTGCCGGGTTTGGGATTTTGGGTAACAGCTTGCATTAAGAAGGTTTTCCATCGGGAGTTGACTGGCATTTGCCGGTTAACCATGTGTACGGAAGCTTGAATATCTGTGGACGACGGGGCCTCGGCATCGTTAATTACCCATAGGCCGCATTTGGCTCCGGCTCTGCTTATTTTTAAAGTATATAGTTTGACTGGTTTAATCGGTTGCCGGTGCATTTCTTACCAATCTAAATCCTTTTACTACTATGTTCTCTGTGTCACAACACAACCAAGTGGCATGTACCAATAATGGTAATGATAATTAATCGTAGATATCATTTATAATTGTTCTAGCTAATTTTGTGGAGATTTGACGGCTGTTTAACTATATATTAAAAGAATAATAAAGCAAAAGGAGGAGGTATTAACCAAGGTTTTCAAAATTGAAGTTGTCAATGAAATTTATAATGGTAAAGGATTTTAAGTATACCTTAAAAAATGAATTTTGTTTTAATAAAATAAAATAATTAAATCAAAATATTTCTTAGATCTAATTCCGATTAAACTGGATGATTCGATCCCATTTTGACAACAGTATTATTCATAGTAAAAATATGATAAGAAAATTGCAATTCATCTCCTTTAAAACTACCCAATTCCGTCACCTTCTTGCTTTTTTAACCCTACCCTATCCTAATTTACCCAAATAAGAAAGGAATGAGCCCCATCTTGAACTAATTATGATTAGCAAAGTTAATGATTGGTATGATAAAATCCTTTGTGATCAAACCATTATATTAATTTATACCTCAATTCTTGTTTAATGTCATATCAAGGCAAGCATGCACCTATATAACAAATTTCCAAATTTTCAACAAACCTTGGGAAGAGAAAAATAATTGAATTTTTTATGACCAAAATCTTATCCCTAATTTCCCGCCAAAAAATTTTGATTTTCTATTAAAAATTATATTTATGATTTGAAAAAAAAAACTTATCGCTTTTGGACTTGGTCTTTGGTCCATACCAATACACCATCACCTAGATCTCAATCCTCCATGAAGAACAAGCATAAAGGAACTGTACAAACACGTGTGTGTCGATTGCTTCTTTTGATGCTCTCCCCATCTCTATCTGTTGTTGTCTTGTCAGATCTTACGGCTTCCTTTCCTTAAATCAGGTTGTCTGCCAAAGCACATGCACTTTACGCGTCCTTTTTGTGCTCCGTTTAATTTAAATGAGGTTGCTTCTTGTGCACGCCCCCTACCTTCTTTACCTTCTCTTTTCCCCCTGTTTTATTCCTTTTAATTTCTTCAATTGCAATCAAATGTGTTCAATGACTTTTGTGTGTTTACTGGGATTCGTAATTTGTGATGGTGATGGTGGTGGTGGTGGTGGTGGTGGTGTTTGAAGTTAGATCTGAGGACGATAAAAATTAGTTTAATGGTTGATTGAGATATTTTTTATTGTTAAAAAAATATTTTTTAAAAAATATTATTATACGTAAAAGACTATTTCGTCAAGATTAATCTTGTTATGAATTTCAATATCAATCTATTAAAATAAATATCTTATATGTGATATACATTATATGCATGTATACTAAGTTACGAGATGGCAATATGCTGATAAGACACCTAAAGACCATTAAAACATTGTGTCGTATATATTCTATAATTAACCATAATTTTGTATTATTGCAATATTAAAAGGATAACATTTATTTATTTTTAATATAGGATCTAAGATTCAAACTTTAATTTTGCGTATGGATATTATCGAAAAATAAGAATACGAAAATTATCTATCAATATATAAAAATTAGAATCTCTTCAAAATAGATTTCGAATTCTAATTAAAACATTACAAATTTTCTTAATAAGCGAGCCTAAATGCATTGTGCAAGACATTGAATATGTAACAGGGAGAGACATTCTTATTCTCTTGTCCACATTTAAAAAACTAAACGAAGAATCTTCAGACATAAGTGTGGCGATCTTCTCATTGCAGAGTTGCTTCTTGCAGGCAGCCTTATATATATCAATCTATAATTCCCAACTGCCACACCCGACCGTTGTATCGAATCTGGCAGTTTCTTATTCAAACCATAGGAGCAACCTAACTAGCTTTAAGGGTCTTATGAAAACATTATAGAATTGTTATTTTGTAAAATATAAAGTGATTCTAGCAATAAGTTTTCTTTGTATAATATATAGTCAAAAATTTACATGAATAGCTTATTTTTTGTGAATATTTTTCATTATTTTGCTGTTGATGACTTCGAAGTTCATGATTCTGTTTCTAGATTAATGTTGACATCATCCACTAATTGCGGCTTAAGACTACACTCTTAGTCTCCTAAACTGCAAAATATAGTGAAAAATTATTCTAGGGAGCAGCCACTTACTTCTTCTCTCTTTTTAATAACAAAAGAGTGTATAAGTTAATGCGTATGATTATTTTTTTTTCGGATTGTGATTGATGTTTATTAAGATAGATATTTTGATTAATATTGATCAATTGTTCTTTCTCTTGATATTTATTGCTATTTCTTTTTTAAATTTAGAAGATACACACTACTCCGATATAATAAATATCAATTATAAATAGATCTAACTAGTTCAAAATTTTTAAAATACTCAAAACCTATGAATGATTGATCCCTCCCCTTAAACTCTGGTCAAAGATTTTGATTGATGTCTATTAAGATAAATATTTTGCCAACACTCAAAACTGAAAAATTATAATAAAAGATCAAATGAATTCGAAAATTTTAAATTTTATACTTAAAATCAATGGTCAAACCTTTAATCTTTAATTAAATGAATAAGTCTTACCATATTAGTTTTTCTCTTTTGTTTATGAGATGAAGTATTACATTGTTTATATATAGTTTCCATTTGGATAGCTTTCAATTTGATCTTGTCATAAGGCTAATATCATAATACTAAGTAATTATCTGATGACTATAGTCTTGATGACAGTCATTAGTCAATCCCAATCACCCTTAATGAATCAACTTAGGCAACGTATGTTTTCACGAAAATGCTAAGACCAAGTCATTAAGTCTAATCTGGCAGCATGACAAAGTTTATTCTGATTGTAGTCTTTCTTGATTTTGTAAGTTTTTCTAATTTTAAAGTTAGTTGAGTTTATATTATTAAAACAAATTCTAATTATGGTTACTTAGTTTAATTATTCTATTTCAAATTAATTAAATAAAATAATTTTTTTGACATGAATAGTTCTTAAAGAGAATAAAATTTGTTTGCTAATATAATATTTATCTTAATAGATATCAATTAAAATCTGAAAAAAAGTAATTTTGAAATCTATAAAAAATACTCTTAATATTATATATAAAAAGATAAACTTAACTAACACAAAACTCATTAAGAAATGCAAATAATTAAAAAGCCAAAAGGTCGCCTTCATATAAATGTCATTTATAGATATACTTTTACAAGTGGGAACATCCACCGTTGATTGCGGACATAATGAAATTAATCTAATCTCATTTGTTTATTATTATGAATATTTTAGACTAAAGTTATTGAAATGGTTAATTTATAGTTTATTTAATTAGATTTCGTTAAAGTCAAGATACTTATTAATGGTATCTAGCCATTGAAACATTTCCTTTGGTTCTACACCTTAGACATTATTTACGAGCATCTATGTCACTCTCTTGATTATTCACACAGTATAATTCGGCATGTTTCAAATGAGACTATTTTTAATAAATTTATTTTCAGGATCAAATCCGTATCTTAATATTTAAAATATTTAAAATATAATAAATTATTATTGTCAATAATAAATTATTTTTTTAATTTTTTAAAATAGACCATTATATTAATAATAATTTTTTATATATTATAAATACAAAGATAAATCACAATATGAAAAGTATTAGAATTAAACAGACAAAAATAGTAGGAAGATAAGAGAGAATGTCAGGGAAGAGAGAGAGAGAGAGAGAGATGCAGGCACTATTGCTGATTTTTGAAGGTTGTCAGACCATAAACAGGTGGTTTTTCATCGTTCAAAACATAGGGACCCCTTCCTTTAATGAAGGGTCAAATATGTATGAAATGAAACGTTTGCTGGGTCTCTGGTAAAGCTCCAATCTTGACTGTGATTGATGGACTTCAATGTTGTTTTCCTCTTTAGGCTCAAGGTTGAAAACTTGGGAAGATTTTGTGAGTTGTTGTTGTAAAGCATAACAGATGAATTGCCCACACGAGTTGCTTGAGAATATGTTGGAATGGTCGAAAAAGGGTGGTTAAATTGAAACAGAACGAATTTTACCTCCTACTAAAATATAATATTTAAATTTGTTTCGTCATTAATAATAAAAAATAATATTCTGCTGTTTTCAAAGCTGAAAGCATTGAAGTTGAAGAACACATGAAAATGTGTAAAATCTGCTATGGATTTAAGATGGTGGGCACGTTTTAAAGAATATGCTTATCTTCTTCTTCGTTTTTCCATTTCCTGACAGCAATTGTGAAGGTCTGTGCCGAATAACACTCCAGATTTCTCAATCAGGCCAATCTGCACTGTCATTTGCTAAATTAGTGCCGACATTCTGGACAACGATGTGCATACAGACAGGGATGGTAGGTTTAGCCGACGCTTAATTGGGGTGGCAATCCATACCCTTCAGAATGAGCACTGCCTTTTCTGCAAACTTATAGGTGCAGAGCTAAAATTGTAGAGAACCAAGAACGAGTTTCATGGTCTCTCCAGAAGCTCTAATCAGCCACCTCAGAATCGGACAAGCAATGGGTGGATATGAACCAAAAGTCACCGACTCATCAGGTTCAATATGTGAAACTGTTAGCCGTTATTGACCGAAACCTGGCAACCTGTCAGAGTAAAGCAGCAACTAGTATAACATCCAACGTAAAACAAGTTGCCTCAACGTGGGAAAATAGAGCCCGCTCAAGCTCCTTGGACAAGCCTACACACCAGAAAAGCTATTAACAAGCACCTTCCCTTCTTCAGGGCTCCAATCAGTCAATCCTCCTGCAGGAACCCTTTTTCCTCAATCGTGTCAAACGTTTGTACACAGTTGGCTCTTGACACAGAGAGGTCCTGAGTACTGTCTGCCTCCAAGAGGGGAGTTCGGGTCACATATTTAATAGCATAACACTTACTCATCAAAAGCGTTATGCATGCTTTTTGACCAAAACTCCCAGCATTTTATAATAGATGATTCCCAGATCTACAATCTTTTAGAGAAACGACAAGGTGATGACACATCAATAGAAAACGGTGATGGGGATTCTGTCACTTCATGTTTCCAAATTTTGTCTATACTATCACATTGGACTAGTGGCCCAAAGATTCGAAAATTAAAATACCACTTGCTGCTAAGTGGTCGATTTCAAACTAGTGAAAACACGAGAATGTGATATTGAGTGGAAATAGTTCAAACAAGAAGAGACAAGCTAATCAGGCTAAAATGCAGCAGTGAACACACAGCTAACAGCGCAAGCAGTGAAGTTGCTTTCAGGTATCATAACCGATCCATACAACAACAAGGTCCTGCCATGGACCTGAGGGAGACCGATACCGACGAAAAAGATGGCAGGAACCCCTGAATTCGAGTGTCACCGATACAAATGCACCCCTTGAAGAAAGGGATGATGGAAAAAGACATCAACACAATAAACATGCGCTACCGCCACTGTTATTAGCACAACAGTGATTTTTTGCTTCATGAATCTGCAGCAGAAGTAGCAGCTTGTCTTACTCTGCGTTGGTGAACATCCCAGTTATAAACACGAGCAATGGTGACCTGCCAAATAGTGGTTTAACCAGTAAGACACCTACAGTTTACTCTTGGACCAATACTACTATAAATGTAACTTTTGCATCCTTCTGGCCTGTGCATTCGAATCTCTCTTAACAGTAATTATGTTATTGCATGTTAAATCTTACCACTGCTACAAAATGGACAAAGATTTACATATTTAAACAAGCACCTACCTGGGTTATTGTAACTTGATCCCTCAAAAATTGCAAATCAGCAACAAGAACTTCTAAACTAGCTTTGGCATTATCTAAATTCTTCTGTAGAAGAACAGTGGCCTGCACCATGAAATTAGAGAGAATCTGACACTGGCATCCTATATGTATCCATCAGAAAAAAAAAAAAGCAGCAGCAGCTAGCACCACATAAAAGAACATGTTAAAACCTCTTCATATGAATACTCCAACATAACGTTAGCTCCAAGCCATAAACAGACTGAGTCAGCATCCTCAATCCGAGCCCGTGAATATATTCCTTCAGAGACTTCAAAATCAGCAATAAGTGCCTGAATCCAGAACATAAGACTAGTCAAAAACTCATAAGAATAAGAGCTAAGAGCATGAATAGCGTGAAGCCATTGGCTCTAAGCTCTTCAAGAAAACTAAAACAATGCTGTTTATGCAATGCTAATGTACGTACAATTCTGCAAGTTCTAATATGCAAAGGAGGCTAGGGAAAAAGCCCAAGGCTAAATCAAGTCAACATATAAAGTATGTGAACAGAAAAAAAGAAAAAGAAAAAGAAAAAGAAAAAAGAAACTGATTAAGCATGACCCTTTGGAATGAATGACAGATTAAGGAGGAGAAAACTAGAGATTCACTCAATGGCATAGGATAACCTCTTTACGTCTATTGACTGTAATCCCTGGACTTAATATTAGGCATCTAAAGTTTGTGATTTCCTAACTTGCAAAGTTATTCCATGAGCGGCATCAAAGGACTCTTGCTGAATGGGCGCACAAGTACACATGATCTACATGGCATTGAACTACATAATTGTATGCCAACTAAACTAACAAAACCATCTTGACATGACAAATGCTTGCACAACATCAATACGGAAAGAAACAGACATCAAACATGAGTCCTACTGAACTGAAGTGAACAGCTAGGAGTCAAAGCACATTTCAGTTCAGATGAATTAACAATCATGGGCATTGCCCCAAGATCAGTGAACTGGGAGTTATCAGCTTCGTGACACATAATCTCATGTTTATGATATCACATAACCCGAGAGCACTGGCATAAATGGGTTCACTATTCCAAGCAAAAAACATGCTTCTATTCTCTAAGACCAGCTAAAATACAAAATCTTTTGCAAAAAAACGAACCTCACCAGTGTCCTTCTTAGCCTGTAGAGTGGCAATCACATCTAGGCATTTTTCGATATCAGGGATCTTTGCCTGACACCACAAACAAGCACATAATGGTACATGAAGAAGCTGAAAAACTAAAGCAGTAAATGATAATCAATTTTAAAAAATGAGTCGATTTAATTTGGCTATGCAGATGCATGAGCATCTGAAAACTGAAGCAATAAAAGATATGCAAATTAACATAATTACTCTGCTTAAATGGTCAGCGTCTAGTCATGGATGGTATGACAAAATCATGAAAGTATGAGGCATTCTTGGAAGATTAGGACTATACAAAACTAGGATTACTTCTTTCTTTAATATAGAAAAAGGGGTGCAACAAAAATATGATCTCTTCCAATAAAAAAAGCAAGACATTCAACTTTAAACTGTGCAGAAACGAAAGAAATGAGCTTATCTAAAGCCACAACCAAGATGAAACTCATAAGATTTTACAGTTTGCAGGAGGCATTGCAGCACGAAAAATCCAATTAAGACACTCTTTGGCCAAAAAAGAAAAAGATATGAACTTTTATCACGCGAAGTTTAGAAATGGCAGTATATTCTAGCTGCCATTCAGTGCATCCTCACAGAACAAACAGACATTATAATTGTCTAATTAAAATTTCTTTCTAGGCCTATGGCATAGCACACTTCCTTCAAACTCTGGATAGTCTCTCACTAAATTCAATCCAAAGTAAACGAATTTACATCACATTCAATCTAAGGTGAGCAAGTAGCTAAGCAAACACAGTTTTTATCAGTGACCAAGAAGAACCTGAAGATCCTTCTGTTGGGCTAGAAGTTTCATCTCCACCACCTTATACTGCTGAAGTCTGTAAGATAGAACACCACGAAAACCCAAAAAAAATAAGCATTCAATCCAAGTAATACAAGTATTGCAATAAAATACTCCCAATCACACAATTGCAACAATTAGCTAAAACCCTGCTTCTCAATTACTGATAATTACCCACAAAGTTGATTAGAACCAGCGAAAAGCTAAATAAAGATTGCAGCTTCACGTTAAGGAGTATAGAAGATAAAATAATACGTACCTCTCTTGAAGGAAGGAAAGGCCAGAGTTGACATCAAGGCCAGACTGTGTGAGATAAGTTTCCACATCTCCTACAAATTGAGCTCCAGGAATCCCTCTTCTCTCTGTTGTCGCCGGTAGTGGTGATGAAGCTGATGCCATGCTATCTTAAATAAAATATAAAAAACACCGAGAGAGAAATAGCTATGGAGAGAGCTTCAGAGGTTCAAATTATCTGGGCCACTGCGGTTGCGGTTGCGGTTGCGGTTGCGATTGCGTGTACGATCCGATCCGACCACCGTTAGAGGAGAAAAGCCTTGGGGGCTCTAATTTCTCCCTCCAACAAGCTACGAAGTCGTGCCAGCCCATACTAGATCGAGCCTTTCTGGGCTTGATCCAGATTGATTACAAGTCCATATGATTAGATGTGGGCTCAGACCCGGATTTGCTTTCTAGAGCTTATCTATAAAAACAGGCCTAAGCCCATCCACAGTATGATGAAACCCCAGATCTGTTTCCCAGCTTGCTTATAGAGCCAGGCCTAAGCCCATAGATCTACAATTTGAGTAAATTTGTGCTGGCCCAACTAGATCGAGCCTTTCTGGGCTTGGTCTTGATGAAATTACAAGTCCGTATCATTAGAAAATTGGGTCCACTAGTCCCAGATTTGTTATCTAGAACAAGGCCTAAGCCCATAGATTTCCAGTTTGAGTAGGTCTGATGAAATCCAGTTTGTTCCAGCCCATACCAAATGGAGCCTTTTTCAGCTTGGTCCTGATTAAACTACAAGCCCGTATCTCTATACAAGAGAGCCTAGACCTAGATTACTTTCCCAGCCTTTTTATAAAACCAGGCCTAAGCCCATGGATATTCCAGTTTAAGTAGGTGTGATTAAACCCTTATTCTGGATTTGGATTAATGGACCTGATAAGGATGATTGTTAAAATTGAATTTCTGAATGTGAAGGGTAAAAACACTGTAAAATGAAAGATACCAAACATTATGCAGAGAAATTGATTTCTTATCCAGCCAATTTCGCTAACAACAACAAATAACCATCTTATTAATTGGGTAAATTCTTCTTGTAACACAAAACTTGTGTATTTCATGTATTCCTGCATCAAAGAATAGACAAGCTGGTTCGAGGCATTGAGGTTTCAGAACGGGGAGGTCTTCCATAGGAGCTCGTGAAGAACAAATACATTTATAGCCATTTCACGACTTTATACTAAGTTTCCTAACCTGTGCTGACCATAGATAGGTATCTGTAGCCATTTCACAACCCTTTACTGCTTTTTCTCTTTTACTTTTTCGTTTTCTTGGAGTATAATGCACAAAGCAATACCAGACCCCTCCATGTGCCCTGGGAATGCTTTAGGTGAATTATGCATTTCTTTACTATTCATGTCCTTTTCCTCTCTTGTTTTCTTCCCTTTGTACGCACATGGTGCATGCCCTTATACTATAGCTCGCATGAGCTAACGGGGAAGATAAATATGGAAGATTGGCTGCTTTTGTTGAGGGAAAAAGATAGTAGCAGGATCTATATGGTGTTGGTGCATGTCATAGCACATCAGATGGTAGTAAATATTTGCTTCACATAAATATTTCCATACGAAAGAGGGAGAGAGGGAGTAAGCGAGTTCGGCTCCACCATTATGTATGGAATCACATTTATAATACTTTTTTAAAAAATATATTTTATTATAAATAATTTCATTACACAATATATATAAATCAAAAACTTCTCCCACTCTTTCTAATATGGGATTGAAAATACTTGACCTCCTAGGTTCGAACCTTGTCATTGGGAATGAAACACTTTAAAATTTCGGGCCAGCTGGACCCATCCATAATTGGTGCTTACGATACAGCGGGGAGAATTAGTCACTGTTGTCGACGGTGGATACCTCTTCAATTTCAAAAAAAATAAAAAATACTTGACCTCCTATACACAAACTAGATCTCACATATCTCTTTCTACAATCTTAGAGAAAATCCATGTATATATACATTAGGCAAAACACAGAGAGGGTTTATCTTGCATTTTCTGGTATGTCCTGCTGTTCTATCTAGTGGCAGTGGTGGTTTAGGTAGCTTAGCTAAGGTGCATGGATCTTCCTTCCTTATAAGACAAAATGTGCTTGACTTTCACTCTCCCCCATGTGATCTATATTTGCCTTTTTTCTTTGAAAAGTTAAGATTGCTACCAACAAGTTTTTTTTTCTTTCGATAAAGAGAACGGGGATTTCGTAAATATTTACTCACGATTTGAATTCTTATAATTTGAATAAACTTTGGTCCAGATATAAGATAATCACTTGACCAACTTAGATATTTTTTTATAATATTCAAAATATTACAATCTAAATCAACAATATGATTAAGTCTTTAATCTAAATTTCCTAATTGCAAATTAAGATAAAAAAAAAATACTCGTCTACAACTTAAGATACTCTTTTCATTTGCCCTTTCATCTTTTATTTGAGCATCTAATTTAGGAACAACTATTAATTAGTATTTAGCATCTTGTTAATTGATGAGATAAGTAAAATATTCATTTCGATAATTACCTATTGAAATCTCGAAAAAAAATAAAATTTATTCTATATTAAAAAAATTACTTGCACGGAATTACATATTGCCATCATCTGAGAATAACAACAACAATGCTTTAATGGGTTTGTTTTTATTCGTTCTAATCTCTAAAATGGAAAGGAGAAAAAGGAATTGGTAAGGAGGATAAGGTCAGGGTTGCTGATGTGAAGTAGTAACCGTTACGAAAACCTACATGGGACATGCAATTTCACAATTCTGAGAAGTCGACATCTGCAGTTCATGTACTTTGTGAGCAACTTTAGGCTAACTGGACTTCGATCCTAGAGGAAGGTGTCGGTATAGATATTGTGATCTTATCTATATATTAATGTGAAAGGATTAGATGATTAATATAAGTGCCTTCTTTTTTAGTTCAATTATTGGGCGGGTGAGATGTCATGTAGTTTGTTCATAGTTTATGGTTTACGACTATATTAATAATTACTTGTATGGCTCTTGACGGTGGCTTTTTTAGCTTCCTGATAGTCTATATACAGTTGGATAGTTTGATTGGATGCTATGCCATCAACTCTCTACCGAAATCGTAATATACTCCCATGAAATTACCCTTTAAAATAAAGAGTATCGTAGTCCATAATCAAAATATATCCAAACTCCACTTCGAAATACAGACTTTTAATACCTCGAAATCAAGATTTTGGAGGTAAAAGAAACACAATATACAATAATATCACTATATAAACATTATCTTGTTTCTTTTTGCTATTTTGAATTAGTTAGATCTCTCATGAAAACTTCCCTTCTAAACTAAACTCTTGACCATAGATACATAGTAGTGGCACAATAGAGTCAAATGTAATGATGGAAACTTGCAAACTTGTCATCTATTCTAATCAAGTCAAATAAGAATTGATATTAATATATAGGATATCTAAATTAATTAATATCTATCAAAATTTAGAAAAAAAAACTTATTCTCGGAATAATATTATATATTGTAATTAAGGATTCAAATTGTTTTTTAATTTTTATTAATAATAAATAAACCTACGACATTCAACTCATATCCTTCATGTTGGAAGTCACAATTTCAGTCTGCAAAGCTTTGAGATATCAGTGGATGGTGAAGGGAGCGTTGCAAATAGCATTTGTATGGATATGCAAACATGTAAGGCTTGAGCATGCAAAAAAGTACTATTTACCAGTGATAATTAACAATGAGGAATTAGATGTGTTTAAAAAAGAAGAAAGATACAGTACCTGCTTTTCTGCTTGGAATGCTACTTTGTTTTACTATGTGATTGTTACTTGTGTATTTGAGGTGGTGACTGGAACAACACTGACGAGCTCAAATGGGTTCCTCTCATTGTCTTTCTTCCATACTTTCCTAGTCAATTCGACTACCAGTAAAACCAGTATTGGATGTTGATAGTAAAAACATTTCTCCCTTCCTATGTCCCACCCTGGCAAATAATCATACCCCATGAGTCTTCTACACAAGTCTCGATGGACAACAACAGGAAGGGAAAAGATAGCCGGATAGGCCATTTTTCCTTCGAATAAATCCAAACAGGTGGGTTAAATGGGTAGAAAAAGTGAACAAAATAAATGAATGCAGGCATGTGCTCTGAAGCATTATTCACGTTTGTCGAGATACCCGCGGAACAGCAATTAAACACCCATATTTGGTCCCTACTACAACTTTTCAATCATCTCAAAAGTGTAGTGACAATCAATTAATCTCCCCCTCCATCCCCCAATACCCATCCTCACGGGTAGTGATGAAACCCAGCACCCGTGTGACTCAATTTCGTCTGCCTCTGCCACCGAAAATGATATGCATGTTCTGTTTGAGAGGTGTCTCGATGCAGGTGATAAGTGTCAAACCTATGTAGCATTCAAGCATAAGAGATGAGCTTATAACTGCAGTATCAGGTCAATCATCACATGATTTCGGTTATAACCACATGACATATGAAGTATATGCTCTATTTGGTGCTTTCGTCAGTGTAGACAGATTTTTTTCTAAATTTAAGATAATTCGTCATTAACTAATCCCTCCATTGTATCTGTAATCATGATTAGGTAAAACCAACCCTAATTATCAGTGAAGACATATATTGCATATTTAATACCAGGCTGCCTCATCCCACTTTTTTATCTCTTGGGTCATTGAATTACCACGAAACTACAAAATCTAGGCATGGATTTGACTAATTTGGTATTCTCCCCAATTTGGACGGTGCCTTCTACCTCTCCAAGAGGCAAGTACAGCCAAAAGGATGCTACCATTTAACAAGCACATCTATAGAAAGACCACAAGAGGATCAACGGGTACCAAAACTTGGAAACCTTATCTACTCGGGAAGAAATCCATCCCAATCATAATTTGTCTTTATATGTTTCTCATTAAATACCTTAAAGCCCCTAAACCAACCAACCACCACCGGACATGTGGACTTGATTCTAACCACATATCATTGCAAATTGAGATTATTCATTTCATATAATATGATCCCGATTTATAGGACTACCATGGCCGGTCTCCTGTTTGTTTCCCACATGCCAAGTCAATAATCCGACGACATGTCCTCCTAATCTCAATAATTAATGCAATACCAGGAAATAAAAAGGAGAAGAAAATGGGTAATGGAAGAGAAAAAATAACAGACGGGAGAACACGTATTTAACGGATAGAGAAGAGGTGAGAAATTAAGAAAAAAAAAATGTAACAAACCAGAGACCGACATGTGGCAATAATCAATACAAGGCAAGCCAAAGCCAACTTTTCCATCAGCTTGTTGGCTCGGAACTAGAGCCAGCGCCGGAGAGTAGCTCAGCGATAGCCGACATGGCTCGGACTTGCATCTCCAGAGCAGCTATATAATCTGTAGTTTCTTCTAAAATAACCGGCAACGTTTGTTTCCGGCAACCGGGAACGAGCCGACCAAGAACCCGTACTTTCCGTTGCACAGCAGGTAAGCTCTTCCTTTTCAACCTCAAAACACTCAGTCTCGTCTTCCTCGACCTGGAACATCTCCCGATCATCTCTCCCCCTGAAGTAATCGCCCCCGCAAGGGCCTTCTGCCTCCGGTGCTGCTTTCTGAACTTCATCTTGATCCTGCTAGTCAGAATGGCCCTGCTCCACCTGCTTTTCCCTCTCGCAGCGAAGGCAAGCGCTCTGTCTGCCGCTTCACGCACTGCTCGCCCCCGGCGCGGGGCTGAGGTTGAGGGTGGCGTTAGCTGGACCTGGCTCAACGCCTTAATAAGCTTACTAGAGTACAACTCCTGCTGATCCGGCGTCCTCCATCTCGCGTGAGATTTGATTTCGCTGCCGTTGCGCTCTCTGTTGTTTTGCTTACTCAACAACAACCTCTTCTTTTTCTTGTTCCGTCTGGCGCGATCCGAATTTGTATTGGTTACCGGATTCGAGATCGCACGAACCGAATCCATCATCACCACCGTATCGACAGGCATCCGTTCCCTTATATTTTTATTTTTTTATTTTTTTTCTCAATAGGATTCTCTTAAGAAGCAGAAGGCGGAGAGGAAGAAAATGTTAGATTCGCGTACTTTAGTTAGGAATCAGAAAAATTCATGAAAAGGGAAAGGTTATAGAATAAGGGAGAGAAGAGAAATGGTCAATTAATTACCTATCAAGGAAGAAATAATGGAGAGTATCTTTTCGTATCAAAGCAACCACACAGAACAGACTCACTGGCCCTGAGCCCACTCTCTATTGGATCAATGGGCCTGACAAGCAATATTGTCAAGATTGTTAAAAATATATAATATATTATAAAAAATTTATAAATATTATTAAGTTATAAATCTTAACAAAAGTTATTTCTTTAAAAGTATAATTAAAAATTAAAAATAGAGATAAATTGAATAAATTTTGAATTTTAAAGGATATACATATTACTAGCTTATTTTTTTTGTTTTCTCTTAAATATTAATTAAGAGACTAATGTAACGTTGGCATAGTATTCTATCATATAATTAGTACTTACGAAGTCATCCGCGGAACTACTGCTCAACACATGAATTTATAGCAAACTTTTACTACTTTTCCCTACTAGCTAGTGCGCCCCCATATGTAGCTGTGGCCATTTCACAACCCTTTTACAACTTTCCTTTTCTTCTGCTTTTTGTTTTCTTGGAGTATAATGCACAAAGCAAGACACCTCCATGTGGTAGCATTGGCTTTAGGTGAATTATGCAATTTTTCTTTTACTGTTCATGTCTTTTCCTTCCTTTTGTATTCTCCCCTGCACTCTACTAAGATGGATGATGGATACCCTTATAATATGACGAGTTGGTAAAGCTAAAAAGCAAGATAATTATCGAAGGTCGGTTGCTTATGTGGCGAAAAGAGTTGTTGCATTCTTTATGGTATTGGTGTATAGTTATAACATATTCATTTATAAGTAATTCATTTAGTTAATGATAGATAAATTTTATCACTCAATCATATTTTTCATATTTTTTGAATTTTAATGTATTTAAAAATAAGCTTGAGTGTACCATGCTACTATACTCTTTAATTGATTTGATCTCTTCTAGATGATAAAAGAGATATTCAGTTAGTAGGGTATACTATGTTTGTATATGGATTAGGGTATGATTTCGTTGATATATTATGTATTTTATTTTTTTATTAATAAAAATTATCGATCGATCATATATTTAATTTTTATAAAAAATTTTGGTTCAAATCAGTATGATCATTATTTTAATTATATATATTTTATTTATATATATCAATTGTATTTTTAAAAATAATAAAAAATATTTTAATTAATAATCAAATTAATTTCTTTCCGTAACTCAATCATCCAAACTCTTTTTTCAAGATTTAACCCGAGACTATAAAATGATATGACTGAACGCGATTGCATCTGAGACTATTATTTATCAAACAACTATCTTGATTGTGACTATTAATCTGATCGAAAATGACTTTTCAGCTCATATCTTATATCAATACCATATTAGTTTGTTTAACATATTAATTATTGGTAGAATCATCAACAAAAGTTGTTTTAGTGGTCATGAAAAATAAGATTATTGAAGAATTAGTATTGATGAATAAAACTCATTAGTACTTTTAAGACTCATTCATAGAAAATTAAATGAATTAAACGGTTAAAGATTCATCCTTGATAAATAAAGTAATGATCAAAGTCCCGAAAAAATTCGAGTACCTCTTCTAATTTTTCCGAAAATTGGTAAGCTCGAAAGTGCATATTTATGTATTTATAAAAAGAAAGAAGTCTTTGAGTTAAGGATTTTCCATACATAGAAAGAATGGACCATCAAAGCAGAAACTAATAAGAACTCCATGCTTACACAATTAATGCAAGCTTGATAGGTTTGTCTGTTTTCTTGTTTTCCACATAAATCTATAAATTGGAGGATAAGGTCACACTTGCTGATGTTAAGAAGCAACCGTAGCAAAATCCGCATGTGACATGTAATTTCACAATCCAGTGAAGCCGACATATGCATGTCATGTGACTTTTAGGTTAAATGAACATCGATCGATCATAGAGGAAGGTGTTGATACTGATAATGTGATCTTATCTACGGTTTAGGATTAGGTAATCAATGTGGTGTTTTCTTTGGTTTCCGTGTTTGAGTTCAATTATTGGAATATTGAGATGTTTATATGGCCAATTTTATTTTAAAAAATATTCCGATTAATTACAATATTAATTTTAAAAAATCAATATAATTTTATTGCGTTCTCTTAATTCTAAGATCCCAATAGAAACATCATCATATCAACCTCGGTGAAGTGAGTTTGTGTGGTTAAACCTCGAATGTCCAAATTTATTATGAAATCATTTTCAATATGTATATTTTTATATATCAATTTCTACGACTTCGGTCGGAACATTGGAACTTACGTAACAAATAGACCACCAAGCTAATACTATATTGGTGACACTGATCATTATTGATAACAATATATACAAAATAAAAACAATAATGGACAGAACATGTTTATCTATCTAGAATCCTACTTTACTTTTTAAATTTTTTGTAGAATTGTTTACTCTATGATTGATAGGCATGTGCATTTTGAGGTGGTGACTTAGAAAGATAATAATAAACTGGGGCTCAAATGGCATCCTGGCATCCTCTCCTTTTTGTTTATACCTTTCCAAGTCCAATTTTTACAACCATAAAAACAAATACCGGACGTTGATAGTAGAAAACATTTCCTCTTCCTTGTGCCCCACTCCGGGACATAAACTACACCCCCAAGTATATATTATCTTCTACACAAGTCTCGATGGAAAACAACAGGGGGAGTCAGGAGCTGGGCTTAGAAATTTTGAAATGGGTATTCCAGTTTTGGATGGTGGAGAATGAAAAAAGGGAAGGACAAAAGGCTTAAATAAGGAAACATGGGTGGGTGCATGAACAAAATGAATGCAGAGCATGTGCTATGAAACATTGTTTCACTTTTGTCGAGATATCCATGGGAGCAAACACTCCCCCATACTTGGTCCCCCTTCAACTTCAAATCAACTCAAAAGGTGGTGTAGTTGTAGGTGTTGTTGTGACAATCAATCTTTCCCCAAAATCTATCTTCCTCACTGATAGTGATGAAACCCAGCACCCGTGTGACTCAATTTGGTCTGCCACTGCCACTGAAAATGATATATACGTCCTGTAGCTAAGCACCTCTTCCTGAATCGATGCAGAAGATAAGTGTCAAACCCATTCGGGTTCGGCCTGGCCTCCTTATGAGGGTGTGGTAAATGAGCTTAGATACGTAGTATCAGGTCCACCATTACAGGATTTCAGTTATGACCTGTCGTGGGGACAATCAACCACATGACATGTACTACCAGCTAGTGTAGTATATGCTCCATATGCTTTTTGGCGCTTTCGTCATTCTACATGGATTGGATATTTAATACAATACAAAGGCTGCTCCTCTCACTCTCCTATCTCTCGGCTCATTCAATCACCCAAGAAAACTACAAAAGTTTAGGCATCCATATGCCCAAAATTTGGCATTGCAATTAGACTGGTCCCCTCCTTAGTTTTCTTCACTCAAAGGCAAATAGCCAAATACCACTTCAGAAAGTTCAGGCTATTTACCTTTGCCAACTCTTGAGCAAATCTATGGAACTACCACTTCAAGAAAGAACCCACTGAGATTTTTTTTTAATAATGAAGATTATACACAATTAAATCAATCTTTTTCCCTAACTTCATATTTTAAACTAATTTCCTTAAGAGTTAATCTGGGATAATAATTAGTATGATACTTCATCTACAAAACTACTCCTAAAAAATATATTTTTCATAAGTCAAAATGTTACAATTAAGAACTGACTAAGATGATCGGTATTCTCAGCCCAAAAGAAGCTCACCATAAAACAAAAATCATAATTATAACAAAACAATGATTCCAACCCCAATCCTTGCAAATTGAGATAAAAACACAATCGTTAATTCATTTCATATACCATGGTCCTGATTAGTTGGACTAAACCATGCCGGTCTTCTTCTTGTTCGCCACAAGCCGACTATATCAGACGACCTGTCTTTCTAATCTAAATTATTCGTGCAATACAAGGAATATAGAGAAGAAAGCCAATAAAAATCATGTGGGATAAAAATTACGGGTAATATAGGAAAAGAAAAGACGGGAGAAAACAGGTATTTAACAGGAGGGGAAGAGGATAGAGATCGAGAAAAATATAAGAAACCAGAAGCTGACATGTGGCAATAATCAACACAAGCTTATATCTCCATCAGCTTGTCGGCGTGGAACTAGAGCCGGCACCAGAGCCGGAGAGCAGGTCAGCGATTGCCGACATGGCTCGGATTTGCATCTCCAGAGCAGCTATATAGTCAGTAGCTTCTTCTAAGATAACCGGCATCGGTTGTTTCCGGCAACCGGGCACCAGCCGGCCAAGAACCCGCACTTTCCGTTGCACAGCAGGTAAGCTCTTGCCCTTCAACCTCAAAACGCTCACTCTCGACTTCCTCGACCTGGAACCAGTTCCGATGATCCCTCCCCCAGAAGTAACCGCCGCCGCAGCAGCCTTCTGCCTCCGCTGCTGCTTCCTGAACTTCAGCTTGATCCGACTGGTCAGTATAGCCCTGCTCCACCTGCTCTTCCCTCTCGCGGCAAAGGCAAGCGCCCTGTCTGCCGCTTCACGGACGGCTCGCCCCCGACGCGGGGCCGAGGGAGAGGGAGGCGTGAGCTGCACCTGGCTCAGCGCCTGAATAAGCTTACTAGAGTACAATTCTTGCTGAGCTGGCGTCTTCCATCTCCCGTGCACTTCGGTCTGGTCGCCGTTCCGCTCTCTGTTATTCTGATTACCTAACAATCTCTTCTTCTTCTTGCTCCGTCTCGCGCGATCCGAATTACTATTGGTTACCGGATTCGAGATCGCACCAACCGAATCCATCATCACCACCGGATCCAAGGTAATCCGTTCTCTTCTCTCTCTTTTTCTTCCCTTTCTAAGAGGATTTTCTTAAACCTGAAGAGACAGGGGGCAAAAGATTAGATTCGTTGTGAATTAGCGAGGAATCAAAAGGAAATGAAAGGACAGGTTATCTAGTTAGGAGGATGATTAGTAACCTTTCAAAGAAGAGATAATGGGGAATCTTTGCACATCAAAGCAACCACTAAGAAGGATAGAGATTTGATTAAGGAGGAAGAGAGAGAGAGCAAATCAACGTGTGTTGTGTAATATAGGAAAAGAAGAGAGAGAGTGGGGAATGGACGGAACGGAGTTGGTGGTGGGTGAGATGTCTTATAGGCTTATATAAAGGAATGAAAAGAGGGCACGCGTCTCCCCCATCAACACTGGATTAAGGACAGTTCTGGGCCTGAATAGGATTATTTTATTAAATATTTAACATTTTTATAAAATAAACCGTCACTCTAAATATTATTACATTATTTATAATGAAAGAGTATTTTTATTAATTATAAAATTAACATTTTTTATAAGCTCCATCTATTTATTTTTATTTTTATTGCGATCAAAGGGTCATTTTCTTAGATAGAGTGTACATACGATGAAAAGCTATTATTCACATGTAATGGAATCTAATTGTACCATTTTGGGTATGTTTTCAATCGTGGTCACTAATGTATATATATAATGTCATGGTAGTTTAAATTATTTTCACCATGTGCCGCAATTCATGGGATGGGGGTGCAATCAAACTTTAAGTTCAAGACACAGTAATATAGATAATTTAAGTTGTAATATTTTATATATTATATTATTGGACAATCTATGAGATGTGGTTGATTGTAAAATTTATTAATTTTGATAAAAATAAAACGTTTAAATCTTGATTATGGATAAAACTTTTCGGTTACCTTATTTAACATTTAACAAAAGATAGTAATCACATATTTTGAATATAAAAAATAAAAAGATAATGTTAATAACATTGTTAATGGTTTTCTTTTAATAAAACATAATAATAAGAAAAAAAAACTCAGAATCAAAATGGGGAACGAGCTGACTTTTTGGAGAAATTTCAACAGAAGAAAATCATAGAAGCAAACAGCCATAGCCAAAAAAGCCCAAAACCTTCAAATCCACCGTTGGTGACATGTCAGCGACTGGTTGGAGGAATATTTGGTGTTGTTTTCCACTAATTGACCATAAAGCATATTGTTCAGTATCATTATTTTTTTTTAAAAATGGAGTGTAATGATTAATGTCAGTGATGATCCGAGAAAAGAAACCATAAACAATAGAAATGCGTGGCTTGCACTTTGATTAGGCCTTGTTTTGGCCTTTGTTTTTTTATGAAAATGGAGGGGTATTTGGGATTCTGTCAAGCTGTATACAGTCATGCTCCACATTTCCTGCTAAATAATGTTATGGAACCCTCCATGGCTCCTCCTCTGGAAATCAGATTTTCAACTTAGGAGTAATCAACAGGAGGATTTGGCTTCTCTCAAAAAAAGAAAACAAAAGCATGAACAGATCAAAGCCAAAACACTATAAAAGTGACAAAGAGAGCATGAACATATGAAGTAGTGATCCCATTATAGAATTTGGCAAAACTACAATCATTTCTTGTCCAGGATTCGAGAGGATGGTTTCAGCTAACTGCAAGTAAATCAAGGCATGGAAATTGGAAATAGGAGATGCCAACACAATCTGGGGATTACCAACACCTTGTCTCATTCCCGATATGATAATGAGTTGTGTCTAGTTTATCCAAATTATTAATGATGAGCTCTGATCCTTATTCTAACCCAAATCATGGTACCATGTGTCTGATAATTCACTTCTGGACAACGTATTGAAAAACTTAATGCTCTGCTGGGGTTGACTGCCTCCCTTGTGTGAGACATAATAAAACAGGGAGTATAGGAAAAGTAAAGAGCAGTAACAAAGAGTAGCAAAAGATGGGAAATTATGATTGCACAAAGGGTTAGTGATCGAGGATTTAATCACAAAAATCAGAGTAAATCCATGTCATGGCAGCTGTAACCTAAGTAGTTGAGTAATGCTGCAGATATAAGCATAATAAGATGTCTGTAGATGGAAAAGGATACATCCAGTTATCATGATCATGAAGCTTCACTAACAACTTAAATATTCATTGTGATTATATTAAACCTTTGCTGTAAAGTACAACTTGCTCTGCTTTGCTTTTTCCCTATGAGAAATATGATTAGTTTATCTTAAGAAATTAAAATAACATTTGTGGATTACAACTTATCTTTGTCTTTTGGACCAGCTAGCAAAAAAAGTTTTATTCTCTCTTTTATGAACAAACAATTTTGGTGGACTTTACCAAACCATCCCCATCTCATCCCATCCCACTTCCCAATAGCCTAATCCACCACGAGCCTCTTGGATCATGTGATAGAAGCATGAAATCACACTTTAGGGGTAAAAGCAATTACCTCTGTTAAAGGCATCATTAACCTTTAAAAATCCACTCAGAAGATAGCTTCAGTATTGACCCATAATTATCTGTTTTAACTGTCAACATTAGATGCTTTACTGTCTACTTACAAACGACAGCATAAAATTCTCTGGGTTGTTTCCATCTGGATCCTTTCTCATCCCCTCTTGGTAATTTTAATATTATCAGCCGATTTAGGCGTATAGTTCATCAGTTCAATCCTGAAAAATCACTGTCAAGCTAACAGAAAAGACAAAAGAAAAAGGTTGATAATGAAGCAACAACCTTTTAAAGGCACCTTGATGTTTTCCTAATCCATCCTTGCCTGCCACTAAACCTTTTTTACCCTACTATTTATGCTTTTGGTTCTGATACAATCAGAACCAATTCCTGTATAGCTACGTTTGACTGGTTTAACTTCTTTTATGTTCTATTCTCACATCTAACTTATCCTACTAACTCCAATAAAGATGTCTTTCATAAGAAAATTGATCCCCAAGACTTACCCATCTTAAGAATGACTTCTTCATTTGGTAATTGATAAATATATGGTCTCCCCCTCTTGTCCTTTACGAGAACCAGAGACCCCTTAGTTCCTTACTACCTCTAAATACCCCACAACTGGTTGAGTAATTAATTTCTGATGTGATAATGCAGACTCTTTTTTGCTTTTTCCATAACAACAAATCACACGAGCTAATCATGCCAAAACATTAACATAAAGTTGTTTGACTAAGGTTTTACAGGTTAGAGAGGGATTGCATGGTCGGAGAACAAGATTTTGCGGGTGCTCAAGGCTTTCTAACTGAACATATCCAGGGCCATGAAAATGCTTTCATGCCAATTGTATGGGCCTCAAAAGAGAACTTGGGATGATAGTTGGCATGCTAGCAAGGATGTCAGGCCCAAAAAGGGGTTCGAGGTTTATAACCCAATTGATTTAAGCCCATCGAATCCCATATTTCAAACATCTTTGAGAGGCAATCCATATAAATGAGTTTGTTGCTTCCAGTAGTAAAATCGTATTTTAGTATCCAGAAGATCTAAAACCAAAAAACAGAACACCATGCAATAGGCAACTTGATACACTGAAAAGGCATAGGAAAGAAACCTCATGAAAATCTCACGTTGGTGGAGGCCCGGTGTAGGGATCATGCAATTCGGAGGTGAAGAAGAATTTCACATAAAGAGCCATGGTGAAAACCAAACAACACAGAAACAGGATACCTAGTCTTAGAAGATCGACGACAATGTCTCCATCATCTGGCAAAGCAGAGTACTTGTCTATAACGGCCTTGATGAATGCATTTAATAGCTTCTTTTGTTGATGATCCCTGGAAGAAGAGCCAGTGTTTTGCAGAAAATTCCTCAATACATCCAACTCCACAAGACCATTCTGTGATCGATCTGACTCGTTGAACCCAAAACGCTCAATGTAAACAGATTCATCTGTGATGAGGTTGATCTCTGAGGTCGGAGTGAGATCCGAAAGAAGTAACGCTTCAGTTGCCGTAGAAAGAGTTGGATTCAGTGCCAACACAGAATCCTAAGACAAAAGGAAATAAAATTATACCTTAAATATACGTCAAATCAAAGCACTGGACATCATTTAAAGAAAATGCTCAAGGTCCCTATTTAGAAGAAAGGAGCAATAAATTAACTAATCTCAAGTTCTACAATCAGCTAAAACTAACACAAAAAACCGCCAGATACTGACAACACAGAATAACATGATCATTCTTCAAACAAAATCAAGATTAAAAGAAATTTTAGATGAGAAATCCGAATCAAATCCTTCGAAGGAATGAAAATAAGAACACAAAACGCAGCACTAATCACGCCAGAGTTAATCAGTATAAACTCACCATGTCTTCATTTTCGTTACAGTTCAAGCAAACTGAAAAAATCCAATGCACAACTGATTGTCCATCAGTGCCAAGAAAACAAGATGAAATCAAAATGACCTGAACTTAAACAAAAATTAGGATCCATAACTAAAGATTTTATGCAAAATATGAATGGACCTTAACTTGGCTTTGTCTCCCACTAGCATTGGAGATCTCCTCAACCGCAGAGATGTCGCGCGATTCCTTGGGATTATCAGCAGAAACTCGTCCAGAAACCGATATAAACGAATTGTTTAGGCATTTCTTAGCAATCTGTAACATCAACAAAAAACGAAAGATAAAGACACAATTGAGAGTACGAATCTTCAAATTTTGAATCTGCGAAATGAAATCCGTATTTCACTTTGAAATTCACCTTTACTGGCTTCTTCGGCTGAGAAGGATCCTTAGATCTTTGGCTGAAGGAATCCGCGAATCGCGAGTGTTCCTTTTGCGGGGTTTGGTAGTCTTTCATCTGTTCCGTTTTGGCGGGAGATAATCAATTTTTGGGATTTCTCTTCGGGTCAGTGATTCGCTCAAATGGCGCGGAGCTTATATAGTATTTGTAGAATAGAGCATTAAGAAAATAGATTACATTTACCTCTGCTCATTGATTTAATTTGTATTTTGGGGGGAGAAAAGTACAATATATACACATAGAATCATATGTGCAAATCAGAAATACCCAACTTGTTGGATAGATATTGAAATTATCCGAGTCGAGGGCTTTTGTGAAGATGTTGGCCACTTGTTCTTATGTGTACATATACTCCATCTGAATTTCTCCTTTTTGTATTTTTTCCCGAATGAAATGACAATCCACTTCTATATAATTACTTCTTTCATAGAAGATGAGATTGACTACTATTTAAAGAGTTAACTTGCTATCACTATACACCATAGTATTTTCAACATCCACGTGAAGGAAACTCAATAGTTCTTTTAGCCATGATATTTCACTTAACACACTTACTATGTTTTAACCATACTATTTCACTTACCACACTTACCATGGCTCTATATTCTACTTCTGCTGAAGAGCGGGACTCTGTCGCTTATTCTTGGATTTCCAGGAAATTAGTGCATTTCCTAGCATGACAAAATAACCTGTAATAGATTTTGTTGTCATGGGACAATTGGCCCAATCTGAATCACAGAATCCAACCAGTTTCAACTCGCCATTTTTGATAGGGAGAAGGATTCCCTATCTTGTATTGAATATCAAATACCGAACCACCCTCATTGCTGCCTCCTAGTGTCTTTCTTTTGGATCTTGCATAAATTGACTTAGAATGTAGACTGCATGTGTGATTTTTGACCTTGTGATCATCAAGTAAAGCAATCTCCTTCTGGTATTGACCCACATCCTTTATAGGTTGTCTGGAATAGTATATCAATTTGTGCTGTTGCTCCACTAGGAATTGACAAGGCTTTGCTTCAGTCATCTTGCACTCGTTTATGATCTACAACGTGTATTTTCGTTGTGAGAGGAAAAAATCTTTGTTGGATCGAGCAACCTCTAATCCTAGGAAATACTTGAGCGTTCCAAGATCTTTAATGTTGAACTTCTCATTTAAGTATGTCTTTACCTTGTCACACTCAAGCTGGTCATTCCCTATTAACACTTACCACACATATCTGTTTCATTGGATTCTCCGAGATAATCAAGTATATTTCTCTCCATATCTCTCATAGACGTGCCATCATCAATTTTATTTTTGGAACTCACAGATCCAGCAGTTGTGGCTAAGGCATGTCCTTCAGTGCATACGTCTATACCTCCACTTTCTACTGATTTTTTGATTTGCAAATCCTTGTCTGATAGTTTTTGTAAGGACCCGAACCCGAAAACCGAGCCCTTACCGCCGTGAAACCCGGATAGACCCAACACGTGGACCAATCCGAATTCCACAAGGCTGATACGACTTTTCAAACACGATTCCCAAAAACAATTGCATTTAATAATTATGAATTGGAGCATGACAAATTAAAAACTGACATCTGGCATAAACGGAGTCAATACAAATCCACAGCGGAAGACTTAATTCAACTGAAAATAAAATACCGAAACGAAAACGGATCCGAATAGTCAAGGCCCAAAATCACGAAATGGGCTTAAAGCCTGATACGTAAAAATAATGTATCCAATAACGAAAAGATGTATAAAACGTAAAGTAAGTCAAACATTCAAAACGATTCAAACCGGAAAATGCCAGAAATGGAAATCTGTATAAAACGTGTAGGTGCGATAGTCCAGGCGAGTCGTAGGAAGCAATCACACCTCAAATGCCATCTACGGCTCTCGTACTACTCCTGAAAGGGGAAAAACAACAACGGGTGAGATTATAAAATCTCAGTAGGAGTCACAGCATCATATGTCCTACGGGCAAACTGGAATACAACAAAGGAGGGCAAGGAACGGATCATCATACAAACAAAGGTGTAACTGAACAAACACGAGGAATATGAAATTAGCACATTCGATTTCTTAATACAAAATCCCAACCCAATAGATTATCACACAACGGTTCATATTACAATATGATTTAACATTATTAATCGAAAACCATCGGGGTGGACATAGTAAAACACTCCTCGAGTAACCCCCGCTAAAGGGAAACCTGGAGCCCACTGGCAGATTAATTTATTTTAAAGCAACACAAATTACATAACCCGTACTGCCAGTGTTGTCCGAGACTAGGCAGAGAAAACATCACACACATCATACCTGCCTCAATATACAATGCGAACCAACCTGCGAAGACGTGGCAGGTATACGTAACATCACCCATACGACTCTCGAACAGGTAAGCAACTCTCCCCTGTAACTGGGATTCCGTTGACTTACCTCGCATTGGCCAAGCGAACGTATATTTACAGTAATTAATAGCTGAATACATACATGAGTCAAACGTTACACACACACACATCGATAACTATTTTATCCAAACCATAAAGATTTTATTAACGAAAAGGAAGGATTAAATCATGTACTTATTAAGAAAATTTAGTGGCGGACCGAGGTTTTATTTAATTGTCTGCCACTTTGTTATACGGCAAGGTTGATACGTTATACAGATAAGCTTGTGTATTGTTTGGTTCACTTCTTGCTTAACCAGTTAATACAGCGAACTAGGCCTAGGTTCCGTCCACCCAAATTTCATTAATCATTATTTTAATAAATTCATTACTTTGCAACGATGACCAGAAAATGCACATTAGCAACACGCAGAAAACGGCTGGAAGAGAAGAGGCCAAAGTAAACTACACGTCACACGAAGACAAAGAGGGGCTAGCTGCGCAGGAAAAAGAAAGGTGAGAAAGGGAGAAAGAAAATGTTGCTGGGGAAAATAAAAGTCAGTGCGCAGGAGGAAGGAAGAAACGGCGTCGCATTGCTGGGAAGAGGAAGGGGACCAGCCATGCGTGAAGGAGCCCGCTGAGGAAAGCCCTGATGTTCACCTGGTACCATGCGCACACAAAAGGGGAAATCAACCGGGAAGAAGAGAAGCACAGGCACACCCTGGATGATGAACCGAGAGCATAACGAGGCCAAGAAATCACCGAGTAAGGAGGACCGGATGGCCACAACAGAGCAACAACAAATGTAACAACACAGTCAAGGAAATAAACCGAAGAAAGGAAACTCCTAAAGCTCGCAGCGACCATAAGAAACAGAGCACACAAAAATGGTGGAGAGCAACCTGCGGGGCTATGAGAGGACGAAAGGTAAAAAGACCCAAGTGAGGAAGATAATGGAGTACGTGAACTCGGCTTATGCAAACCGGAGGAAGGAAAACCCACAGAACTGGTGGAAAGCAGTTCGCAAGCCTGGATCCGGGTGACGAACGCGAGCGTGGGTCTGATGAAGAATAGACCCATAGTGCTGGACCTGAGTGAAGGAGAGGAAGGCACCTACACTCGCGTTTGACATGAGTGGAAAACAGGGGAAAGTCGGGGAGGCTACAGGCTCGCGCGCGAGGCAGGGCCAGCTGGGTATGTTGAAAATGCAAAGAACGCCAGATAAAGAAAAGCCGGGGATGTGTGCCTCGCACGATGCAAACGAAGGAGAAGGTTCGAGCTGGGTATGTGGCATAATCGAAACAGTAATTTGGGGAAGGAGATGTGAGCTGGGTAGAGAAGGAAGACATACTCACCCACTGGAACGGATCAAGCTTTGCAGGAGAATTTGGGGGTAGTAGCTGGGTAGTCACGCGAGCAGAAACTGTGGTGGAGAAGTACTCGGGGACGGTGCTCCACTATTTACAACAAAAACAATAGAAAAGATAGTGATACAAAACCAGGATGGGACGAGCTAGGTGACCAGGGAAAATAACAAGAACCTGCACTGGGAAGTAACGGAAGGAACGAATAGATACTTGGGGCGGTTGGCAGAAAAGAACAAAGAACTGGAAAAAGAAACGAAAGAACAAATCAAGCCGTGACTCTCAGTTGACAAGAAGTCGAGAAACAAGGCATCAACTAATTAAGAACCTCATCAAGCGAAGGATGCGATTATACTAGGCATACGAAAAGAAAAGAGCCAACACAGAAACCAAAGGAACGAATTTAAACAACCAACAGCACAATCAACAAGGACAAAGCCACAACCGATCAAACAGATGAGGCGTAGTCTCCTACCTGGTGTGCGGATGAACAACCGGCAATCTCTTTGCCTTTATCACGATACGCGGATCCCGATGCACCTAAATCAAAAACCCCTATCAAACAAGAAATTACAAACCTAATTTATACTACATAAAGATACTCCTACCGTTCCCTTACCAACCTACAGTTCTGACAGCCAATCCAGCAGAGGAAGGAAGAAGAGGTTACAAACGCTTGTTACGTGGTAAGGAGGAAGACACACAATGAGAATACTTGGTGGTGGCTGATTGGCAAAGACGTGTGAAGAAGAGAGAGTAGGGAACAAAACAGTTACTGGCTTTCTGTGTGAGATGTGTGCAGGGATTTGGGTAGGCTAACAGGCTTAAAAGTGACATATAGGGCTTTTGAATAACTAAACGGGCCTGGAATTACAAACAGGCTACGAAGAAGGCCCTACGGAGTTAAACAGGCCCAGAAACAAGCCTGGGTCCAATAGGGGCAAAATGGTAATTTTTCTACCGTCTCGGTTTTTATCCCGATCCACACGTCGTACATACATGTGGACCACTAATACGATGCCGACTAAGCACCTGACTGGGACGGGGTTTCACAGTTTTATTTGCTTGAATACTGCTCCGTTTAGTTCTATCACTAGGCCACCCGATGATATCATAATAGCCATATTTTTTGTGTCCAGATAGACCACAATGGTTGCATGTTATCCCGTTTTTTTTTCTTGTATCGTGGAATAACCGCCATGGCAGCTGCCATTTCTACCTTTCACTCTCGTTAGAAACAACTCGGTGATGAGCATTCTCCTGTAAAAAATTGCCAAGTACACTATCAGGGTAAGGTGAAGGATCAGAATTCAAGATTTATGATTGAATTGTGCCGAAACAAAAACTGTCATGACCCATAAGGAATTGGTATATGTGTTCCTCTTCCTTCTGTTTGTGCATTTCTGCATGGTTGGTACATGGACAATTGGATGCGGTGCACTTTGGAGGTGGGGAAATTTTTAATAATTCGACCCACTTTGCTTGAAGCATATTAAAATACTCAGTCACATTCATAGTCCCTTGTTGTAAGGACACCATATCATGCCTTAGTTGACAGACACAAGGTGGATTTTTCCATGCGTATCTTCTTTTCAAGGCGTTAAACATCTTCTTTGACTATTCAATGTATATGATGGTCTCTCAAATTTTTGGATTAACCGAGGCCAAAATCCACCCCATCACATAGGAATCACATCGATCCCATCCTTCAACTAATGAAGGCTCTGAGTCGGGATGTACGAGAGTCCCGACCACAAAACCCAACTTGAGTTTTGCCTTCAGACTCCTGATGAGTGCAACCTCCCACGAGCTAAAATTCTCTCCAACAAGGATTACAGAACTAATAGCGACATCCGGGTTATCTGAGTTTGAAATAAAATAAGGTGAGGTATTTGAGATGATATCTGTGAGACCCAGCTCGTAGGCGGGGTCAGGTTACCCAATCCCACATCGGAAAGGAGTGGGGGAGGTCTTGGGCTTATATGTGTTGTGTGATGGTGACATTTGTAACAAGATGCATCTTTTGGGCCCTGTGGTTAAAAGCCCAACTATGCGTTGCAGTTGTGATCCATCATGCTCACATACACGTTCGGGCCCGCTGGGCCGAGGGTCCGGGGGCCGGGTCGTGATAAATGGTAGCGAAGCTGATCTCATTCCCTCTTCCGGGTGGGCTTGGTCAGTGTGGGCTCCCCTCGAGAGGACACGAGGTCTATAAGAAGGGGAGATTGTGAGACCCAGCTCGGGGGGTCAGGTTACCCAATCCCACATCGGAAAGAAGCGAGGGAGGTCTTGGGCTTATATGTGTTGTGTGAGTGAATCATTTGTAACAAGATGCATCTTTGGGGCCCTGTGGTTAGAAGCCCGACTGAGCGTTGCAGTTGTGATCTATTACGCACACATACACATCCGGGCCCGCTGGGCCGGGTCGTGACAATATTGGTTGTGTTTGTGGATTGTACGATCTTTGGCATGTTGCTATTGGAACTTGGTACGCTCCGCTACCATGTAAAGAAGTACATGGTATATTTTGGGAGAATAAGACTTGTATCGATTCATGTATTCCGAGTATAATATATACACATAGAATCATATCTGCTGTAATTAAAACTAAATATTACAATAAATAAGATGATTCTTTCCTTAATAATTTGTGTCAGTAACATGGATTATAATGCTCTAAATCGGGGTTAGTATAGGGATGAACATTCAGATTTTTAGACCAACTCACATTAATTTTTGACTTATTCGATATAATTTGATTTTTTTTAAGATTAAGAGCACAACATAACATATTGAATATTGGAAATATATAATATATAATTTTTTTTATATTCTCTTAGTTAACTTTTAAACTTCCGGATTTGATTCATGAAAATGTATTTATAAGGAATGATATAATATTTTAAGATGATAATGATATCATACAAATTAGATTAGATCCTACAAAAATAAGTTTGGGACTATTTTAACTCATGGTTCCAGATTAGATCGTGGAACTGAGTTTGGAGAGTCAAATTATTAGAAAAAATTAATCTAATATCGATTAGAATACTCTTCATTACTCAATAAAAATAGACAACTCATTCCCCAATATCGTTGACCAAATCAGTCAGGATATTTTACAATTTAAAATAATATGATACGAATCTTCAATGTCAATACATTTGGACATGTCTATTCATGTTGATATATGATTATCATTCTTTAATTTCCCCAAGACTAAAGAATTGTGTTTCTAACATAACTCCTTGTATTTAAAATCCTTGACGGTATATAAGATATACAGCTTTGAATAAAAAAACAAAAATAAAGCTACTCAAGTTTGATCGGAGAAGGGATCGATCTGGAACTAATTCAAAATGTATAAGATATTGAGAAGTTATCTAGAAAAGAGGAAAACAGATCTTGGCAGCCGATTCATTTCTATTAAATATATACATTATCTTTACCTTGGACCATCTTCTTGTTATTTAAGATGGTACTGCTCATAAAATTATTAAGGAAAGAAAAGGAAACATGGAGATGAATACCGATGCTCCAGCTATGATGTCTTCTTGGACAATGAACGGTGGAGAAGGTCCTCATAGTTATGCAAATAATTCCAGGTTCCAGGTTTGTCATTGTGAATGAAAGTCAAGATCAGTATCTCTATCTCTCTTTCTCCTCTATTTCATTTTGTTCGATCTTTTTCTTGTCAGAAAAAAGGAGGAGATTTTGTAAACTCACTGGTGCAGGAGGAAATCATCACCAAGCTCGACGTTAAGAAGCTATGTTCTTCCAATACATTCAACATCGCAGATTTGGGATGTTCAGTTGGACAAAATACACTCACTGCTGTGGAGAACATTATAAAAGCCGTAAAACACAGATGCCAATCTCAGGGGATAAGCTTCGAGAAGCTTGAGTATCAAGTTTTCTTGAATGATCAAATCTCGAATGATTTCAACACTCTTTTTAAGTCACTTCCTAGTGAAAGAGTTTACCATGCAGCTGGCGTGCCAGGAAGCTTTTATGGCCTCTTATTCCCCAGGGACACTCTACATCTTATCCACTCCTCTTACGCAGCTCATTTTCTTTCCAAAATCCCAGAAGAAGTTCAAGACTGCCGCTCTCCTGCCTGGAATAAAGGTATGATTTGCTACCAACGGAAGGAAGTTGAAGAGGCCTATGCAGCTCAGTTTGGCAGAGACATGGAGGGTTTTCTGGAAGCTAGAGCACAGGAGCTTCAATGCGGGGGTTTCATGGCTCTGCTTATATTAAGCGAACCAGATGGAGCAGATCGTCGCAGATGTTCCATGAACGTATCTTTAAACCTCCTGGGCTCCTCTCTTATGGATTTAGCCAGCAAGGTAATTGATTATAAAATAACTATATTTTCAGTAGATAGATATCACTGTGTCCCTAGCTCTTGACTAAAACTAATTTCTTGGTTGAAGGGAGTGGTGGATGAATCCAAGGTGGATTCCTTCAACTTGCCAGTATATTATCCATCCCGGACAGAGCTGGAGACCCTAATACAGAGGAATGGGTTCTTCAAGATTCAGAAAATGGAGATGAGGCATCGTCCATTTCTTACCAGAACAGGAATGGAGCAGTTCTCGTTGAATATTAGAGCTGTTTTCGAGAGGTGCATTGCAGAACATTTTGGAGATGAGGTGATCGATCGGCTCTTTGATCGATACGCAGATAAACTTGTGGAATCTAACTTTTACGCTGATTCCAAAAGTATACCAATGATTGATATGTTTGTTCTACTTGAGCGGATCGATGCTTGAGCTATCTGTTATTACTTTATCAAGTTATTCTGTTTGTTTGCTTTATTTTATAAAATGTGAGATCGGCTTTGTTATCAGCCTAAAAATTCGAGTGTTCAAATCCACACATGGAAAAATAATTTGTAGTGCTCCAACCCAAAAATCCCGGACACAAAAGTATGTAATAACATTATGTTGGATTTCTAATCTCCATCCAAAAAATATTTTATTACTCATGATTTTATATACCCACAATTATATATCTAAGATAGATTCTCACGCAAAGCCTTTAAGATTATATTTTATCACTCGCTGCAGCCTATAACAAAGTATTAGTCTACAATTTCTTACAGACCAAATAGATCAAAATATCATAATATATCAAAGTAATGATCAGCCTAGTAATTCTTGATAATAATAATATATGCTGAACAAGAAAAAATTATGAGTATCTCATGACAAAACAAATTAAGCACCCCAAAATTTTTCAGGTCTATAAGATGGAATTTCATTAGAATTCAAGAATTTTGTAACATAAAACAGCTCTAACACCAAACAAGAACTGCTCGATTATGATCTTGTAACATAAAGTATTTCAAACCCGAAGGGTGTGGTTGATTTAAATTCAAATTAGGGTATGGAGCAATTTAAAAATTTAAATCTCGAAGAACCCTTTAATTAACACAAATTAATACTCTTTCAAGTGGAAGTGACTTGAAAAGAGTGTATCCACATTGCAGATAACTAATTATTGTTATATTAACGTATATTTTTATATAAATAAGATATATATTATTTTTATATTAAAGTATATTCAATATAAAAAATAATAATTAATCCATTGTGTTTTATCATTAATTCTAAATAATTTTAAGATAAATCCATTTATAATTGGCGGTTATGAGACAATTGAGGAGATGATAATTAGTCATTACTATTTTAATTTTAAGGAAAAACAAATAACTTGTTATTTAAGATGGTATATTGGCTCCCAAAATGTGGTGAATACGGATGAGGGATTACCCACTAATGCCAATGCAGGAGCGGATATGGTCCCTGAAGCTGAGGTGTCCATGCAATTTGGAGGATTTTGTATAACAGAATTTGGCAGGTCACGTAGCATTACCTGGTTACTTTTAGTAGGGAGGCGGAGTCGGTTAGAGGCATGTCAATTCTGTGAACGAGGTTACTCTCTCTCTATCCTCACCTACAATAGAATCTTTTGTTCCTCATCCCCATTTTCTAGCTACGGTATCTGGCTTTTTCTAGCTATGTCAATTTATTGAGTCTGGATATTATAAATGTTAATTGGTATAATGAAACCACTTTAAAGATACCAATTCCTATCTGTCATCCATTTGGAGCTCTGGGATATGTGAAAGGGGTTTGCTTCCTTGTTTAGGATTACCGCTTCTGGCAAGTTGTCCTGAATTTGTGAAGTGAAAAATTTTATTCATGCAGATATATACTAACAAGGAAAACGCAAAACATCAAAGGATGCCCAGCCCGCAAACTGGTTATTTAACACATGAACTAGTGATCAGTTGGTCTGCATGTGGTGCAAAAACCATCAGAATCACTTCTTCCCAGAAGCAGACTTGTCTTAGGTTTCTACCTATATGCGTTCAAGTAGAACAAACAAATCACTCGTTTGTAGATATTTCAGATCTGACAGGAAGTTAGATTCAACAAGTTTTTCTGTGTATCGATCAAAGAGCTGATCGATTATCCCATCTCCAAAATGTTCTGAAATACACGTCTCTAAAGCAGCTCTGACAGACAACGACACCTGCTGGACATTTTGTCTGGTAACATCATCCACCTGACGATCCCTTTTCAACATCTTAAGAATCTTGAAGAACCCATTCCGCTGTATTATGGTCTCTACCTCCACCGGGGATGGAGAAAACACCGGCACGTTAAAAGAATCTACTTTGGATTCATCCAACAATCCCTTCAAACAACAAATTGTTTTAGTTGCGAACATTATCGATAACAACGGACTAATTCCAACTCGATTGTATCGTAAACACTGATAAAATAGATTTAAAGTTAAAAAAAAAAGTGTTTAGTGAATTATTACCATGCTGACTAAATCCATAAGACTACAGCCCAGGAGATGTATAGATCGGTTCCAAGTATTTCTGTAACGATCTGGACCCTCTTGTCCGGTTAGCATGAGCATAGCTATAAATCCCCCGCATTGAACTTCCTCTGCTCTAGCTTCCAGAAAACACTCCATGTCTCTGACAAACTGACCAGCATAGGCCTCCTCGACTTCCTTTGTTTCGTAGGAAATCCTACCTTTATTCCAGGCCGGTGAACTGCTGTCTAGAACTTCTTTTGGGATTTCTGAAAGCCAATGGAGAGCGAAAGAGGAGTGTGCAAATTGTAAAGATCCCCTGGGGAATAGGCGACCACGAAAGCTTCCTGGTACGCCAGCTGCAAAATAAACCCTTTCAAAGGGGAGAGACTTAAAAAGAGTGTTGAAATCATTCGAGACTTGATCATTGAAGAAAACTTGATATTCGAGCTTCTCGGAACTTATGCCCTCAGATTGACATCTATAGTTCACAGCTTTTATAATATTCTCCACTGCAACGAATGCACTTTTTCCAGCTGAACATCCTAAATCTACAATGTTGAATACATTCGAAGAACATAATTTCTTAACGTCAAGTTTGTTGATGATTTCCTCATGCACGAGTGAATTTGCCAACTCTACTCTTTCTTTCTGAAAAAAATAAAATAAAAACATATAAAGACAATATAGCCGAGGAGATTAATAAAACTAAAAAAGAGGTACAAATAAAACTAAAAAACTTGTTCCAGGAGATTCAGTGGGTTCCAAAAAAGTGGGGTACGATGAAGATAGGATCATTCTCGTAGATCCTGAACGATCAGTAGGATGCATGAATTGATGTTATGTTGTTTCTTCAAATCTATTTCAAAACATGATCCAGTCTTACGTTAATTCACATCAACGAACCTGAAACTTGGAATTGTTAGCATAACTGTAAGGGCCTTCTCCCCTATTCATTGTCCGAGACATAGCTGCAGAAGAATCGGTATTGAACTTGGCCTACTCCACCTTCTTTCTTCTTTATCTGGAAATTTTGTGTAGTAATCAGTAACAAACGGTACAAGGAAACGAGAATATCCGTAAAAGAAAGGCAGTATTATTTCAGTCTCAGACTTTCTGGGCAAGTCTGGAAAAGCCCGGTACAGTAGTTAGAGAATGGGGATGAGGAGCAGAAGATTCTAGGTGAGGGTAGAGAGAGACTAACCTCTTTCACAGAATTGGCATGCCTCTAACCTCCTCGGCCTCAGGTGAATTTAAGATGTTTCCAGGAGCACTATGTTCTCTTATTCAAATTACTGTTTACAATAAATGAGTCCACCCGTCCTATCAATATTATGTCTCACCCACCATATCTTATCCAGCTAACTGCCCCGGGCAGGATTAATGCATCTGACGACTTGAATTATTGGCTACAACCACAGTCTCTCTCTACCAATCAATTGTTTGAAAAACCTCACATGCTATCTCGCAATTTCTCAAAATGTATATAATGTCTTCATGATTGTTGCCTTAAATACTGTAAGAAATTTATATAAAGACAATACTCTTTGAGAAAGGGAGAATTAAAGCAAATTTATTACTACTCTGAGCATTTAAAGGGATCAACCCGTGACAAAGATCAATCGAATTAAATGGTTGGAGCAGACCCCCTAGAAGAATATAGATCAATTAATGAAGTAGGTGCAGGAGGGTTATGTTAGGATATGTTTCCATAAGATTTAACATATATCCTATTAGAGTTTTATTTTAATTGTAATTAAAGAGTCATACTTAATCTAAACCTATTATTAGATAGTGACAAATCTCTACCGTTTATTTGGTATTTGGTATTTGATAGACTTACCAGATTAAAACAATAAATATATAAATTAGTATTCTCTCTCCCCATTAGGAATTAAAGTTTTCCATCACTTTGTAGCCATCAAGAAAGTCAGGAAGGAGAAACCAATTTATCAACACAATATTATTCTTTATAGTGTCATATTGTCTTCCGCATAAGTTACACGACACAATATTTTTTTTAATTAATGTTCTGGTGATACTTTACTTATTCAAGATCCTATATTGTTTATTTATGAAAGTGTTTAAAATTCATGTAAATATGATGATGACAACTTACATGTGGTAGCAGAGTAATATGTTACGAAAATATAATTTATCCCTGATTGTTTAATTATTTGATTATGATGTATGAATGATATGAATCGTATGAAGAAACTCTTATAAAATAAAAAGAGTTTTTATGATTGGCACATTAGGTTTAACATATTAGGATTGTATTAAGTTTTATTTTATTGTTAAATCTAATAAGTTAAAAAGAATCTTGCATTTAAGATTTTGTGCATTTGATAATAATAATATATGTTGAACAAGAAATAATTATGAGTATCTCATAACAAAACAAATTAAGGACTCCAAAATTTTGCATATCAATAAGATGGAATTTCATTAGAATTCAAGTATCATGTGTTAGAATATGTCGTTAGTATTTGATTATGTAATTAAAAATTTGAATAAATTATATTAGTGTTGCTTGATTATGTGAGATTTTATTATATTATATAGTTAATAGGTTAGGATATTATATATGTTTTTACTTTAAATACCAGTAAATAATGAGGGGGACTGTGGTTCCCAAAGTACAATATCTTTATGTTTTTACACAGTTTTTTCTTATAACCTATATCTTCATTTTAAAACCAACATCTTGTAACATAAAATAGCTCTAACACCAAACAAGAACTGCTCAGATTATGATCTTGTAACATAAATTATTTTAAACCTGAAGGATGTGGTTGATTTATTTCCAAATTAGGGTATGGAGCAATTTAAAAATTTAATTGTAACGACCCCAATTCTTACCTATTAATATTTGCTTCGATTAAGGTCATCACCGCCGTGAAACCCAAACAAGCTCAAAAACACCTAGGACCTATCTGAATCCCACCGGGCTTACTCACTAAGATTTCGACTTTTAGCATGTTCATTCTACATGTTTAATAACAATTGGAGCATAATATTGGACAATCATTCTGGTATCATACGGAGTGAGTAAAAATATCAGCGGAAGTTTTTAAATTAAATCACTGGATTCATAACACATAAGTCCCGTAAGGATCCAAATTGTGAGGACCCGCTCCCGGTATGGAATGAACATGCTATTAAAGTAAGATTACCACTTTAAAGGCTTTATTAAAGTAAGATAACTACCAGATTTAAATTCTGTAATTATCTCTTTTAATTTTAGGGATTTTAATTCCTAAGGTGATTATCAACAAATTAAGAACCAAATTAAAGGGAATTAATACCAGAAATAATTACCAAACATTCCTTACCAATTTTGGCCATCACACATGTGAGATCTGCAACTGACTAGTAAACCCCTCCCGGTGAGTTTATTTCTTCCCCCTCCCATTTTTATTTTTTTTTGTATTTTTATTTTTCTTCCCATTTCTTCAATTACCTCTAGTATCAAAACCAACCGTCCGATTTTCAAACTGTTTGCACCATTGCATTCCTCTCAGCGTCACGATCAACCTGCCGTTAGTTTCACCTTCATCGGACCACGGACGCGCCCAGATCGGAGCCCGGAAGTTCCGAAATTCTTACCGGAAAATCTTAGATCCCGGCCGATTGGAGGTGAGTCTTGAAATTTGGTTTTTGGATTTGTATTCCTGATGTTTGTAGCTTCGTGTTGATGTAAAAATTTTTGGTTTTGGATGAAGTAGGAGTTTTCCGGCCACCGCCGGCGACTGTTAACCGGCGACACTGTTCACCGTTGACCGTTGACTTTGACCAAAAAGTCAAACCTTCCCCGTTAGGTAATTTCGACGTTCTGAACGTGATAGCGTGATCGGTTTTTCCATTTGATGTGTCGTTTGTGAGTTATAGTCATACAAAGTTTATTATGTAGGTTTAATACCAGTTGTCTAAGCCTAACCTGAATATTGTGTTCTTAGGAAGGGCGAGTGTTGAGGACAAAGGCAAGAGTATCGTTTCCTCTTCTTCGGCCCGTAAGGTAGGGTCTTTACCGTATGTGGTTCATCATTAGTATTTCCTTGTTGTAAAATCCGTTTTACCTTGGTTTTGATCGATTCGTTATAGAGTCCATCGGAGTCCATCCGATTGGTCAATTGTTCAATTGTTCAAATTTCATTGTTCTCTTCCGTAGGTAGCTATAAAGTATCATAATGTAGGGTCCTTACTGTATGTTTTTCATCATAAGTATTTCTTGATTTTTAAATCCGTACCTTGGTTTTAAATTGAATCGTTGTATAATCTATCGGAGTCCATCCGATGGATCCATGTCCAAGTTACTTTGTCCTTTTCCGTATGTTCTTGTAAGGTTGAGTCTTTACCGTATGTACTCCATCATAATGTATCTCCAAAATTCATGTGATCAATCAAAGTCCATTTGATTGATTTGTTGTGTAAATTGGGCTGATTCCGTATCATTGCTCGTAAAGTAAGAAAAAAATTATAATCAAAGGTTTCCGTAATGGTATATGATAATACATCGTACTGTTGAGTTTTAATTGTAAAGTATGGTATTTCAGTTTTATTGAAAGTTAAACCAGATTTTATTCTGTAAAGTATGTAAATTTTTACGTTACATGTTACTTACGTACGTTTGGCCAAACGTGGTGAGTGCTCGGTCTCCGAGAGTAAGCGGAGAGACACTCATCTGTTCGGGAGTCGTATGGGTGATGTTTACGTTTACCTGCCACGTCTTCGCAGGTTGGTTCGTATTGAGACAGGTACGATGTGTGTTATGTTTTCTCTGCCTAGTCTCGGACAACACTGGCGGTATGGGTTACGTATTCAGTATTTGCTAAAAATATAAATTTACACTGCCAGTGGGCTTCCAGTTTCCCTTTAGCGGGGGTTACTCAGGAAGTGATTTGTGGTCCGCCCATGTTTTCGTCTTGATCCTTGTTCAGTTCTTTGTTGAAAGCGAAAGTACATTTTCGAGGCTAATAAGTAAATATTTTGTAAAGTAAACAGAAAGTATATGTTGGGTTCAGTAAGTAAATATTTTATAAACTAAACAGTAAAGTTATAGTTTTTAGAATTCATAAGTTTAATAATGAATTAATAAGTTTTCCTTGTTGTTTCTCCCCTTGATAAGTTCCTTGTAGTTTCTCCTTCTTCATAAATTCCTTGTTGTTTCTCCCCTTGATAAGTTCCTTGTAGTTTCTCCTTCTTCATAAGTTCCTTGTTGTTTCTCCCCTTGATAAGGTCCTTATTGATCCTCTTTTTTAATAAGTCCGCTTTGTTATCCCCTACTGAGATTCTCGAAAATCTCACCCCCTTCGTGTTTGTTTTTCCCTCCCAGGACTAGATCGTGATCAGTAGCTGTTTTCAGTGTGAGCGTCGGGACTACTCGCTGGGACTATTGCATCTGCACATGTATGATTTTATTGGCACACTGTTGACTATTTATTGTTTGGATGTTTGGTTTTATTTTCAGATACTTGGGGCTTGTGTGTTATGGTTTCACTTGTTGTATTGTGTTATTGAAATAAGACTTCCGCTGTTTTAAACGTTCTCCGTTATTTATTGTGCCATGTATTTAGTTCTTATCAGTCATGCTGTAATTTGAAAATATTTTAAATTTTATTTTGGGGATTTACGTTTGAAAAGTCAAATAGCCTTGTGGAGTTAGGATTGGTCCACGTGTTGGGCTTCTCCGGGCTTCACGGCGGTAAGGGCCCGCTTTCCGGGTTTGGGTCCTTACAACACATCCTTTTCTTCAGGGGCAAAATGGTCTTTTCACCTGCACTGGCTTCTGGACTTCTAGAACTCAAAATTCGAGGTCTTATATTAAATCTTGAAGAACCCTTTAATTAACACAAATTAATACTCTTTCAAGTGGAAGTGACTTGAAAAGAGTGTCTCCACATTGGAGATAACTAATTATTGTTATATTAAAGAATATTGTTATATAAATAAGATATATATTATTGTTATATTAAAGTATATTCAATATAAAAATAATAATTAATCTATTTTGTTATATCATTAATTCTTAATAATTTTAAGATAAATCTATTTATAGTTGATGGTTATGAGAGAATTGAGGAGATGGTAATTAGTCATTACTATTTTAAGTTTTAGGAAAAACAAATAACTTGTTAATTAAGATGGTATATTGGCTCGCAAAATTTCCAGATAAAGAAGAAAGAAGGTGGAGTAGGCCAAGTTCAATACCGATTCTTCTGCAGCTATGTCTCGGACAATGAATGGTGGAGAAGGCCCTTACAGTTATGCTAACAATTCCAAGTTTCAGGTTCGTTGATGTGAATTAACGTAAGACTGGATCATGTTTTGAAATAGATTTGAAGAAACAACATAACATCAATTCATGCATCCTACTGATCGTTCAGGATATACGAGAATGATCCTATCTTCATCGTACCCCACTTTTTTGGAACCCACTGGATCTCCTGAAACAAGTTTTTTAGTTTTATTTGTACCTTTTCTTTAGTTTTATTAATCTCCTCGGCTATATTGTCTTTATATGTTTTTATTTTATTTTTTTCAGAAAGAAGGAGTAGAGTTGGCAAATTCACGCGTGCATGAGGAAATCATCAACAAACTTGACGTTAAGAAACTATGTTCTTCGAATGTATTCAACGTTGTAGATTTAGGATGTTCAGCTGGAAAAAGTGCATTCGTTGCAGTGGAGAATATTATAAAAGCTGTGAACTATAGATGTCAATCTGAGGGCATAAGTTCCGAGAAGCTCGAATATCAAGTTTTCTTCAATGATCAAGTCTCGAATGATTTCAACACTCTTTTTAAGTCTCTCCCCTTTGAAAGGGTTTATTTTGCTGCTGGCGTACCAGGAAGCTTTCGTGGTCGCCTATTCCCCAGGGGATCTTTACAATTTGCACACTCCTCTTACGCTCTCCATTGGCTTTCAGAAATCCCAAAAGAAGTTCTAGACAGCAGTTCACCGGCCTGGAATAAAGGTAGGATTTCCTACGAAACAAAGGAAGTCGAGGAGGCCTATGCTGGTCAGTTTGTTAGAGACATGGAGTGTTTTCTGGAAGCTAGAGCAGAGGAAGTTCAATGCGGGGGATTTATAGCTATGCTCATGCTAACCGAACTAGAGGGTCCAGATCGTTACAGATGTACTTGGAACCGATCTATACATCTCCTGGGCTGTAGTCTTATGGATTTAGTCAGAATGGTAATAATTCACTAAACCCTTTTTTCTTAACTTATAATCTATTTTATCAGTGTTTACGATACAATCGAGTTGGAATTAGTCCGTTGTTATCGATAATGAATGTACTTCTTTTCCGAATCACAACTAAAACAATTTGTTGCTTGAAGGGATTGTTGGATGAATCCAAAATAGATTCTTTCAACGTGCCGGTGTATTCTCCATCCCCGGTGGAGGTAGAGACAATAATACATCGGAATGGGTTCTTCAAGATTCATAAAATGGAGAAATGGGATCGTAAGGTGCATGATGTTACCAGACCAAAAGTCCAGCAGTTGTCGTTGGTTGTCAGAGCTGTTTTAGAGATGTGTATTTCAGAACATTTTGGAGATGAGATAATCGATCAGCTTTTTGATCGATACACAGAAAAAGTTGTTGAATCTAACATCCTGTCAGATCCGAAAAATCTACCAACAAGTGATTTGTTTGTTCTACTTGAACGCGTATAGATTCATGAGCATGTAGGTACTAACCTAAGACAAATCTGCTTCTGCAATAAGTGATTCCGATGGTTTTTGCACCACATGTAGACCAACTGATCACCAGTTCATGTTTTAAATAACCAGTTTGCGGGCTGGGCATCCTTGATGTTTTGCGCTTTCCTTGTTAGTATATATCTGTATGAATAATTTTTTTTCACTTCACAAACTCAGGACGACTTGCCATAAGCGGTAATCCTAAACAAGGAAGCAACCCCTTTTGTTGGCAGTGTCTTAGGAGCTGTGCTATTTTTAGGAGATTTGATTTGATTTGATTTTGATTTGTTTGTTTGAAAGTTTTTATTATTTAGTTAATAATTTTTATTTGCCTATTATTATGACTTTTTTTGTTTAAACCAGTTCTATATATTGTAGAACTGAACGTAATACAATTTGGAGCCTTTCCCAGTATTATCTTTCTTGTTCTCCCTATCTTCAACAACATTGGTAGCGGAGCTTTAGTCTTACGAGACTTGTGAGAGACTTGTGAGGTTGAGAGAGAGCCTAAATACTTTTCCAAACACTAACCCTTATCTCACAGCCAATAAATTCAGAAGGTTCATTCCCTTCAATTGCACCACCAGTTTTTTATGGAGAAAATTATCAGGTGTAGAAAATTATCAGGTGTGGGGAGTCAAAATGGAAGCTTATTTAGATGCATGTGACTTATGAGAAGCGGTAGAAGAGGACTGCGATGTGTCTCCTCTTGCAGGAAATCTAACGGTAGCTAAGATAAAAACCCACAAAGAGAAGAAGTCCAAAGCGAAAGGCTTGTCTCTTTGCTGCTGTTTCTCCAACCATCTTTAGCCCGAATAATGACCTACAGTACAACCAAGGCCATTTGGGATTTTCTCAAAGATGAGTACAAGGGAGATGCAAGAATTCGAGGTATGAAGGTGTTGAACTTCATAAGAGAATTTGAAATGCAGCATATGAAAAAATCAGAAACTATCAAAGATTATTCAGATAGATTGATTGATATTGCTAACAAGGTGAGAATTCTTAGAGCAGAGTTCACTGATAGTAGAATAGTTCAAAAATTACTTGTTTATTTTCCTGAAAGATTTGAAGCAACCATTGCTTCTTTGGAGAACTCAAAAGACCTGTCAAAGATCAGTTTGGCAGAATTGTTAAGTCTTCTGCAAGCACAAGAACAAAGAAGGAAGATGAGACAAGAAGGAACTATTGAAAGAGCTTTGTCAGCCAAGTTTCAACAGAATCATAGAGGTAGAGGCAAGAAGTGGAAAGGGAAGAAAGGGAGTGTCAGCAACTTTAAAGGTACAACAGCTAAAAATAATAGCAATGCTACATATAGATATAAAAGAGTAAAATATCCTCCTTGTCAACATTGTGGCAAGCAAAATCATCCTCACTATAAGTGTTGGAGAAAACCAGATATGCGATGCAGAAGGTGCCAAAAATTTGGGCATGCAGAAATTATTTGTAAGGAGAAGGAGCCGCAATAGCAACGAAAGACTCAAATTGCAAACAATCAAGATGCTGAGCAACTCTTTATTGCATATTGTTTTGTATCCAGCACATACAACTCTTTGATGAAGGGCTTTTCAAGGAACTTGATAGATCAGCAACATCAAGAGTTAAAATTGGAAATGGTGACTATATCCCAGTCAAAGGAAAGGGGACAGTGGCCATTGAAAGTTTTATAGGTACAAAGCTTATTTATGAAGTTTTGTATGTTCCTAGTATTGATCAAAACTTACTTATTGTTGGTTAATTACTAGAGAAATGATTCAGGCTTGTCTTTGAAAACAAAATATGTCTTATTTTTTATCCAAATGGACAAAAATTGTTCAAAATTAAGATGCAGGAAAAAAGATTGTCCTTGAATCCGTTGAAGGAGGAGCATTTTGTTGTGAAAATAATCACCGTGAAAAATTATACTAGATAAAAAAGACAGAAGAAAAAAAAACACACTCACAATTTTACGAGGTTCGGCTAATTTAGCCTACGTCCTCGGACACTACTACTTAATATTTCACTGAAGAAATATTACAACTGGGAATACAACTTTGCAATTCACCTTAAGGGGTATATTGCTTAAGTGTTGTTTTTGGTGTAATAAGAATAAGGATGGAGCCTTTCTTTTATAGTCTACGAAGGATGGCTCCATTACCAAACCCACGATGTGAGATTTGGCCACATACTACAAATCTCCACCTTGGCCAAATATCACATTATTCCCAATGTAGTGTCTCCAATTTTGCATTCTGAAGATGAAACCACCAAGGAAATATCTGACTCCCCATCACTTCTGCATTCTGTGACATTTGCATCACGTGGAGCTATGCTTTTCTTATTCAACTTCGGACAACTTTTCTTCCAGTGTCCCTTCTCGTGACAGAAAGCACATTCATCTTTAGCAATTCTGTTCTTCGATTTGGACCTCCCTCTTCTCCCTATTGATTTGTTTTGTTGACGACCTCGTGCCACCAATGCTTCTTCGTATGTCAATGATTTGACTTTCATTTTATCCTGCTTTCTTAATTCATGACTGCATAAAGCAGAACGAATAGCATCTAGTGATACATGCTCTTTGCCATGAAGTAAAGTAGTCTCCAAATGTTCAAATTCATCAAGGAGAGATGATAACAACATCAAAGCCAAATCTTCATCTTCAAACTTCACGTTAATTCAACAGATCTGCAACTAATCGATCAAACATAGTGATGTGTTCATTCATAGTAGTACTTGGTCGGTAATTAAATCGGAACAGTCTTTTCTTCATAAGGAGCTTATTCTGACCACTCTTCTTCAGAAAATTATCCTTCAGTGCCCTATAGTTTGTGTGCAGAAGTCTCATTTTTGAAAGCATACTTCTGCTCCTTGGACAGGCATGATCGAATTGTTCCACATGCCAACCGATTTATGGTAATTCAATCTATCTTCGATATCTTCTGGTTTCTTTTCGTCAATGGAAATATCAAGGCCTTGTTGGAAAAGAGAGTCTAAGACTTCCCCTTGCCACATGCCGAAATGACCAGTACCATCAAATATATCCACCACCAATTTCAAACTGGGCTTCGGGATCCTTGACCATGATGACTTGGTTGTCATACTTGATATTGATATAGCCTCCTCTTTAGTTGTCATTCTTAACAATAGTATTCAATATCACGAACAAACCAAAGACAAACCTGGCTCCGCTACCACTTATTGTGAAAATAATCACCGTGAAAAATTATACTAGATAAAGAAGACAAAAGAAAAAAAATACACTCACAAGTTTACGAGGTTCGACTAATTTAGTTTACATTCTCGGACACTACTACTTAATATTTCACTGAAGAAATATTACAATTGGGAATACAACTTTGCAATTCACCTTAAGGGGTATGTTGCTTAAGTATTGTTTTTGGTGTAATAACAGTATGGATGAAACCTTTCTTTTATAGTCTAAGAAGGAAGGCTCCATTACCAAACCCACGATGTGGGATTTGGCCACATACTACACATTTTTCATTCCAGACATCTACATGGAGAGCTACAAAGAAGTTACAGCTGATCCATACTGATGTTTGTAGGCCACATACAACTCCTTCGTTAAATGACAACAAAATTCAAGTAATCAGGTCTGACAATGGAACTGAATACACTTCAGACAAATTCAATTTATTTTGTTAAGAAGCTGGGATTGAACATCAACTTATAGTTCCTTACACTTCACATAGCAAAATAGAGTTAGTGAGAGGAAGAATAGGACAATTATGGAGATGGCTAGATGCTTAATGCATGAGAAGAGTTTACCAAAAAAATTTTGGGTAGAATCAGCAAATACTGCTATTTTCTTGCTGAATAGGCTGCCTACAAGAATATTGGATGGGAAGACACCATATGAGAGCTAACATGGTTTTAAACCTTCTTTACGAAATCTCAAAATATTTGGATGTCTTTATTTTTCTTATGTTCCACAGGTTAGAAGAGCTAAGCTTGATGAGAAGGCTGAACTAGGGATTTTCATTGGTTATAGCTTGGTTTCTAAAGCATATAGAAATTTTCAACCTAAGATTTTAATCAGTAGAGATGTTCAATTTCTTGAATATGAACAATGAGATTGGAATGAGGAACCTCAAGTCAAACATCAAGTTGTGCAATTGGATCCAGATGAATTGGAAGATGATTACTCTATTAGAGGAACAAGATCACTTACAGAAATTTATCAACGTTGTAATGTTGCTGTTTTGGAACCTACTGGATATGAGGAAGCAAAATCAGATAAAAATGGCTCACTGCAAATGGAGGAGGAAATGAACATGATAGAAAAGCTTGGAATATGCAGCTCATAATCCAAGAGAAGATGTTTGCGTTGTCTTAGGAGCTATTTTATTTTTAGAAGATTTGATTTGATTTGATTTTGATTTGTTTGTTTGAAAAATTTTATTATTTAGTTAGTAGTTTTTATTTGCCTATTATTATGGTTTTTTCTGTTTAAACTAATTTTATATATTATAGAACTGAACGTAATACAATTTAGAACATTTCACAGTATTATCTTTCTTGATCCTCTCTATCTTCAACAACACCTTTCATATATCCCAAAGTCCCGAATGGATGACAGACATGTCCTATCCATATAATGTCCTATCCAAGAGGAGATGTTGGCATTGTTTTAGGAGCTATTTTATTTTTAGGAGATTTGATTTGATTTGATTTTATTTGTTTGAAAGATTTTATTATTTAGTTAATAATTTTTATTTGACTATTATTATGGCTTTTTATGTTTAAACCAATTTTATATATTATAGAATTAAAGGTAATACAATTTAGAGCATTTATTACTTTTCTTGATTCTCCCAATCTTCAACAACACCTTTCATTTATCCCAAAGCCCCAAATGGATTGACAGACATGAATTGGCACATGTCCTATCCATATAATGTCTCATCCACCCCATCTTATCCCGTCAACTGCACCGTGTAGGATTAATGCATCTGACGACTTGAATTATTGGCAACAACCCACACACTCTCTCTCTCTGTGCTAACCAATTGGCATTCGCCTTATCCCCAAATACAAACTCATTGCGTGACGGATATGGTTAAGGTTCTCAGTGCACCACAAAACTTAGATCATTATTCATGTAATAATGATTACTGTTTACGCAATACTGATTATTGTTTACGTGATAGTAATCTGAATCTGTGATGCACAGTTTATCGGAAACATCTTAAAATTACCAGTGCGATTTTTATTCTAAGAATATTATTATGAATGTAAGGTCAATGTGAATTGTAATAATATAACAATAAAACTGTGAAGGATCATCATCTCGTTATCGAAATCTTCACACGCTAGTCATCTTGTTATTTAATATGGTATTTGGTGAATAAAGAAAAGGAAGAAAAAGGGAGAGGAATAGTACATGGAGAAGATGAATGCTTATGCTCTGTCTTCTTGGACAATGAACGGAGGAGAAGACCCTTATAGTTATGCAACTAATTCCAAATTCCAGGTTTGTCCTTGTGAATGAACGTCAAGATCTCTATCTCTATCCCTCTTTCTCCTCTATTTCATTTTGTTTGATCTCTTTCTTGTCAGAAAGGAGGAGGAGATTTAGTCAACTCACTTGTGCACGAGGAAATCATCACCAAGCTTGACGTTCAGAAGCTATGTTCTTCCAATATATTCAACATTGCAGATTTGGGATGTTCAGTCGGGGAGAATACTCTGATTGGAGTGGAGAACATTATAAAAGCTGTGAAACACAGATGCCAATCTCAGGGGATAACCTCCGAGAAGCTTGAATATCAAGTTTTCTTCAATGATCAAATCTCGAATGACTTCAACACTCTTTTTAAGTTACTTCCTCTTGATAGAGTTTATTTTGCAGCTGCTATGCCTGGAAGCTTTTATGGCCGCCTATTCCCTAGGTCCTCTCTACATTATGTACACTCCTCTTACGCCACGCATTGGCTTTCCAAAATCCCAAAAGAGGTTCAAGACAGCCGTAACCCAGCCTGGAATAAAGGTGCAATTTACTATCAACGGAAGGAAGTTAAAGAGGCCTATGCAGCTCAGTTTGCAAGGGACATGGAGTGTTTTCTTGAAGCTAGAGCACAAGAACTTCAGTCCGGTGGCTTTATGGCTCTCCTCATAGTAAGCGAACAAGAAGGAACAGATCGTCGCAGATGTACTTGGAGCCTAGCTCTACTACTCTTGGGATCTATTCTTATAGATTTAGCCAGCAAGGTAATAATTAAAACCCTATCTCCTTAACTTATCAGATTAATTTCTTACCATGACTCGATCATCCAATCTTGTTTTTTCGAGATCTAACTCAGGATTATGTAATGATATGACACCATATTCATAAAGCGTGGGAACACTGTTAATATGACAACTAAAACAATCTCTTGTTTGAAGGGATTGTTGGATGAATCCAAGGTGGATTCCTTCAACGTGCCGTTATATTATTCATCCCCTTCTGAGGTAGAGACCATAATACAGCGGAATGGGTTCTTCAAGATTCAGAAGATGGAGAAATGGGATCGCAAAATGCTTCATGTTACCAGATCAGGAATCGAGCAGTTCTCGTTGGATATCAGAGTTCTTTTAGAGAATTCTATCAGAGAACATTTTGGAGATGAGATAATAGATCAGCTCTTTGATCGATACACTGAAAAACTTATTGGATCTGACATCTTTTCAGATTCGAATTACATACTTACGACAGACCTGGTTATTCTGCTTGAGCGTATCGATATTGGAACACAGATTTAATTTTCTTTGAAAAGGAATTATGATTTCATGTGAAAACGCTGTAATTAATAATAGAAGATCTGGACCTTTGCTTGAGATCACTTGTAATATAATAAACTTCCATCTTATAAACCTGCAAATTTTGGATTTCGTTAATTTGTTTTTTATGTAATACTCTCATAATTATTTTTTTTCAACATATTTTATTTTCAAGATTCACAACGCTGAATCATTACTTTATGATTAATTTGTCTTCAGATTTCTACTGTCATCTATTAAGATTGCATATTCAATTAACATAATAAATTTTATTAGTATGCAGTATCTAAAAATATAAAAGATCATATCAAATGTAGTGATCCAATCATAAGAAAAATTGGAAAGCTCAATCTTAAATAGGTTTTGGTAGAATAGAGATATATATGAAAACTAATTATAAATTTTTGGGGAGATGTATGTGATATAATGTTAGGCATATACATTAGTGTGTATAAAAGATTTAGTTTCTTTATAAATAAATAAAATAATCATTATTATCATCATAACCAAGTTGCGAGCATATTCTAGAGACTTCTAGTAGATTGCAAGCTTTTTTGACATTTTCAACTCTACAAAACAAACGCCGTGGACCAATACCTTGTTATTCCAAGTAATTCTTTTTTAAATAAAAAAGTATCTTTACCTCTCATTAATAATTATATCAATTTTTTCAGGTTTTAATCGGTATCTTATTATATATAGATATAACACAAATCTTGTATGGTTATTTCATCGTTTTTAATAATATTTTAACCTGTAATAGGACTATTTTAAAAGAAAATTGAGATTAACATAAGACATATATAAAAAAAACACTTGTACTTTTCTAATGGACAATTCTTGTTTGTGTTCCACCACTTATTAATAAACAACCTTGCATACCACAAATTTTTTCCTTTTTTTTTTGTGAAACTATATATGAAAATTATGGAAAAATAGAATAGTTCTCTCTAATCAATATGGGTCTAATATTTGTTTGAAATGAAATCAAAAGAAATCATGCAATTATAGATAATTGATAAAGAAAAAAAATTTTAAAAACTATGATTTGAGTAATAAAATATTTTATTTTTTTATTTGATCTTTAATTTTGCTATAAAATTCGGATTAAGTTTCTTTACAAAAAATAAAGAAAGAATCTTTCTAGCAAGTGGGAACAAGGAGAAAATGGGTATAAGAGTCCCAAGAATCCAGGAGGCATCTTCTGTCTTGTCCGACAACCCAGCTAAGGAAAACTCTACCAGTCAAATATATGGTCCTTAAAAAGAGAACCTTCTTTAAACGACGACCAGCCGTTTGATTTCCCATTACGTCACGACTTACGTACCACACGAATAACGACAGGCCGCGTGTATCCATCTGTTCAAGAGTGCCGCCCAAGAAAGGGAAGGACCTTCTTAACTTCCTTTCTCTAGCCTCTATATAATACAACCCAAACGCTGACCTTGAAGGTCCTGGGCTTTGCAAGTCTTGGAGAACAACTTAGGAAGGCAAGAACATAAGACCTTCCTTTCTGTTTCTCCGTCGAAGAATCATTACTGTATTGGCTTCTTCTTTTTTTTATCTTTCTCAGCTAACCAAAACAAAGATCTGAACAAAAAAGCACAACCCAAAAAGGAAAAATGTGCCCATCTGGAAGGAGTTTTGCTACAGAGATAGAGAAGTCCGGCGGAGCAGATTTCCGGTCGGCATTTGATGTTCTTGACGCGGACCATGATGGGAAGATAAGCAAAGAGGATCTGCGGATGTTTTATTCTTCTGGGTTTTCAAGCACTGCCGCGGCTTCTGCTGCTGCTTATGATGATGATGATGATGATGTTATAGGGTCGATGATGTCCGTTGCGGATGCTAACCAAGATGGGTTCGTGGGGTACGAGGAATTCGAGAATGTTCTGGGTGGTGTTGTTGAGAACAACAACAAGAGGAAGAAGTCTGGTTATGACGATAATGATGGGTTCATGAAGGATGTGTTCAAGGTCATGGACAAAGATGGAGATGGGTTGTTGAGTCTTGATGATTTGAAGAGTTACATGCAATGGGCTGGGTTAGATGCTAGCGAGGATGATATTAAGGCTATGATCAGGTTGGGCGGTGGTGGTGACAAAGATGTTGTATCTTTCGATGATTTGCTCAGGATTTTGGCTGTTTGTTGATTATTCCTTTCTTCCTGCTAATTAATCAGCCCAGAAAAGCCTTGTAATTCTAGCACTTTTGCCTCCCACTGTTTTTTTTTTCCTCGTATGAATGATTTATGGACTTTTAGGTCTTAATTCTCGTAAACATCAATGATCTAACTATTCAGAAAAGTTTTAAATTTGTGGGTTGGCATTGAAGAGCTTGCTTGTGGTGTGTAATATTTGAGGTATCTTTTTAGAGGACAAGCTTCAGGTTTGGCAACCATTAGGCACCATTCTTTTTCTATGGCAAGTCATTTTCTGAGGGAGACTGATCAGAAGGCAAAACCATGCTTATGTATCTTTCGAGATGAAAAAACAAAAACAGTGAAATGAAGAAGAGAAAGAAAAGATCATCTGTTCGAAAATGCATTTGAGCCAATTATCGAGATTCAGGAGGCAGGTGATTGAAAAATAAAAAATAGTATAGGGCAGCACAAAAATGTTGACTTTCCTGGCAACATTTGCGGAGGGTTTACAATTATCGAGGGTATGCACGTTTACTTTGTGTCTGAATCTGAAGTTGTCGGTAGATATTTGGTCTTTAATTGAGAATACATTAGGGTATTGAAGCGTGGAAAGTGTCTGGAAATATTCTTTTTTTATATATGGCAAATTTTTCAGAACTAGTGATTAATTTTTTTTATAAATACTAATTATATCTTCTTCTTTTTGAATTATAAAGAATATCACCGGACCTTAAAATTAAAAAAACATAACATGCTATAGATTACTGTGCCAATACTACATCGATAACCCTTTTTTTCTCTAAATTTCAGTAACTCGGACAATAATTTTTTCTCCTATAAAATCCTAAAAATCTGAGAACACAATTAAACCGACTAATAAACACAATGGCTTTTGAGTATAGAGAAGAAATTTAAATGTATTAGATTTGTACTAAACGCTACAAAAAGTACAAGTCAATTTCCCTTTTAAAAGTCACATTTGCCTTCAAAATGCCTTCTCTTAACCCGACTATAACAACATCAGTTCCTCACAAAGAGAATGTTGATCCCCAGCATCACCGTACTGGGTTAGAAAAGTAGATGACTACAAAATACACAAAAAACCCAGCAAGAAGAATACCTCCATAGACATAAGTTTGTGAAGAATGCACAGGATATTGATATTCTATCTGACAGCATTTCATTTTCTCTCTCTCGGTGGCCAAAACGTGATCAACGTATCTGCAGTTCGGACATTATAAGAAGGTAGCCCACTAAAATTTAGTACCTGATGCTAGGCTTAAATAGGCGAAGGAAGATCGAATCAACCAGATGAAACTATCTATACTTGGTGCTTACGATACAGCAAATGGGATTAGTCACTCTTAATGCCGGTGAATACCCATTTAATTTCAAACAGAAGAAAAGATACCGGATGAAACTAGTCAAGACAAACTTACTGATGCGTAAAGATGGAGCTTTGAAAGATTTCTGAACTGTTCAAATGTGCATCTTGTAATCTGTGATCATAAAGTAAGGATGACAGATCCACAAGCTGTTCCTCAAGGCCCTGTTGCATAGTCAGATATAAAACAACTCAGTAAATCATTTGAAGTTTGAATAATAGATGCAATCAAGGAAAGAGGATTTGCTCACATCTAGGTATTTCTCTAGTCTTTCGACCAATTCGTGTGGAAAAGGTTCGGGCAAGTTAGTTGTCTTTCTGTAGAACTTCTCTAGCCATAGTTCAGTGGTTGTCTTATTCTTCTTGCTCTTCACAGGTTCACCTAGAGGCGTTTTGAGATACTCGGCAGCAAATGATTGGACAACCTGCAAAAAGTGAAAGATTCATACGCAACAATCATGCAAAATCAACATCAACTTCATACACAGTACTGAAAATGGCTAAATCACCTCTGACATATCCCGAATTTTGTGAAGTGCAGAATCCACTCGTGCATAAATAGTATTCCTCTGCAATTAAAATATAAAAATGACCCCGTGACATATAGCATGAACAAGACAAATTTTGTATAAAAAATAGAAGATTTAGGCTTCAAGAAGCAGGAACTATGCTTATTGAACTTAGTGATTAACCAATGAAAACGGAAATGCTACACATTAATATATATTTTAGTATGAAGTCTGTCATATTCAGTTCCTTTTGATAGAACCGGAGGTCTGTCATATTCAGTTCATTCCGTATATCAGAAGGTATTATCATATCAGTTCTTTAGGTGTAGAACTGGAGGCCTCAGCACGGTAATATGAGGATAACTAAAGAAATTGGTCTTACCAAGGCAATATCATGTAGCATTTTACTAATTTTAGAAGTATTAGAGAATGGTCCAAATGGATGACAGCCAGTTGCCCAGAGCCAGTTGACAATTGGCCTTTCATGTACACGAGATGCCTTCTCATATGGCGCACTCAAGCCACCTACAGCTGAAGCAAGCCCTGCTAATATGTGGCGTTGTGCTAATGATGGAACTGCATGCCTTCTTTCAGTCTCTGAAACGTAGCTGGCAACAAAGAACAAAAAGCAATTGTAGGAAGGACTGAGATGCCAAGCAGCAAAGCAGGACAAAAAATTTATGGAGCATTCCCATTTCTTGATGCCAAGAACTATAAATAAACCACAGTAAAATGGCAGCAAAATCATACAAGGCTTCAAGATTGCAGAATTATCTTCAATCAATTAAAACAAAGCAGAATAAAATTTTATAATTGATACATATAGAATCAAGAAGGTAGCAGATATATGTCAATAAAATAATTTGCATGAGTGCCTAAGTATAAACGCTCATAATTTTACCCCAATGCTGAGCTTAATAGAAGTATAAATGAAGGCTTCCCAAGTCACAGCAACCATATCAATTAACTTATAACTAATTGCAGAAAGCATGCAAGAAAATGTAAGTACATAAACCTATGTATACATAAAGACCTCTGGCCCCTTCACCTTCAAGCTTGAGTTACGTATTTCCTTGTATACCAAAAAGAGACCAAGTACTATTGAACTTGTCTACTGTTCAGATCAAGAACAGATCATAATGAAAATGATAACAAAAGTAACGAGTGGCGAAATAAGCTCTTATCTACTGTTCAATACCAAGAACAGATCATATGAGCACATAGGTTATCTATAGCAGACTCTAGAGGGGCAAAATAAGCAAGCAATTAACTAATATCGATAGTATTAGAGGGAAAAAAAAGCTACTAGACTTTTGTTTCTGAACTATAAAAGAGCCGCCAACCCATACAGCAGTCACAATTTTAAGGCTTTTCAGTTTTCTTCTTTAGTTTCTAAGCTAAATACCTCAATTATTATCCCAAAGGTATAAGATTTTAAAGCATAACTAATACAGAATAAATAAAACACTTCCAAAGTTGAAATAAATACTGGCATTCACCTCAGAGGTATTTTTTCATTTTGATGCTCCAGCACAATGACAACATCATTGCTAGTCCAAACAAGGCTATCATCTTCCATCATCAGGTGAGGATCCGTGTCAGCCAAGGACAGCACAAAGCTGCAACAGAAAGGCCATGGTTTGTAGCCCAATCTTATGGTACTAAATAATAGGAAACCTAGGTCTCTACTCCTGGGAATCATAATTACAATGATGACATGGTATTTCCAAAATCATGATATGAAAGGATTAAATTGAGGAAATTTTGTAGCAATAATGCCACTACAAAACCATTAAATCGAGTAATGCTGGTTATGACTTAAAGGAACAAATGCAACTGAAATTGCAATAAGGCATCACAGGTAATATGAAATAACGAATACATGACCATGGGAATGCTCACACAGGAATAACTCTTGTTCCATATGTCCGGTGCAGATCCCCTTGTTTCTTTTGTACTTTCTTTTTCTTCTTGTTGCTAAGATTTGAGTCATAACTAGCCCATAGAGGTTTATGCTTTAGAACAGAATCTGTTGAACCATCAGTATCGTCCATCCAGTTCTGGAGGATTCATGGATACATTTTAGCAGAAAATAGAAAGCAAAAATCTTTACATATTTAAAAGAGACAATGTTGCACATATTGATAAATAAGTGGAACCATTTTATGAATTATGATAATAGTGCTCGTAAGAAACCTTCCAGGTAATCTATTATAAGAAGATACCAATATAAAAATAAATATACAGACCTGGCGAAGGAAAAATTTACTAGAGAGAGAAGGATCTGCCATCTCAAGTAAACCTGCAGCAAGAACATCAGCAGATCGCTCCATCTCCTACAATGAGCAATTTCAATAACATTAACTAAGGTGTGATTAAACTGGCAAGTTTCTAGATATGTTTGATGTGCATTTTCAAGTAAAGAAACTAATGTAACCAAAAGCCACTTGAGATCAGATCAAATAGTCATCAAGTTTGAATGTGGAAAGTGTCAGGAAATTAGGGTAAAGACACACTTGTTTCAGGGATCAGATCAAATAGTCATCAAGTTCATTTGGAAAATGTAAAGCATGGCTTGTATAGCAAATGCCTCTTGAGATATCACTAATGGTAGGCTTCACTTTTCTTTATGATTAAAGACTGAATTGTAGTTGATTAATCATGTTTTATCTAAAGTGGTTAAGGGGATCGAATGATGAGTATTCCTCCTTCTGTGGACTGGTGGAGTTTCATCCACTAGTTTCAGATTCTCAAATAGTAGAATTCTCTTACCCCAATACTGTGTTTACCAGAGGATTGAGAAACTCAGGGAATGTACTGGTGCATGTATTGGCTCATCCTGCTTCAAGCTGGTTCTCTTTCAGTCACCAGATTCAAAATTTAAATTCTTAAAGACAGATGCCTATGGAATATTCCAGTTCCATTTGCTAGTTCAGAGCACTAGGAAAATATCAAAATTGTAAGAATCAGCTCCAAAGTAGAATATCAGCAGGTTTCTATATCCTGAGTAGAAGCCCACTTTTGATGATAACTGATCTTATGGAGTTTTATGAGTACAGTAACTGGGTAGGATATCAAAATTGTAAGAATCAGCTCCTGAGTAGAATATCAGTATGTTTCTATATTCTGGATAAAATCTTTTTCCAACTCCCGAGTGGATAAATATACATATGTGAACTTTACTAATTTTGGTGAACGGAATTTTGGTTAATTCTCAAAAATCTGTCATGTATCAGCATTTGAAGAAGAAAATAAATATTGGTTTTGAAAAAAAAGAAGAATAGCTAAGACAAAACAAACTCACTTCCTTAAGTATAGCACCATCAAGGTATGTCTTTGTATGAACATGAAAACGACCATCTTTGTTGGTTTCTTGCAAGGAATGGCCACGCATTGCTTTTGAAACAGCAATAGCCAATTTTTCATGACGATGCAATGCATGAGAACCACCAAGAATTACAACTTCTTGACCATCGTGAACCATCTTCTTCACCTAAAAAGGATATGAAACACATGATATCAGTGTGGCACAGTATTACTCAAATTCATACATGTAAATGAATTGATAATATACAGACAAATGGAAAGGCAAGTCCAAGCAAAACATTCAACTAATACTGTTGGGGCACATAAAGAACTCAAGATAAAAATACACAGCATTACAGCAGGTGCCTCAGTCCAACTGCTTTTTGGATCAAAGAAAGTTGAATAAAATGAATTTATAGATTCTTGAAGCAATCATGGTGTTCAAGTGCACTTAAAGGTGCATGAGTTAAATATCAGTCATGGTGTTCAGTACACTGCAATCACTCCAGCTTCTCAGATTAAAATTTACAAAGAAGTACAGGAAAACAAATAAGGAATACCTTACAATCTCTTTGCCGACATTAAATAATAAGGAACAGAGTAACGATTACAAAACTACAAATAATTTTCTCAATAATGAATGATATAATTCCCATGCAGAAAATTAAACAGTTATACAGGACATCTCTCAGAGAAGCAATAAAAAATAAAGGAAAATGAAATTGTGAGTCCCAAATCAATCACTTGTGCTTAAACTGTCACAGATGACTCATTATTTTCAACGTTTCTTTAAAAAAGAATATTTTAAATTATATATTTGTGAAAAATCATGATAGAACAATTACGATAACCCTTGTTTTCAACTTCAAACAGAGAAAATGCCATGTAAATTTTATGGACATAAGAACTGAAAACAGAGGACAACCCACCTCCGCTTCAATTTCTTCAGTATTTATGCTATAGTTATGACCCTTCTCCATAATATTGTATCTATTATGGTTTTGGAGCACAATGATTGGTATCAGCAACCTTGTCATTAGATCAACAGTTTCAAACCTAGATCCACAAAGAATGAAATCAAGTAATTAGTTGCCGTGGATGATGTAGAAGCAGTCCAGATATGCTTACAATCAAATAAAAGACAGGTTTTGTTCTTAACATATCCTTCAGCAAAAATCATTTCAAAAAGCTATACAATCCAGCTCAAGTAACTGACTAGATAGGCATTAAGTAATGTACCGAACATCTGGGGCAATCACATGTTCGACTGTGGTAGATATCAGAGAAGCAAGTTGGCCAACAAAAATATCTTGTGTAGAGTGATCCATAACTGCACCAACTCCCTTTGGAAACATGATCTGTCGTATGCGTGGTAGTGTTCTAGAGCTGACAGTACCCTCTTCGGTTTCAATCTTTCCATATGTGCAAGGGCCGGCTGAAAGGTCGATCACAACAAATCTGCAAAGTACAGGGACTTAATAGAAATGTAGAAAGCATATATGTTAAGTCCAAATGAGGATGGATGGAGTCAAACTATCTGACATTGATCAAAGTACTAAACGAGCATATAACAGAACTATAAAGATAACTTTCCATTGTTCCATTCCCCATGAGATAATAATGAAATGAAACTAATAACAGCCTGAGTCAATCAAAGTTAATCCATGCATATACCAGAGATATATACTTCATAGACTAACTTATCACCTGACAGTTACAATATCAATTAAGTAGCACATGGCAGCAGCATCAGCACTTTCGTGGGAAGTTTACCTCCCAAAATTGATAATTTCCCATCTGCTAAGACAATGAATTGAGGGAAAATAGCACCAGTTCTTGCTTGAGCAATGAGCACATTGAACAAGTAAAAATTACCAAGGACACTGACATTGGATTTTGGATATAGGTCTTAGCATGGGTAAATTGATAATTAATGAGTGCATCAATCAAGTAAATTTAGCCAATCGTATTTGCATTGCATACTTGAAATTGGATATTGATCCTCTGAGAAAACAAATATTCAACAAATAATCTCATCACTACAATAGATATAAAAAATTGAAAATCTTCCACTGAGAGTCAAGACCATCACATAACTATCTTTTTTATCCTTTTTACCCACTCAGTCTGTATTGGAGGAGAAGAGCACTTCGACAGATGATAAAGTATCAGTTTTTACTTAATAATACCTATCAGAGCTAAGCCAAACTTGAGTTGCTCCTCCTCCATTATATCGATAATGATAGATGTAATCCCCCTCTTGTTTCTTCAATTCTTCATCGGTTAACTGGGCAAGTTTTCCATACATTAAACTGTCCATGTCAATCTCCTTATTTCTGGGATCCATTCTCACCTATACAAGAGAAGAAACAAACCCAAAGCCACATCAAAGAATAAGCGAAGAGTACCCAAAAGAAACTGAGTCAAAGTCATAGATCATCAGAAGAGACACGACCAAACTGGAGCAAAATACTAATTATAAAAGTTTAAGCATTCACTTGCAAATCGAAAAGGGATATGTAGGGAAGCATACAAAAAAAGAATCTTGATAGTGGAAAGAGTAGTAAGACAACAATGATCTTGGAAAACATACCTTATCGAAGTTGACAATAAATATTGCATTAGGAACAGGTCTGTCATTCTCTGCAGTTGAGTACTCTGGCCGATCCAGGTCAAATATGTAAGAATATAGTTTCTGAAATACTGGCTCAACAGCCGATGCTTCAACCTCAAACAAAGGAACTTCTCTTCCAAAATCAGTCTAAAACAAAAATAATGAATTAGAAACAACAATAAGGGCATCTATCGCATAGAACTAATGCACAGCAATAACATGCATATCAGCACTCACCTCTCTCGCATTCCCTGCAGTAACCATGGTCGCTTTTAACTCCTTTTCAAGTGCAATCAATTCTGGCTGGCCGGCCTGTTGTTCAAGAATAACAGTTGCAAAAACATATTTAAGGTGTAACAAAAAAAAAGAGTAGGAACAGTAACCATTTACTGAAAAATAAAGTTTAATACAACAATCCAAACATATAAGAATATGACTATCTCACTTGGCTGAAAGCTTACCGGAAACACATTAAATACAAGATGATGCTCAATATCGAGAGGCTCGCCTGTCTCCAAACACGACGGCCTGTGAGACCGAACGCTGATTCCCAAAAACTCCTCCAATTTGTGCGAATCTAAACTGTACCTATAACCTCCATCTCCATTAAACCCAACAAGAACTACATTAACCTCCAAGGGGACCTGAAACGGGACCTGCACACAGCACACACACTCACTCGCTAAAAATCAAACACTAAACAAACACATCGTGTATGATTAGAATATAACTAAACAGCGGCGCGAAATAAAAAATCAACCAACGCTAGTGAAAACGGTCGATTACCTCGGCGCGTGAATGGAGCATCCGACGGATGTCGGATCGGACGCTGTCGCGAACCTCATGGAAAGCTCCGTGGTGCCACTGAGGATGGCCCGGGTCTCTCCTAAACGCTTGGGGCGCCGCAACAGACCGAGTCACGAGTAGACTCAGTAGAGCAAGGATCAACACGCGATGTACTACAAAGCAGGGAATCGGCTTCTTCTTAGTAGCCATGTTTGGCCGCTTACAGGAGAAATCTAAGGAGAAACCGTTTTTGGACTACGAAGAAAAGCGGTAAATATAGTTCATCGGTGAGTCTTCTCGGTCACCGGTAAAACGACTCCCCCATTGAACTGAAAATGTGAACCGAGAATGCGTTTGGTATGTGTTTCTTCGGTTTACGATTTCTGCGTAGGAGATCCATTTCGCGCACTGACTAATTCTGGTTTCTAAACGACAAGTAGTCTGATGTTTTGCACCTGGTATGACTGAATAAATTTAGATTCCTGTGTAATAATTATAATGGGTTTTTAAAGATATATTTTTAATTTCGATTTGGTATGTCCCTTATCAAACAAAAAGTATGAGACGATTTATAATAAATATTTTTTTAATATCTCATTTATTATCATTTATGTAGGATTGGTATATTTTCTATACCCATAGACCCTATTCGAACACCTGTAATTTTTTACAAGTTTTCCATTTCTCATTTTCCATAACACTTCATATAATTTTGATGGATTTATAAAAAATATATTTTTAATTTTGATTTTGGACCATGAACTATACACATCCACCTCAAAATATATGGGTTGAATAAAAATATGAGATCAATCTTAATAAATATGTTTTCTACACCTAATTTCCATAATATCGGTGCACGTTATATACTTTATTTCCATAATGATCGCAAGGGAAGGGTATTAGATAAAAATTGGGCGAATAAAACTCATTCATTATTAACTAAATATCATCAATTTTTTAAATTTCGGATTAGTATTTATGACACAATAGAAAAGATTAACCACGAATACCATCTAATTTTTAAAAAAAAAGAAAAAGAAAAAAGGGCAAGATGGATTTGATTGAATGATATAAAGGTATACATGGGGTTGATAGCAATGAAGGTTGATGGAAGACGTCAAGGGTATGCAAGAGCTATTGTGGTAATCAAAGTTGAACTCTAAGCAGGCAACGTTTTACAGATTTGATCCTCTCTTACACAAGTGGGTTTCACTCGGTTTTTAGTATCCGAGCAGTTAAAATTGCTTTGTCAGTACAGCCATCCATCATCAGAAGTGGCGAATTGTGCATAGATGGTAATCAAAAGGAAGCATGAAAAAAGGTTTGAGAAATAGTCAGTGTTCCAGTGCACTTCGAATGGAGACTGGAGGGGTTTGTACCGAACCACTGGAGATAAGATCGTGATTCAAGAATAAAACAATGACAGTTATGTCGTCATGGAAGTGGCGTCGAACCTTCTTGTCAATCTTTCGCAGGTCTGAGTATCTCATTTCTCTTTTTCTTGCAGCTTCCTGAAGGGCAGCCTTGACAAGCCTCTTGGCACTCCCCTGCAGCAGTAACAGAAGCAAATGAAATGCAACTAAAGACATAGAGCATGAGTGTGAAAATAAGCAGAGAACTTTCTTTGGTATGAGGTTGATAGTTTCCTTGGTTGAACACGGAATTAACGAAAATCAGAAGCCCAATTTACTGGATTATCTAGATTTTCGGAGGGACGGACGAAACATTATGCTAAAGGTGTTGTAAGTTATGATATACTTGTGGTGTCCGGGCCGAATAGTTCTTTTGGAACTCGAATCTTTGAAAAATCATTATCTCACTGCACAGACTGGCTTAAATCTAGAATCATATGACCGATATCTTTGGTCCATGATCTGACATACTGCCTATTTCAGACAACAAACTAACGGGTAAGGTCAATTCTATATGGTTGAAACCTATGCAACCAGTGTTTTATTAAAAAAAAGAAAAACAAGACAAGACAAAAGAGAGGACATCTTACTGCTCGTGGGTGATTGTGGACGATATCCACCGCCATTTCGTTACTCAAGTGTTCCCATAGACCATCGGATGCAAATATAAGGAAAGAATCATTCGGATGGAAAATATGCGACAGGATAGTTGGACGGGCACTCAAGATAGGCATGTTCATAGGTTCTGGAAGTCTGAATTTTGCCTGGATTGGTTCCTTGTTAAATTGTGCATGTTTCATATAAACGTCGCCAATCGATCTAGAAATCTGCATCAAATACAACCATAAAGTTCAAGATATAATATCACAGTTGATAAAGGAACAAAATCTAAATTAAGATGTAGATATTCCATGTAAACCTGATAGCACACTTGATGTTTAAAGCATTCGGGGTAGTTTAGACGGTGCAATGCGGCCCAAGTTGTCGATTAATTCATGTTATTTCCTCGACAATCATCAATAATCACCAAAATCACGGACACATAGGTCGTGTACTATCAGTCACAGCATAAAACCTGATGTCTATGATGCATTATGCTCAGGAATTTTTCTACTGTGTGCCTTCACACTGAAAAAACTACCAGCTAAAATGCTTAGAACGAGAAACTACAAGACAATTTTCGAGGCATGGATGATATGAGTGCCAATTCATGTGCTATTGAGATGTCATTCGAAACAGAGACTCACCTGAATGATCCCTTTGACTCTCCAAACACCATGCCTAAGGACAACAATATTAGGATCATCAGGATGTAACTCCTTAAGTTCTTGCCTAATGGCATCAATATTAGCATTATGCTCAGTTGATAATTGGATGGCAGCAATTCCTCCAGTGTTGCCAACTTTCTTTCCCAACACGACCCGAGAATCTCCCAAGTTTGCGATAAAAAGTGTCTGCTGATGTATCACTCCAACCAGACAGCATGATCCAACTGTTGCCATCTGGGGACAAGTGTTCCATAATTCAGAAACAAGAGCAGTAAAGCCTTCCTCTGTTGCATGGAAAGCTCTTTGAATGGTCTCAATTGTCACAATACCCTGTGCCTCTGCTGCTATTGCTGCATAACCACAAAAGCTTATAATAAGAATCCCAATATGAAACAGCTTCCTTGAGAGTGAACCAAACCTCTTCCCCCAAAAAAAATTCCAATGGATGATTTATCATCCTACGGATGCATTTCAGGCTCAAAACTCTTACTAGCTCACTGACATCAATTTTGACAAATACTTCGGCAGCTTCCAAAACCAATCAAATTTAAACCCAAGAAAAAAGAGAAACTTTTAGCCATGACACTAACTAGAGAGGTCAATGGTCAACTTCCCAGTTTCAATAGTTCATCATGTACAATATATTGGAAGCTCAAGCACCAATTACTGACATCTATCATACACAAACTTGTCAGATCAGCAAAAGCTGATTAAGAATCACTACAAATCGTTGTCCACGAAATTAACCAGAAACAAAGGTGGACGTGTAGAAACTAAATCTTTTTGGCAATTAAAACGAAGAAAGCAACAGCTAACAATTCTCATTTCAGCGAATTCACGTGCAATACTCTACCCTTTGAATCCCAATAAACAAATGCACCCAATAGAATTCTTCAAATATTACAACCGACGGAAATTGACACAAATCCAATCAAATAGGAAGTGCTACTTTTTTATTAAAACCATATAACGCTCCCTAAATCCCACCGCAGAAAGTTCCCAATTCAGAGAAAAAGGCAAAGCCTTTATGCATAGGGAAAAAGTTCATCGACCAAATATCCATAAAGAACAGACCTTGGAAGTTTCTAAACAAGTGATTGCAAACATATCGAGCTGCTTCCGGGCCACCATGACCATCATAAACACCAACAAGAGTCCCCAAAGGTCCAGACTCGATCTGGCTTTGGTCTTCAAGCACTTGGTTTGCTTGCACAACAGCCATCGAGAACTCTCCTGACCCATATTTCCCAATATCCCTGCACCAAAGCAGTCCATCCTTCCCTTCTCTACTGACACCCACAACATTAGACTCATCACTGCCATGCCCACATGGCCTAAGACACAAAGAAAGCAGATTCATCAAGGCCTGGAGCATCCCACATCTCTCGATGAAACAGACCCCAGGATCAAAGTCCCACTGTCCCACCCACCCTCCTCTCCACTCCTCTCACTCCTTGAGCAATATAGCTGTTGCTGTTTTGTTCGATAGGATAGTAAAATAACCCCCCAATTTCCCTCTTTCCTTTTAAGAGCCGAGTGGGGGCGTAGGATAAGTGAGGGATGCATAGGTTAATAGACGAGGGGAGGCTGTGAAAGTTGGGTGTGCTCGGTGGTAGAGGAGCAGAGAAAAGGTCATTCCTTTGCTGGAGTTACTTGTTTGTGAAGGTCTTTTGTTTGTATGCGTAGTTAAAAGACACACCCATGGGACGTGGGGTTCTTGCTCAAAGAAAAAGTGTTCTTCATACAAATGACAGGTCGTCTATTTTGCTTTCGGACATCTTTCCTCAGTCCTCTCACATAGGTTCATGGTTTTGTCTTCGCTTGTTCTGCTTTATGCCTTCAATTACATGTGACCATTCTTTAAAATACAAATCAAAAATATTTATTGATGTAGTAAATTAATTGATACTATTTGATTATTATTTGGTCTACACTAATCTAAATATACAAATTTTAATAGCTAATAAATAAATTAATTTATTTGGGTACAAATCTATAAATTTTGAATATATAATCCAAACCAATGAATTTAAGATTTAATTCTTAATAATAATATTAAAAAATATTTCATATGTATGATATGATGATAGATAAATACAAACATGGAAGATTAAGATAATGATTGTATAAAATTATTAGTTGACAATAACACATGATTGTCTAGTGGGTAGGAGATAAAGTCAAATCCCCAAATTTTAGTAACCACATATTATTCAAAGTATTAACATAAATTGCATGCTCTTTTTGTAATATGTTCACACAGATACTATATTTTAAGGTTTTTTAGAGTCACTCATTATTATATTTTAAAAATTCTACACATAAAATGACAAATGAAAGTTTAGAATTATAATCCGAATAATATTAAGACATGTTATTAAATTATATTTTTAGTAGTTCACAATTTTTTATTTTTGATAAAATATCATTAAATTGCAATACAAGAAATTGGTTATTTATTTTTGTATTTATTAAAAACCATAAAAGAAGATAACTTAACCATAAAGCAATATCATAGGAAAAAAAGAAGAGAAAACATATTTTTTTCCCTATTGGTGTGAAAAGTATTGAGCTACTTTACATATGTCTAATTCAATTGGATGGTGACATGGGACCTTAAAGACCAACAAAAGAACATGGGGTGCATTCATTTGGCCAGTGAAAGATTTTTCACAAAACATGTTTAACTTTCAAGGTTGGTATTCCACATTTTCATCTATAAATATTCACCATTAATTTTATATTTAGATAATAAACAGATTAATACAAATTTTATCTTAATTAACTTATTTATAATTAGCCAACATTATGTTTGATTTTTTCTTGATTTTATTATAAGTATTTTTTTATAAAAAAATTATGAGATACAAATATTTTTAAGTTTATTATTATTTACGTATAATATTTTTAAAAAATAACTCTCTTTTATTGGTTTTAGGTTACAAAGAAATCTAAAAGATTATACCAGAGTAAGGGGATGTACATTATATATATAATGACAAAACAAAAAATACATTATAACCAAGTTGAAAAAAAAATCAATATTTTACTGGTTTTAGTTTCTCCTAGGACTATAACATAGATTATGTACAACCACCATATCAAAAACTAAAAATAAAAATTCTAATGTTAGTTAAAAATTATATGAATCTTACATACTTTTCGAATTAAAAAATCTTATTTTATCTATTCTTGAAAGACCAACGAATCTAACATTATCAATTTAACCAACCAGAAGTAACATAAGTTTATGAATATGGTAAATGCCAACATGGTGACTGGCATAGATGGGGGTGTCACACACAAAGAAACAACACCATTTAAAATAGGATAACAAAGAGACAACAAAGAAGATAGACTAGAACTGGAATCACAGGAGGATTATGACCATGGCAGGTCCACTATGACATGGGATTGGGAACTTGGCACCATGCCAGAAATATGCCCATCTTGGTAGTGGGTGTTTGCATTCCGGAAGCCAATTGTAAAGCCACTATTGTTGCAAAATATTGGAAATTCAATGACCCAAAGTTCACCCAATTGTACATCAGCAATTCTAGGCTTAGCTTGGTATGGATATTAAGAAAGTGATTTTTGAAAGCAATATGGCATGCTGCTTTATTGCTTTATCACCAACATCCTTTTCTTTGACAAAAAACAAAACAGGTTGGTTTGAACAAAATTTGCACCATTATTCAAAGAATCAAAGCTACTGCACAGCTCATAGCCACTTCCCAGTTCCAAATACCCAGTGGTCACATCACTAGCGGAGAAAAGATAAGCAATGAGTTGTCTTAGTATAGCATAGTATGGTATAGCATACTAACAAACCATTATGAACCATTCTATACTATCTGGTTGGTTCCTGTCCAACATGGTATGCAGTATTCCTTGAGCCGAGGCTATTTCAAGTTAAAACAAACCCACATTAGTTGAACATGAGAGACTAAAAAAGGCAAGAAGCTAAATAATCGTTCCGGCTAGAATGGCATTCCCACTCAACACTATGGAAATTGAAGGAAACAAGTAAATTTGGCTTGCTTACAGTATTCAACAAGGCCGTTGACGATGAGGTTTCTTCCATGTCCAGGCACCGCAGCTCCGGAGAAGTGTCAACTTTTTTGGCGTATCAAGATTTTATTCAGATCTTTATTAACTTTGTCAAGGAGTACAGATCTACATCTTGGAAGGAGGTTTCTTTGCGCCTCGTCCAGCAATGAATAATTGCATATTCTTGAATTGTTCCTTCGTCATTCCATTGTAATAGTTGTGAGCCCTCTCCTGCAATACCAACAAAACAAGTACAAATTTCAACCTCAACGAAAAGCAGCAGTGCACATAACAATGCAAAATTGTTAGTAAAGGAAGTTCAGGTTCAGGACACTTCAAAAGCCAAGGCATTTTGGAAAATTGATGCTCCGTAAAACACTAGCAAAAACCATCGAAACGAGACCGATCCGATCGAAATTCCCGGATAAACCCGGGAGAAACTAAATTGGCCATATCATACAAGTCAAATAGTATCACAACAAGAAAACTCATCCAAATCAGTAGCAGGAAAACAAATGAATCAGTATAGATTAGCAAGGTCTTACTCTCTCACAGGTGAATATGCAACAAGAGATAACAAACAAAGCTAAACAAAAGCACTTCAAAACCATAAATACAGACCAACAAATTACCTTTTCCAGAGCAAGTGCATGACCCAGGTCCAACCTCAGGCCATCATTTATCACTGATTTATATTTTAAAACCAAATCTTGGTTACACTTTAATATTGCCTCCGCCACTTCTCTAGCTTTCTTCATCAGTACCTCTTCTTCAACAACATGATTAACCAAACCCCACTTCTCGGCCTGCTCTGCAGTTATTGGACTTGCTGTTAGCGACGCTTCACGAGCTCTGTTGGATCCTATAATTCGTGAAAGCTTCTGTGACAGACCCCATGAGGGAAATATCCCAAACCTTAAAAATCAACCAAAAGACATTTATTACTATATATATATAAATTAAAATAAATATCTTACTATCTTATGAAAAAATAAAATGAAAAAATTTCATAAAAATGAAAAAAAATTTAAAAAATTATATACATAATGCATAATTTTTTATCTATATAAAAAATATAGATAATAGAGAATTTTAATTGGAAACTAGAGAGACATTTAAAAAAATGATAATAGAAAGTGGAAATGCCACCTGGAGTGAGTATCCATAAACTTGGCTCCTTTAGCAGCAACTAAAATGTCACAGGCAAGCGATATCTCGAACCCCGCAGTTACCGCGAATCCGTTGATAGCTCCGATGATCGGTTTCGAGCACCTCTCCATCTGCGCGACCAGGTCAGTCTCCACATCCTTCACGTCTCCTTTAAAAACGTCCTCGGCAGCCGTCAGATCCACCCCGGAGCAGAAGGCGCGACCCGTCCCGGACAGAATGATTACCCGGACCGAATCATCCTCACTCAGCGCCTTGAACTCCCGCGCCATCCGCACCATCATGGGCCGGGTCAACGAGTTGAGGGACTTCGGACGGTTGATTGTGACCGTTACGATGCCGTTTTGCTCTCGGCTTACCAGGATCAGGTTTTCGACCTCCGATTCATCCATTTCTCTTTTTTTTTCCTTCTCCTCTTTCGGCTTCGTCTCCGTTTCCGGTATATGGAAGAAGCAGCGTGGGAGGCTCCTCACGAGTTTGTGTTTTGAGCTTTAACGATGAAACAGAGATTTCTTATCCCGGTTATGCATTGAATTGCGTGTACGTTATCGGTGACGGCAGCGCCAATCAGCCAACCTTGAGCCACAGTTTCTCTTTCCAATACGATAATGTTTATAATGTGGTCACTCACATGTCTTTTTCGTACTTTTAATGATTTGACTCTTAAAATTTTAATATAATTTTTTGAACTTTAAATTTAATATTATATTTGTCTATCTCATAATTTTAAATTATTTGGATTGAGATATGAACAGTATCAATATTTTTATAATTTTATATAAAAAATATTCCAAGACAACCAAATTAATCCTTCTCATATTTTTATATCATATATCAAATTCTAATGCTTCACAATATTAGGGCTAATAAAAAATAAGCGGTCGACTCGAGAATCCTTGACAAGCTCTCCTAGGCAATCATCCCTGTTATACTAATCATATTATTAAACATCCTTGTTCGAAAAATATCAAAAATCTTAATTATAGTATGTTATATTCATATTTTTTATAATTCGAATTCTAAATCTAATATTATTTCTGATATGCTTCAAATGTGTAATATTATTATACTCTGTAAACTATATGTCCAAAAGGAACAAAATTATTCAGGAAAAGAAATAAATATGGATTTTAATGGAGAAGCGTTGGAACCTTATAGGGGATGGAGGTGCCTCAGGTTTCAGGATGCAGCGAAAATTAGGTCCTTGGTTTCTGGTGATCCTCTCAGTAAAAGAGCAGTTTGTTATGGAAACAGAAATCCTGAGAACAGAATGTTTCAGGTTTTGCAATTTAGAATAATGGGATAATCCCATAGAGGAAGATTAGAGGAAAAGCCATAGAAACCACACAACCTTGCATTAATTTCAGACCTTCCAAAAATAGCAGAGTGGGGTTCGTGTTCGGTGTTCCTTCACCAACTTCGGTAAACACACATCCAGTTTTTTTCTTTTTACCTTTCTAAACAAAGGAAAGGGAAGGACATGGAACTGTCATAAATATATCCCATCATTGCCGCTGTTTTCAATTCATTTCTTCTTCCTCTCCTTCACGAAGGGAAAACATGTCCTTCAAAGCGATCTACGCTTGTTTAGCAGCAATTTTTGTGATTGCAGTCTCTTTTCCAGGCTATGTTTCTGGTTTGACTGCTCAACAAGTTATAGACTCTCCTTTATTGACAGAAAAAATCGGGACCAACAGGACGATCAAGGTTGATATCAATGGAGATGGAGATTACAGCTCTATTCAAGCTGCGATAAATTCTGTTCCTGATGGGAATTCTGAATGGGTCATCATCCATCTCAGGAAAGGAGTTTACAGGTAATCAACCCATTAATCCTTTCATGATGGTGCTCTTGTTGGTAAATAAATCTCAATGTTGATTTATCCAACATTTTTGATTCAGGGAAAGTATAACCATTCCGGAGACTAAGCCTTACATATTCCTGAGAGGGAATGGAAGAGGAAGAACATCCATTGTTTGGTCCAAAAGTTCATCTGATAATGTAGCTTCTGCCACGTTCAGACTTAAAGCCAAGAATTTCATTGCCTTTGGTATTACCTTTAAGGTACACCTGACAATTCCCTTTCTTTATCCTCTTTGTATATCAGACCTGAGTTTTCGGTTATTCGTTTCGGATATGAAACATCTCATAAATTTCGAACCAATCGAAGATTAATCATTATTGCCGATGCCACTGCAGAATGAAGCTCCGACTGGTGTTGCTTTTACATCACAGAACCAGTCGGTGGCAGCATTTGTGGGAGGGGACAAGGCTGCATTCTACCACTGTGGATTCTACAGCACCCACAACACACTATTTGATTACAAGGGAAAGCATTACTATGACAACTGCTACATACATGGCTCAATCGACTTCATCTTCGGCCGAGCCAGGTCTATTTTCTACGTAAGTACAGGCAAACAAACCCAATATTCAGGATAAGAGTAGAAGAGTAGATAAAGTTTCTTGTAATCTGAGGTTTTGCTGAATTTCTTGCATGCAGAAATGTGAGCTCTTTGTAATCGCGGACATGAGGGTGAAGATCCATGGGTCCATCACAGCACACAATAGGGTAAAAGAGGATGACAGTGGGTATGTTTTCATCGGAGGAAAGGTGTACGGCATCGGCGGTGTGTATCTGGGAAGAGCTAAAGGTTCCCATTCCAGGGTGATTTTTGCAAAAGCATACCTTTCGAAGACCATTGTCCCAGCAGGTTGGACGAACTGGAGCTATCCTGGAAGTACCGAGTAAGCAATCTAAGTACAAACATATCTGACCTGATTTTTCCTGATGGTTTTTCCATTCTGACGAAGAAGAAATTGCCTTCATCTGTAACAGCAACATTTACCAGGCGGAATACAAATGCCATGGACCAGGATCCCCTACAGATCAAAGAGTTCCTTGGGCTAAACAGCTTGATGAACAAGAAGCAGAACGATTCATGACCATTGATTTCATAAACGGCAAGGAATGGCTGCCTGTATGGGCTGAATCACTGTAATTGTTGAGTATATTTAAGATCCCAAAAAGTGGTTTCTTGCAAGTCAAGTAACCTCCATGAAACATCATCATAACCCCTAATATAATGTACTGATTCCCTTGAGTTCATGTTTAGTTTAGGTGTGTACTTGCAATTATGTATACATGCAATTATGTATACATTAAATTATATTCTTTCGATTGGTGTATTTATCTGTAATAAAATTGTTCTACTGGGCAAGTTGATGGTTAAGTTTGCTTGTGGAGAAAGAACAATTGATGTAATAGAAAAGGACAAAGCCTTCTTTATTTATTTATTTATAGATTTTACCGACAGTAGGATTGCTGGTAAAGGAAGTACAAAGCCATGCACATGCATAGTACTAGTATCATATAAGAAGGCTTGTAAACCAAATTGAGGAATTAGGGACTGCCTCCTCCACCAGATCCACCATTTCTGCCTATGATAAATCTGTATCTTTTGTCCAACCCACCACCACCACCATATGATCCTCCTTCAGACTCACCATATGCTCCTTTACCAAATCTATATCTTTCGCTAGAATTACGTCCTCCACCAGATCCTCTGTCTCCACCAACTCATCATCAAGTGATCTGATCCCACCACCACCACCTTTTTCTCCTCCAGACTCACCACTTGATCCTCCACCAGATTCATCACCACCATCTTTTCCTCCTACAAAACCACCATCACCAAGTCTGCCACCTCCACCTCCACCTTCCCCGCTGAAACCTCCACCGGCCCTGCCATCAACTTCTTCTTGCATTGTTTGACATTCTACAAATCCCAGCACCATAACAGCCATCACAGCCAGTGCAAGAACATGAAACTCTCCTCATCTCTGTTTGCGACTAAAAACCCCTCAAGAGAAATGTTTTTTTTGCCTTCTTATGGAGTATAGATTATTTACAGGATAATCATGGATTGTTCGAATAAAAATCTATCTTGATGCTATGGATCTTTGAGAGTCTCCAAAAGAAGACTATGCAGTGCATCGTTGTCCAAAAAAAAAATGGTGGCACAAATGAAAAAGGAAAAAAAAGATATATGAAAATTCTTGCCAATTTGGGAATATGCAAATACTATGATAAGGAGGAGCTTGTTAGGATATGCCGTTAGCATTTGATGATACAGTTTGAAATTTGAAAAAGTTATATTAGCATTCCTGGATTAGGAAAAATTTTATTATAATATTTGGCTTATAGATTATGATATTATCTATAGTTTCTTTTAAATATCAGGTATGAATAATAGGGACGTGGGCTCCTAAAATATAATGTATTCACTCGCCAGTATAATAACTTCGTATAATAACTTCACTCTCCAGTATAATATCTTCACTCTCCAGTTCACATGTTTTTACACAATTTCCTCATATATTCCATATCCTCATCCTAAAACCCAACACTAGTATCATATAAGAAGACTCATAAGCCTAATTGAGGAATTAGGGCCTCATCTCAAAACTACCTCCTTCACTAGATCCACCACCTTCGCCTTCGCCAAAGCCATCATCATCTGATCTTCTGCCGAAACCACCGCCATCGTTTGTGTGAGGACCCGAACCCGGTAATTAGGCTCCTCACCGTCGTGCAGTCCCAATTGGCCCAACTCGTGGCCCAATCAAAACTACACAAGGCTTACCCTAAAAAAAAATTCAAAAATTATATAAAAACACAAGTAAATTTGAAACTTTTCACTTTCTTAAAAAAAAAAGGAGCATGTATTTAAACAAGCATCTCGACACCACAAATACAATCACGGAGTACAATCACAAACAACGGAAGTCTTAAATCACACACACAACAGGCCACACGACCCCAAACATGCTTTATCAGAATAAGTCCAACCAACTCCAAACCCAAGAACAACAAAACATGCCCAAGGCATCATGCTCATCTCATATATCGCAAACTCAAAAGAATATATCAATATCCAATAGCATGCATCAACCCAAGCCCACTAAGGGGTCATAATGTCAATGAGCAAGCATGCAAACAGGATAAACAAGCATAATCAAATCCAAAATACAAAAGAACGGGTCGAGTTTTCAAACTTGTCATATGCAGTAGTCCAGCCCTATGACAAACTGGAAACCTCGACCTAAAAAATAGACGGCTATGCAGGCGCTCGTCCTAGTCCTGAAAACAACAACAAGAGGGGAGTGAGATCTCGAGGACCTCAGTGAAAGTCACAGCGTCATAAGCAATTCCGGTGGAATAGAGGCATACACGAAAACCAATATAAACATTTTGTAATGAAAATCACAGTAAGTCCATGCTACTAATCATGTAAACAATCTCACATTGAATATAATCAAATGCATATGCATGAGTTTGATCATAACACCATATATCACAGGCCCAAGCCCAATAAGTACAAAAATCTCAAATTTTCATTCTCATGGGCTACTATGCCCAAAAACTATCGGGGTAGACCTCTAAAACTGCTCCACTAATAACCCCGGCCAAAGGGAAATCGGAAGCCCACTGGTGGCTAATTAAATGTATATTTCCAAAATATTAATAAATCCCCTACCACCAGTGTTGTCCTCGGGAAAAATGGAGAAATCTGTTATCACACGATTCCCAATGCACACACAACTCGAAAAGCCCGAAGACACATGTAGCCTATCGCATCCTATACTCCCACAAGGCATACATAACCCATACGTACTCCTAGGCAAGGGATTATCCTTCTATCTAAGGATACTCATCCACTTACCTTCGCATTGGCCAAGCGCAGTCCGTCAATTCCATGTCATACCTAGCAAATATAGGTATACATTTTCTTTGCAAACATGCAGATCAATTCTCAAATCATGTTATAATATAAATAAAATATAATGCAATCAAAATCAAATCAAAGACTTCCTAGGAGTCCTAACAACTCAAGAATTCGATGCGTACGAATATTCTCAAACACATTTTAATCATATCGAAAACATGCGTATAGGTTCAAATAAATATTTTATACATCATAAATATGTCTCATACACAATGAACCTAGCATGCCAAGTTATAAATCAATGTACGTATTGCCTCCATTCAAAGACAAGCATTTACCAATATTAATTAATAAAGCAAAATATTTTCGTGCATGTAAATGAAACATAGTCTTCCACCTCTTGACGCGCCGACGATTCAACGGCTAAGCCTTTGCCTTTATCGGTCGCCGAAGCACCACCTAAACAATCATGCACACAAAACCACACTAAGAACAAAGCCGAAAATAATAAACTCGAAAAATGACCAGAATTAAAAACAACCTAAGAGACCCTTTAAATACTCACTATAAGTCCCAAATTATTCAATTCAACCTCTAGAAACTCAAACCACTCAATTCCTTAAGAAAAACAACAATTCCCTTCACATACTCAATCGATCCTAAGCTAAATTTCCAATTTCAAGCTCCATCATCATCATAATTGGTTTCCTAAATCGACAAACCTTCTTTACAACACATAAACAACCTAACTCAAGCAATGACATCAACCAATTTCATCCAATTTCACAAAATCACACAAATCCCGAAATTACCAAAATGCCATCGACACCCAAAATGGTCAATCATGGATCAAATGATGTTTTCAAGTAATCTAAAATATCAGACTATGTTAATGAACATCTAATCATGCTAAATCAACCACAAATCGGCCAGGAAAGTGAAGAAATAAAGTAAAAACTCCTAAAATCAGAAAATACAAAAAAATACTTAAATAAATATAAAACCACCATAAATAAACCTATTACCTGAGGAAATATAAGGAGGAGGATTAGGTTTAGGTTTTGGAACAAAATCCACTCCTTAATTTGAAGTAGAAGTGAGATTGAGAGGAATTTTTGGTTTTGGTTTTGGGAGTTTAGAGTTCTCAGCAAAAAGGGGGAAAGAATGGGAAAATGGAAAAGAATCTGCCCACTCTCGCAGAAAGAGAGAGGAAAAAAGTAAGTGGGGGCAGTTCGAGATTTTTGCACTCTTTGACTTTGACTTTGACTCTTTTTTTTTTTAATTCTCAACATCTGAAATAATCATAAAATGACTCACATATGCCCCAAGTGGGCTAAAATAAAATTTAAAAGCTCAAAATGTGAAAATCAGGCTTTTAAAACGAAATCGAGCCCATGAAAGGTAAGTCGGCCCAAAGACTTACAACCACTCAAAACGGGCCTCCAAAAACTTATATGCTGGTCAAAAGAATGAAATAGAGTATATCCTCTGGACTCAAGCCTCGAACAATGCGTCAATCGACTAATTAATGTAATGCACGTTAAAACTCCGAAACGACACGCCGTGCAAATTATCGACACACCACCAATGACACGATGTTCTAGACATCCCAAACTTGACACTTAGGCTCTATGACTATGTCCAGGTCACTCGGTCAAAAGGTCAACTCTGACAATCGCTTGGTCAACTCTGACAATCGCTTGGTCAACTCAGTCAATCCGAAAAATTTGACTGAATACAGGTGCTGACTAGACTCTAAAAAAGACGGGGTCTCACAGTTTGGTCCTCCTCCAGACTCACCACTTGATCCTTCGTTAGATCCAAATCTTCCATCAGATCCAGATCCTCTATCAAAACTGCCTCTTCCACCAGATCCACCACCTCTGCCTCCGCCAAACCTAGATCCTCCTACAAAACATATTTTGCCAACAAGAAATTGAAGTCTTATGCAAAATATCTTTTCTCTGCGAAATCTGCTAGATCCGTCAAATCCATCATCAACTGATCCGAACCCACCACCACCATATTTTCCTCCTCCAGACTCACCACCTGATCCACCAACCTTGCTACCTACTTCACCATTCAAACCTCCATCAGATCCTCCAACAACCAATTCATCATTAGTGCCATCATCTTTTTTTTCTTGCATTATTCAACATTCTATGAATCCCAGCACCATAACAGCCAGTGCAAGAACACGCCTTGAACCGCTCCCCATCTCGTTCTGCTACTAAAAACCTCTCAAGGAAAATGTTTTGTTTGCCTCCTTTTGGAATATTGGGTATTTATAAGGTTAAGCTTGATTATTGTTAGCTCTAGGTTCGTTGTTTCTGTTTTGATTTTACTATTTCTACTAGTTTTTTATATTAAGACCTATTCTTTAGCAACTACTCACGCTTATAAAACATAGAATTTGTTTTTCTTCCTATGTGTAAAAGGCCAGTAGTCTGTCGAATTGAATAAGAAGCAGATCCCTCTATTCAGTCTTCTAAACTCTTTAAGTTTTGTTTTCAACATTTGAGAGAGAAGAGTGAAAGGGACCTGATTAAAATAGAGGTGTGAGAGTGAGTGAAGCATGGCAACTTTAGAGAAATTTGTGACTCCAAAGTTTGACGGGCATTATGACCATTGGTTGATGTTGATGGAGAATTTCCTAAGTAGAAAAGAGATGTGGAATCTGGTGAATGAAGGGATCCCATCACCAGAAATAGGAACTTCATTCGCAAGTGAGACACAAAGAAAGAGTGTCGAGGAAACTAAGCTCAAGGATCTAAAGGTCAAGAATTTCCTGTTCCAAGCAATTAACAGAGAGATCATGGAAACCATTCTTGACAAAAGTAAGTCAAAGGAAATCTGGGATTCGATGAAGCAGAAGTACTAGGGAGTCAAGAGAGCACAACTGTAGGCATTGAGAAAAGAGTTTGAAATGCTGACTATAAAGGAAGGAGAAAAGATTGATAGCTTTATTGCACGAACTCTAACAGTAGTAAACAAGATGAAGGTGAATGGTGAAAATGTGCAGCCAAGCACAGTGGTGGGTAAGGTTTTAAGATCTTTGACTCCCAAATTCAATTATGTTGTTTGTTCAATTGAGGAGGCAAATGATTTAGATACCATGACCATTAATGAGCTCCATGGAAGTCTGTCTATTCAAGAATAGAGAATGAATGGGTGTCAGGAGGAAGAACAAGCCTTGAGAGTCTCTTATGATGATAAGCCAAGAAGAGGAAGGGGCAGGGGCTCATTCCGAGGAGGTTGAGATAGAGGAAGGTGGAGGCCATCTCAGAATAAAGGCACAATATAATGTTTCAAATGTCATAAGTTGGGACACTAACAATATGAGTGTCCTGATTGGGAGAAGCAAGCTAACTATAGTGAACATGTAGAAGAAGAAGAGCTTTTGTTGATGTCTTATGTATATTTTTATCAAACCAAAAAAGAAGAAGTTTGGTTCCTTGACTCTCGGTGTTCCAATCACATGACCGGAAATAAAGAATGGTTCTCAGAGCTGGAGGAAGGATTCAAGCAAACGGTAAAGCTTGGTAATGACACCAGAATGGCGGTGGAGGCTAAAGGAAGTGTACGCTTTCAAGTGAATGGCATCACTCAGGTAATTTGAAATGTTTTTTACATACCTGAGTTGAAGAGCAATTTGTTAAGCATAGGAAAAGTTCAAGGGAAGGGTTTAGCTATTTTGTTCCAGCAAGGGACTTGTAAAATCTATCATCCTAGAAGAGGGTTAATTATGCAAACTAACATGAGTGGAAATAGAATGATTTATTTATTAGCATCTATGGGACCAACAAAGAATTCTATGTGTCTTCAAGCTGAAGCTTTGTCTGAGAAAGAATCACATTTATGACATTGTCGCTTTGGCCATTTGAATTATACGGGGTTGAGAATGCTTGAAAATAGAAAGATGGTAAATGGTATGCCTTTGCTCAAAATTCCAGAGAGATTATGTGAAGCTTACTTGGCTGGAAAACAACATAGAGAATCAAATCATTTCGCATACGCAAATGAAACTTAAACTCCCACCTCCTGACACGCAGACGACACACTTACAGCCACCCCTTTTCCCTTATCACCTGTCTGGGAACCACCTACAAACAGGACAAGAAAATTCAAGCTCAGCGCAAACCTAAATCAGAAACATCTTAAAGCAAAAATCTAATTCTTGTGACCCCCTTCTAACGCATTCTATAACGCTCACACAAACCTTAAACACTCATCCTTAAAAGCTTCCTAACTCAGGGAATTAATCTCTATAAACTCATATTACAGAGCATCAACAATCAAACTAGAATACATAACCAAACTCGATTCTACGTGAATCGACAGCATAATCGCCTACCGACGTACTTCGCAACGTCAACTACACTTAATTACATCTTCAAAGTCAAGGGAAACAAAATCAGGGTTCACATTCTCTAGAACCTTAAGAAATCCCAATATCTGATTCACACAATATAAAATTTACAGAACCAAGCAAAACCAACTACAAATCCATCTTCCACAACATCACAAAACACCAATAAAACCGATTTTTCATCATGAATGCAAAGGAATCAGAAATTTACCCCAGAATTTGGATTTTTCTCTTTCAGAGTCTAAATCTATCAAAACCACTCTAAGAACAGCTAACCCCAGCAAAAATTTACACAAAGAGTTTTAGAATTGCTGCAGAAAACTCACTTAGTCATCAATTTTGGAAGAAATTGTGTTTTGGAGGTTTAGGTTTTCAAAAGGGGAGAAGAAGAAGAAGAAGAACTGTAGTTTCTGGTGTGGTGTCATGAGAAGCCAGAGAAAAGAGAGAAAAGGGGAAAGCAAGGGAAGAGAAGAAAAAGAAGGAAACAGGGCCGGTCCGCCTGTGGGCCAGGCCGACCTAATGCGGGGCCCGAAAATCCCGAAATTCAAAATATGTTTTAAAACATCCTGACGTACCCAAAAATGTGCAAAATATACTCGAGCACTAAAAATAATGTTTCTGGCTCTGGAAAAAACATTGGATCCGGTGAGTAGTGAACGAGCTCATTTTTGGCAAAATCGGCCCAAAAGTTTATGGTCACTCAAAATGGACCTAGAACGCATTTACAGGTTCATGATAATGAAATAAAATTTCCGCTGGACTCAACCTCAAAACACACTCTAATCTCGCTTAACATACTACGGCTTCCTATGACTGTATCCGTACTATTTACGACACTCAGGTCAGCTCACTCGGTCGACTAGTCAAACGCTGAACATCGACCACTCTAGCCATGCTAATTGTCCTCTCTCTCATTGAACACAAATCACGTACTCATCAGGTGCAGACGGTCTTGGCTATGTTGGTCGGAGGTGATGCATAGATAGGGTGTTCAATGGATATCTCTGGGTAACTTTAAGGAGTTAGATTACCATTGGGATGGGTTATGTGGTAGGAGGAGACCACCCAGAATATGGAAGTGCTGGTTACTACATGTGATGTGGAGCATTTGGCATGCTCGGAATGGCAGATTATTTAGAAGTGAAGACCGTTCTCCAAAAGCGATAGCGATAGATGGTTTGATATATGGTATCAGCTGGGCAAGAGCGAATCTAAATAGCGAATTAGCTAGAGGAGCTGAGGTGCTTCCAGTCGATAACTGGTTTCAGATATTCTAGGACTGATGACTTGTTTAGTTTCGTGATGACAATGGAAACTAAGTAGGGTCATTGGTTTGAGAAGTTGTAATATTGGGTAATGTAATGGTGATTAATCTTCACCCTTGGCGTCCTGATGATGTTGGAAATATGAGACTTTGTTGGGTGAAAGTCATAGGTATTCCCCTTCATGCGTTGTTTGAGGATGCTTTCAGAAGAATTGTACAGCCGATCGAATCTTTGGTCCATGTTCATAACAAAAAGGCCAGTTGGGAATGCATCGATGCAACAGTGCTGCAAATAGTTACCAGAACTCTATCGGAAATAAAAAAAAAGGTGACGCTGGAGGTTGACAGTAGACGATTCACGGTGAACATCTTAGAAGAGAAGTACAATGATTTTGTGTGGCCCGAGGTTGGGGAAAAGGCTCTTGTGTCGGGTGGATGTAACAGGTTTTTTTCACCTACCAAACACAATCTCTCACCCCGGAAAAAGACTAACTCTATCGAGGAGTGAGGCAGCACGTCGCCAGCAGTGAAAGGAGGCCCATGTCAGAAGACGGATTTGACTGCGCAGGACATCTTGGGGGATAAGGGTGCAGGTAGAGTCCAATCTGAAGTCGTTGGCACGAAATAGGCATCCCTGTTGACTCTAAAAAACCAGGTTACTCAATGGATTTTTAACCCTTCAGTGGCCCAAGATATGGAAGGACATTTAAGTAATTGCATGAAGAATGGAGGGCACACAAGTACTTGCACTGGGCCTGAATTACCTCTTGCGAGAAGAGAAGCAAAAGAAGGGGGACAGTCAAAGGTCAACCGCGATACAGTATCAAAATGCTTGTTAGTAGAATCTCCAACTGGGATCCCTGACACCATATCGTTGCATGAAGAGGTGATTTTTACAAGAATGAGAAGGGAAGGTAAGAAAGCCTCGAGGATTGGCACAAAGGGGCGGGTGGCTGACAGAAGTGTTGGCAAGAAGAAAAAGCTCAAGCATCTAAAACCCACAAGAAGCCTCTCCTCAGGAGGAGTTAGCAAATCGGATGCAGGCAGTGCTCTCCAACTTGCGGAAGACCCTTCCTTCCTCTCTGCTAATGGAGATAAGAAAGAAGACTACTTGCATAGGACTTGTTCCAGAGACAGACCAGAGTCCAGTTGAAGTGGAGGTGCAGAGGTCACTAGACGTAATAGAAGCACTGGGTCTTAGTCACAAGAAAATGAGAGCAACAATCCGTCAGAAGCTAAAGGAACGGATCAACAAAGAAGGAAAGGAGTGGAACGACCACTGCACCTTGTAGTGTAGTTGGGTCTTTCCCAGGGCGCTTTTTTCTAATGATTAATTTGGCAATGTGGAATATCAGAGGCTGTCGTGGTAGGATGAAGGAAAACCAAATCCGTAACCTTATTGTTAAGGAACAACTGTGTATCGTGCTTCTATACAAGACAAAGAGGGAGAGTTTTTTAGACAGTATGGCGGGTAGATTGTGGCCAGGTAATACTATAAAATGGGAAGCTATTGCTGCACATGGAAGTGCCGGTGGCATATTGTGCCTTTGGGATGATGCTCAAATACAGATTAATGGAGTGGAAAAGTTTGAGAGATGGATACTGCTGGAGATGAGGACAAGGGCGACAGGATTCAGCTTTGTATGCGTTGGGTTACATGCACCCAACTTGGTGAATGATCAAAGAATATTATGGGAAGACATACAAAGAAGGAAGCGTACAGACAGATCTCTATGGATCATTGTAGGAGACTTTAACGAGTTAGTCAGCGAAGAGGAGAGATTCGACAGTTCTTTTAACAAAACTGCGGCTTGCAGGTTACATAATTTTATCAATCGGAATGGCCTGATAGATTTGTCACTCCTTGGCAAGTCTTTCACGTGGTTTAATTCGCAAAGGGCTTCCTGAATTGACAGGGTTCTGGCTTCTCCGGAGTGGTGTTTGAATTTCAATCGGCATAGGCTGTATGCAGGTAACAAAGGTTTTCCGGATCATGTGCCTTTAATACTGAAAGCTGACTCCTTTTTCTGGGGACATAGACCATTCCGCTCTTGGGATTGTTGGTGGGAAGACAAGAAATTCATAGAAACGGTAGAAAAATATTGGCACGAGGCAGGGACTTGCTTTCCAGGAGAATTTTGCGTGGTTAAGAAATTGGCTTTTCTAAGGAAAAAACTGAAGGTTTGGCATAATAAATGTTTCGGCAAATCAGAATGCAAAATGAAGAAAATCCTCGATGAATTAGATTCCCTGGATCAGAACAGAAGCGGCTTGGGGGATGATTCGAGAAGGAGATACGAAGAATTACAGCTTGAGAAGTGGGACCTAAAGAAGAAGATCGAAGCTATGTGGCGGCAGAAACCGAGATAGCAATGGCTTAAACTTGGGGACAAAAACAGAAAGTTCTTCCACTCCTTTGCTAATATGCGGCGTTGTTATAATTTCATTGGATCAGTGAATGTAGACAGAGCTGATTTAGTTAAGCCAGAGGAGATAAAGGATGCTGCGGTGGGATAATTCCAAGAGATTTTCAAGGGAGAAGGAATCAGGTGGTTAGGATTGGGCAGCCTAAATCTATCTAATCTGTCTACTGAGGAGGCCTCCCAACTCGAAGAACCATTCCTTGAGGACGAAATCAAGAACGCCATATGGGATTGCGGCAGTCACAAAGCTCCAGAACCGGACGGTTTCAACTTCTACTTCATTAAGAAGGCATGGAGGGTGATCAGAGAGGAAATTACAGCGCTAGTGAAAGAATTTCAGTTCAGTGGGGAACTTCCTTGAGGTATAAAAAATGGTTTTATTACCTTAATCCCCAAAATGCAAGGGGCAACCGATTTTAATTCCTACAGACTTATTAGTCTCATCAACAGCCTATACAAAATCATTGCCAAGATATTGTCCAAAAGACTCAAGAGAGTGATGGATAAATTAATTTCCCTCTTTCAAACCGGTTTCATGGAAGGAAGGTATATAGCGGATTCAATCATGGTTGCCAATGAGATCATTCACACAATGAAGAAGTCAAAGAGCAAAAGCTGGTGCCTCAAATTAGACTTCAAGAAGACGTACAATTCAGTAGACTGGACTTTCCTACTCAAGGTGCTGGAAAAGATGGGATTCGGGATCCAGTGGAGAAGATGGATTCAGGCATGTATATCATTAGCACATTGTTCAGTTCTCATTAATGGTGCGCCTACAATTGAGTTCAATTTGGGGCGAGGGCTTCGACAAGGCGATCCATTATCACCGTTACTGTTCAACATAGCGGCGGAGGTTCTGTCTAGATTGCTCGCAAGAGCTGTCGATTGTAAACTTTTTCATGGCATCTATGTCAGAGGCTTACACCTAACGCATTTGCAATATGTGGATGACGTTATTCTTTTTGGCAATGGAGACCAACAGGGGATACTGAATCTTCAAAGGATCCTAAGATGTTATGAGCTGCTATCCGGGTTAAAAATTAATTTCTTTAGATCACAATTAGTGGGAATCAATGTGTCAAATGAAGAGGCTGAAAGCACGGCGATTAAGCTTCATTGCCGATTGCAGAAGATCCTGTTCACATATCTTGGCATACCCTTGGAGCGAATCCACGCCTCAAAGGCACATGGAGTACTGTGGTGGCACTATTCAAAGGCAAGCTAGCTTCATGGAAAGAATCTTTGCCCTCGATAGGGGGCAGAATCACATTAATAAATCAGTACTAAGTAGTCTACTTGTGTATTATATGACCTTCTTCAAAATGCCCGTGGGAGTAAGGAAGGATCTTGAGAAATGTATGAAGCATTTTCTATGGGTTGGAAAAGTAGACAAGCGGTGTCTATGCAAGGTGAATTGGTCGGTGGCAGCTAGAGCCAAAGATGGCAGAGGTGCGGGATTAGGGTGCCTGAAGTTATGAGATATTGCTTTACTTTCAAAATGGAGCTACAGGATCGCAAGCAATACATGTTCATTGTGGAAAGAGGTAATATCACAGAAATACAAGCCCAGACTGAGACCCGAGGGCATTTTATGCGAAGGAGCCAGTGGTTCGGCTGTCTGGAAAGGCATTGTACAGACCAACAGATCATCACTGCCATATGGGAGGTGTTTCTCAGCATACTATCGTTGGAAATTAGGCAAAGGTGACTCAATTTCTTTCTGGCATGATAATTGGTGCAATTCCTCACCCTTACTGCTACTATTTCCAAGATTGTATGATATTTCATTAGACAAGGAGGGACCAGTTATGAATTTCGGGTCTGTAGTGGAAAATAGTTGGCATTGGGCGTTTACGTGGAGGAGGAGGCTATTTTCGTGGGAGCATGCAGAGATTGACAGTCTTCTGTTAATTTTGAGAGGATTTACTTCGAATCATAACGATGATGATCTGTTTTTATGGGGAGATCAGATGCGGCCTTTCTCTATGCGTAATTGCTACCAATCGCTGGAGGAAAGTTTGGTCAATCCAAGGGAGGAGGTGATTCCTAATGTATGGCGTAAGCAAGGAGCTCCCAAGTGGCAAGCCTTCATGTGGCTGGCGTGTAGGGAGAGGATTATCGCCAAAGGGCAGCTAATCAAATTTGGAATCTTACATGAATCAGAGGGAGGTTGTGAGGCGTGTGGATTGGTGGAAGTTAACTCCAACCATATATTGCTTGACTGTAGAATGGCTTGGTTCTGTTGGTCGCTATTCTTTAGGAAATGGGGATTAAGCTGGGTGCAGCCGAGGTCCATGGCAAATATTTTTAGTCAATGGGATGGATTCTCAATTCCAAATCGGTGGCAAGGTTTATGGTACGCTTTACTATTTGCTATGACATAGAGTATTTAGTTGGGAAGAAATGACAGAATTTTCAAGGGAAGAGATAGTAGTGCGGAAGAGTTATTTTACAACGGCCTACAACATGGTTTTTGCTGGGCCAAGACAAACCTGAAGGAAGTTTGTTTAGATAGTTTGGATTTGTTACCTTCGGGAGATCTTGCTACATTGCTGTCCATATAGATTGCATAGATTGTAAAAATCCTAGATACAGTAAGCAGATATAATATCTGGCAGTTTCATTTTGTCTATAGAGTTGGGACAATGATTCATTGTTCTGCTCTAAATATATTAACGATTCCAATCTTAATACATATCGATGAATTATTCAAAAAAAAAGAAATAAAATTTCGTCGTTTTCCAAAAAAAAAAAATATTGCACGAGATGTACGTTACGTATCCTGCTGAGTATGAACATAGTCTTCTGAAAATATATACAGATGCACAAGATGAGAAGCTCCATGGATATAAGCCTTCCTAAGAAGGGAAGCTCAAATGATAGGAATACCTCAAAGAATAATCTTCAATGGCATGAAACCTCAGGCTCTCCTTCCCATTCCATTGCTATTTGCAGGCAGGGAAAACCAGATTGGAAAATAGGAAAAGAGTTTGAAGGTACTAACACCCTTCCTATGTTGGGTGGTCCCTCGTGAATTTGTACCTGGCAGACTAGCAGGGGAATTAAATATGGGAAAGAGACCTATATCAGGCAACAAAAAACTTACCATAGACTTAGACATTGATTAGTTGACTTTGTGTAAATGCAGATAGATGAACCCCACCATTCAAGACAACTTGACTTTGTGTACATGCATAGAGATGAACCCCGACATTCAAGACAACCTTAAACTCTAGATGAGGACAAGGTTTCTTGAAAAGATTCAAAAGCCTCATTAACCTTTTTTGTACAGTATTGTAGCAATCTAGCATTCTAGCATTCTAGCATTCTAGATGGATCATTATATTAATTAAGATAATGATTTAATTTTTGAGAAAATAATTTTTTTTACTCTTTTTGTTAAATTAACTGCTATTCATTAATTATATATCCATAAAGCCCAAAATAACAACCTTTCACCAGTGTGGAAGGAGATTGTGAAATGCTTTAGTAAGGATTCCAACTGCTATCAATCTATCAGGAGAAATTTTAGATGGAAAGTCGGGGAAGGCAATGTTATCAGGTTTTGGCATGACTTGTGGTGTGGAGACTTTTCTTTGCAATCTTGCTTTCCTAAACTATATACCTTGTCTTTAAACAAGCAAGGTAATTTGCAGCAGATGGGAATAAGGGTAAATGGGGCTTGGACATGACAACTTTAGTAGAGAAGAAATTTGTTTGCATGCATGGGAGGAACAACAAAGCTTGCGTCTAATTGATATTATTTCTAGAATTTCTCTCAGAATGGACTGCAGTGACTTAATGGTGTGGGGTACGCAGGATGAGGTCACTGTTAGGTTGGGGAAAGGGCTTTTTAAAAAAAACTCGCTTTCTCATATGCAGAAGACATATAGAGAGGTTTGTGACGATCTCTCATAGACTGTATATCCCAAATGTTTGGAGAGAAAAAGCACCACCTAAATTACAAACTTTTATGTAGCTACCATGTCTTGACAAATTGCGAAGACTTGGCTTGTAAGGATAGGGTTACTTAATGCAGAGACTAGATGTTCCAAATGTAACAAACTATTGGGAGAGCAATGAATCTCTCCGGTCATACTTACAAGAATATATTAAATTTTTGATCGAAACTATCACTTACTATTTTTCTTTTATAAAAAAAACTTCTCTTATCAATTCAGTTAAATTATAATTACTCACTTTAATAATTTGTGTATCAAATATGTATCTGCTCAACTAGACTTTTGATATTAGATGAAAAAGACATTATAAGATCGAATATGCTTCGGTGAGGCAAAATGTAGGTGAAATTCTGATTCTGTATCAATCAGCTTTTTGTCATATTTCCATGTAGACATGTCCTGCACCAGAAGCAGGACTAGCAATGAACAATGGGTAAATGGATAAATGACCAAAAGGAGCGAAGACAACGAGACGCCTGATAAATAGATAAGAAGCGATGCCAATGGGCTGGGAGCCTGGGCCAGACTGGATGGGCTTGATCAAAAGAATGCATCGTGGGCCCTGAACTAATTCAAATGAACGAGAAACACGACGGAATCTAGAAGCTATCATAGCCGAAGGAAAGAAGCATTTCCATGATACGCTTGGAACCTGTTTTTGTAAAGAATCACCAAGCTTTATGCGTTTCTTAGTGTGACCATGGAATAACGTTTTGTTCGTTGCTTCCATTGCTAACCCAATTATCTTCTTCACGACCCAAGTCTTTATAAACTCATAACCAAGGCTTTCTGGTACATGCACTCAAAATCTCTCATCATCACCCCTTTCTTTTTTGCCATATTCATCATCACCAGCTGTGTAAGCAATGGAATTTGTCTCTTTAGTTGCCGATAAAACCGTGGATTACTTGTATGATGCAATCGTGCTCCAGCTGCGCTACTTGGTCGAGGTTAATGAGAATGTTGACAAGTTACGTAAGCAAGCTGAAAGGCTCTCTGACATGAAAGCCGAGATAGAGAGAAAGGTGGATGCCGCAACAAGGAATGCTGAGGAGATCAAAATTTCAGTTGACAAGTGGATGAAAAGAGTGGATGATGCGGTGAAGGAGGCAAAGAATTTCTTGGAAGACGAAGGGAAAGCAGACAAGAAGTGTCTCCATGGGTGGTGTGTCAATCTGAGCTTGCGTTACCGGTTAAGTAAGGAAGCATATAACAAGAGTGTGGATATCGCGGAGCTTCAAAAAGAGTTGGTGGAATTGGGGAGTGTGTCACTCAAAGCTCCGCCACCAGGGATGATATCCTCTTCTTCAGGATTGATTGAAACTTTCTTGTCCAGGCGTACTACTACAGAGGAAATAATGGACATTCTGAGTAGTGAGAATATCAGCTTGATCGGAATATGTGGCATGGGTGGTGTGGGCAAGACCACCATGGTGACTAAAATAGGTGTCACGGCAAAAGAAAAAAAGTTGTTCGAAGAAGTGGTGATGGCGACGGTATCCCAGAATCCCAGCATCGACAAGATTCAGGAGGAGATTGCTAAGATGCTGGGATTGACTTTCGAGAGTGGCGGCGGTGAGTCTGAAAGAGCGCGCCAGTTGTGGGCAAGGATGGAGAAACAGAAACGGATTCTGGTCATCTTGGATGATGTTTGGAACAAGCTTGAACTTTCTCAAGTCGGTATTCCTTGTGGGGATATGTACAAAGGAATCAAGGTAATCTTTACTTCTCGAAGCGAAGAAGTCTGTAGGGAAATGGATGCTCAACGTATTGTCAAAGTTGAAGTTCTATCAGAAGAAGAATCATGGAATCTTTTCAGGGTGACTGCCGGTGATGTTGTGGACTCTCAAGATATAAACCCCATCGCCAGAGAGATTGCTGCTAAGTGTGGAGGCCTGCCAATTGCCCTGGTGACTGTAGGCAGAGCTTTGAAGGGTAAGAGCAAGTATGTGTGGGTTGATGCAGCTGGGCAATTGAAGAAATCAGCCCCAACCAACATTGGAGGAGTTGAAGCAAAATTATTTTTACCATTGGAGTTAAGCTATAACTCTTTGGTATCCGAGGAGGCCAAATCATGTTTCTTGTTATGCTGCTTATTTCCTGAAGATTTCCATATTCCTATCGAGAGATTGCTAAGATATGGAATATCTTTAAGGACATTTCAGAATGTTGATACAGTGGAAGAAGCTAGAAGCAGACTACACACAATTGTAAGTACCCTTATTGACTCGCACTTATTATTGAAAGGTACAGGGGAAAAGCATGTGAGAATGCATGATGTTATTCGTGATGTTGCAATACACATCTCATCCAAGAAGAAGAATGCATTTTTGGTAAAATCTGGCATTGGATTGCGAGATTGGCCAAACTACGATTCCTATGAACATATCTCGGGGATATCTTTGATGTCAAATCACATTCAAAACCTTCCTGATGGGCTCAAATGTCCAAAGCTGGAGATTTTACTGTTTACAACATGTTTGACAATGCCAAAAAATTTCTTCCAAGGAATGAAAGAATTGAAGCTTCTAGACATGGGAATGGATGATTGGGGGAGTTACTTGACGTTGCCTTCCTCCCTAGGAGACCTTGGAAATCTGCGCACACTCTGCATTGAAAAATATGGTTTAAGAAACATCTCAGTGATTGGAAGATTGGCTAAGCTTGAAGTTCTTAGCATTTCATGTTTTAGCATGGAGAAGATCCCCAAGGAATTTGGCAAGTTGACTTCTCTAAAGATATTTGAATTGAAAGCGAGTTTTTTTCTCCGGCGAGTATCTCCAGGTATTTTTTCAAATCTCCGAAAATTAGAAGAGTTTAACATTAACTATATGAATTGGGATTCACCAAAGAATGCTAGCATTTCTGAGCTACAGTTTTTGACTCGATTGACCAGCTTGGACATCAATATACCTCATGCCAGTGTCTTGACTAATGACATGCCTTTCCAAAACTTAGTCAGTTATAATATATCAGTAGGTGGCGACGAATACGCCAAGTCTGACTTATTTTCTAGAACCTTGAAGCTCAGCCTTGACACTAAATTTTCACTGCCTCGTTGTATTAAGGTTTTAGTTCCAAGAAGTGAGCGTCTCTGTTTCGTTAAATACCATGGGTTGAGGGATATCCTGCATGACTTCCTCAATGACGAATTCAATGAGCTAAAGTCTATACAAGTTTGGGGTTGCAATGAGTTCAAGTACTTACTTGACACATCAGATCTGGCAGTTAAGGTAGTTTTCCGAAACTTGGAACAACTCGAATTCAGTGGAACTGGTGAGTTCACTGAAATATGCCATGGCCATCTTCCAAATGAGTCCCTGAATAAATTAAAACAGCTGACAATAGAGAAATGTCACAAGATGGGTTGCCTCTTACCATCACATTTGATGCAAAGGTTTCAAATTCTTGAAAGTGTTTCTGCTTTATATTGTGATTCCATGCTCAGCGTCTTCGAAATTGAAGGTTCGATGACAAATGAACACCAAGACGTCAAGCTACTGTCAAAGTTGAAGGAACTATCCCTGTGTGGCTTGCCAGAAATGACGTGCATATGGAAGGGCCAAATCCAGTTTATTAACCTCTGCAGCCTCAAATCCTTATCCTTATCCGGGTGTCATAAACTGAAATGGATATTTCCCCCAATCCTCACACAAACTTTAACCAGCCTTGAAAGCATTTGGATTTCGGACTGCCATAAAATGGAAGAAATTTTCAGGATGAAGGAAGAGAAGGAAGCAGAGGAAGAAATAGTGGTATGGAACAGAAATAACAATTTGGTTTCTCAAAGTCTGCAAAACCTGAGACAGCTAGTCATAATTGACTGCCCAAATTTAACAACCATCTTCCCCCTCTCGCTAATCAAAGGAGGCCTGGTTCAACTGGAATCACTCGAATTACGTGAATGTTCCAAGATAAAAGAAATAGTTTCGATAGAGCTCGAGGAAGCAAAAACTACAGAAAGAATTGTTTTTCCTCGTATAAATCGTTTGATACTTGAATCTCTGGACAGCCTCGCATGTTTCTCCCCTGCTCGTTGCACCATAGAGTGGCCAGTGCTAAAAGACTTGGAAATTAAAGGATGCCCTGAAATGGAGACATTTGGTTATGGAGACCAAATAACACCAAAGCTGCAAGCAGTCCAAGTCGAGAGCAAGGAACGACTATGGTGGGGGGATCTGAATTCCACTGTGCAGTGCGCCTTTAAAGAAGGCTCCTTTCAAAGGCAAGGTCGCGGAGGTCAGAGGCCACATCCTAATCCACTCAAGGTACCCCTTTCTTATTCTACCTCATTAATTCTGTCATTATTTCTTCACAATTGTTCATGGAAAGAAAACTCATATTGGTTGCTCAAACTTTGGACTTCATAACAACGCAATGAGGTGGTAGCATTTTATATATACTAATCTAGATAATAATTATCCAAGTATTTTGAGAGTAAAAGATTTATTTTATCTATTTTTTCGTAATTTAATCTTGAGATGTGAATTTGAATTATATGCAGGAGAAATTTAGTGAGATAATTAGAGTTGGAAAGGATCGGGTCATGAAGATATTTTCGTGAGCTCCGAGAATTGCGGACAAGATACCCCAAAAATTCAGAAAATGATAGAATAGAGATATTAGATAATTGTAATTATTTTTTAATTATGGATATTAAATAGATCCTGCATGATCTATATTCAGGTATATAAGTAGTCATGGACCGCATGTGGTTTGGCATCATTTTACATTCCAGCTCTGTTAGCATTCTTTAAAATTTTTGCGATGTCTTTTGAAAGCATGTTTGGCAAGAAATTTTATTCTAGTTCCGGGAGTTGAATATCCTGAGCCTCCTACGAGGTTAATATTGATTTTCAGTAATCTTTTATTTATCTTGTCTTCTACGAAGCTCTATGGATCCTTAACCTATAGTTCTAAATCAATTTGATAAATAAGCTTTTTATTATCAAAACCGATTGGTCTTTGAGTGGGAGATCCAACTAAAAATATAAGGATTATTGGTTATGAGTAGATAGTTCATTATGACCTTCCTACTCTAGGAGGTTCTATAAAGACACGAACCTAGAATTTGGGCCTCTCATTGTCGTGCAATCCCAATTGATCCAACTCATGACTCAATCGGAATCACATAAGCTTAAACTCAAAAATTCATTTCCTAAAATATGTAAAAATATGGATAAATTTAAAATTTTAATTTTTCTGTTAAAAAGGAACCTCAATACAGTATAACATATTTACGAAATACAATCAAACATAACTGTAGTTTTAATCAATAAACAGCAAACCACACGGCTCTACCCATGCAACATCACACTAAATCCATCAATTTCAAACCCAAGAATAATAAAATGTGCCCTACCACCATGCTCGTCTCATATATAAATCCAAAAGCAAGTATATGCAGTGAGATGATAGCACATTATATATGCTAATTTAAATAATAATTATCCAAGCATTTATTAGAGTAAAATATTCTATTTTATAGTATTTTATCTATTTTTTCATAAGTTAATCTTGAGATGTGAATTTAAATTATATGCAGAAAATATTTAGTGAGATATTTAAAGTTGGAAAGGATCATGTCATATAATGAAGATATTTTCGTGAGCTCTGACACTTGCAGATTTTATCAAGAGACCCTAAAAATTCAGAAAATGATACAGTGGAGATCTTGGAATAGTTGTAATTATTTTTTAATTATGGATATTAAATAAATTGTGTATTTAGGATATGCCGATAGTATTTGTGATTAGAAAGTATCATTATATATGAAGTATGGAATACAACTATTATATATACAACTATTGGAAAGGATAATAAACAATAATGGGAATAGAGATATATAATAAAACTATGGTAGAGCATTTGATAATAAATACAAAATCAGTATATATTTGTTATATTTACTATTTGTGTATCCAATTCAATGTGTGATTTTGATTTTGATATCAATATATAATTATATTTTATATAATAGCATTATATTTTTTATTTCAATGTAAATATCAAATTTAAATAATAATTTACATAATTATGATATTCTATATAAATATTTTTATATTATAAATATGTAAGGTTTGATTTTATAAGGAAATAATTTTAGAATTAATTACAACCGGAGAGACTATTAGGACCATGAGACAGCGCAAGGTGTTCAACTGACAAATTGGAAAGTAGAACCCTCAATTAGGGTTTAAGCTTGGAGGCAGCAATGGTGTTATCAAACAAGAAGCTGAAACAGAAGCTGAGAGTAGCAAAGGTAGAATCTTTAACAGCAACGAACACCGAAAACCCTAATTCCGAGCTGCATGAGCTTCTAGAGGCGGCCTCAAAGCAGAGGCCAAGGTTGTCCAAGAGGGAGAAAAGAAGAAAGAATCAACCTTTGGAAGGATTAGATGGTGAAGGGAGTGACCCACATGGTGAAAATGATAAAGTGAGGAAGAAGAAGAAAGTTGAGGAGGATGGCGAAAGGGAATTGAAAGCAAGGGATGGTAGTGCCGATGATATTAAGAAGAAGAGGAAGACGAAGAAGAGAAAGAGAGAAGAGAAGAGTGGTGCAGAGAAGGATGAGATAATTGAAGTGAGAACAGGAGATGGTGAAGCTGGTGAGGATAAGAAGAAGATGAGGACAAAGAAGTGAAAGAGAAAGGAGAGTGAGGGTGAAGGGAAGAGTGCTACAGAGGAGGATGAAGCAGTCAAGCAGACTAAGAAGGCAAAGCAGAAGAAGAAACTGAAGAAGAAAAAGAAAAAGAATAAAGAGAAAATCGAGGATGGGAATGTGGGTAATAATGGAGTGCAAGAGAACAGCGAAAGGTGATTTCTAGAGCGCGCTATTATCGTCACTATGGTTTATTTAGCTGTGACTGTTCATTGGTGTGAGCATATGCAATTTTTAGGCTTGATCAAGCAGATGAATTTGATTTCTATGTTTTTGGATGATTTAGAGCGTGTTTCTTCTTTTTTTTAAAAAAATTAAAAGCATTCATCATCAATTATTGTGACAAATCTCTCTCATTAAGGTGCTATAAGGATGATTCTTACCTGAATTATATCTTTCGGAATGAGCGTGTTTCCTGTTATAGTTTGTTTAATTAATTTTGTTTGGGTGGAGTTTGAGATGACATAGTGTATATTGGTAGTGATCAGTAACATGCTATGTGTTATCCTTTCCTTTTTCAATGTTATCATCTGACAGATTATCGATTGCGTTACTCTATTTCTTTTTACCAATATTGTGACTACTGTCTGATATGGTTCCTGTTATGTCATCATTTTGAGTCAGTTGAATTTGAATGAGGGCATTGTTACAAAAGTTTATGTGGGCGGCATTCCATATTACTCAACTGAGGATGACATCCGAAGTTTCTTTGAAAACTGTGGTACTATAACAGAAGTTGATTGCATGACACAGTGGGAAGTTCAGAGGAATTTCCATCATCGGTTTCAAGGTAAATGAATACTGCATGGTTTCACAATATTTTTCTATAAATTACTCTGCAATGCTATCTTAAATATTCAAGTTCATTGAAAAGTGAAAAAATTCCTGTTGGTGGGAATCGGCACCAGAACTTTTTTGAAGCTGCCGTGTGTGGAAATTGAGGATATGTGAAAATGTATCTTCTTTAGATGGAGTTCTTGACATACTAGAATGTTTTTAACTTAATCTGCTAAGCCGACTTTCTGGGTTAGCTATACAGCAATGCCTTCTCCTTTGAAACAAAAGCGGGTGTGAGTATTGTAGGACACTAAGTCTACAGTTTCCTTTATTGAAAACTTATAACTTTAAGTTCATGGTTGAAGAAAGTGAGTTTCTTTCTATTAACCTTCTTCCATTGTGATCCTCCCTGCAGACTGAAGCCGCAGTTAAACGGGCCTTGGCACTCGATGGAGCTGACATGTGAGTCATGCATAGAAAGTATGTATTCTAGATCAGTGTCATTTCCCTTGTGTTTCTGATCTTTTTAAAAATTGTAATGGTTGTAGGGGTGGATTTTTTGTAAAAGTTCAGCCTTACAAAGCACGAGCAAGCAATGTGTCGGATTTCGCACCCAAAATCGTGGCCGGGTATAATAGGATATATGTTGGGAATTTGTCATGGGATATAACAGAGGATGACCTCAAGAAGTTTTTCTCTGATTGTAACATTTCTTCTATACGCTTTGGTATGGACAAGGATACAGGAGAATTTCGAGGGTATGCCCATGTTGATTTTTCTGATAATCTCTCTCTCACAATGGCATTGAAGTTGGATCAGCAGATTGTGTGTGGGAGACCTATCAAGATAAGCTGTGCAGTTCCTTTGAGAAGTGGAAAAGTCCAACCAACTACTGTTCCTACCAGTGAGAATCCTCCTACTATTCCTGCCAGTGAGAATCCTACTAATGGTGAATCAAACATTAGCAGTGGTAAGATAAGGAGGAGGACATGCTATGAGTGTGGGGAAAAGGGTCATCTGTCTTCAGCTTGTCCGAAAAAGCCAGCTGCCGATGCAACGAACTCGAGTTAACATGTTCGATTTTTTCCGATTGTCCTTTGATCCTAATTTATCTGAACTTGGCAAAAGACTTTCAGGATACCTTTAGTTGGTATACTCTGATTTGGAAAACAACATCACTTTACATAACTTTTGTTCTACCCATCTGAAATTATTGCTTATTTCAATAGTAGCATTTGTATGAAATCATCTTGGAAATACTCCTCAGGAAGGTGGTAGTATACACATGAAGCTCTTGTGTTTCTTATCTTTTTAAAAATTGGAGGTGCATAGCTTTATGAATTCCCAAGTCCTTGAAAAAGTGTGAATCCTGTCTACCAAGTTGCTCTCTCTATAGGAACAAACTTCTGAGCTTTTTTTTGCTCATCCCAAAATTGTCTATCTTCCAGAGCTCAAGCCCACTGAAACATCAAACACTGTTGAACTTCTGCTCTTGTGTCAGTCTTCCTACATCTCTTAGCGGTGCTGACCTCTGAGATTTCTTTGTTTGCTTCACCTCTGCAATGGCTGCGAAGAACCTCACAGAGTTACGCTGTCGATGATATACAACAAAAGAGAAGGCACAGAAACTAGTCCTAAATGATAAGCAGCAAAAAGTCAGCGTTGTTTATTATCTCTCACGGAATGAATGGTGCTATGATGAACAGATACTTGAGCACGAAGTATATCTTTTCTTCAGTCAAATATATTGTGAGATTCATGTGGGATACAAGGTTCTAGGAAAGTTTCCAATTTTAAGCAGCAAAGAAGCAGCACTCCTACGTCAGCCAATTACAAAACAAGAAGTAAAAGCTACTCTATTTTCTATAAAGCCTCTGAAAGCTCTGAGCCCTGATGGAATGCTAGCTATCTTCTTTCAGCACCACTGGTCAGTAGTCGAACACTCTTTATTTTCTTTGGTTCAGGATATAGTAAATGGTAAGCCTGTCTCTCCAACTATTTATGAAACAAGTATAGTTCCTTTTCCTAAAGTGGCTAATCCTACAAGTCTTAACCAACTACGCCCAATAAGTTTGTGTAACGTGACTATGAAGATTGTAATTGTTAACTCAAGTGCTCACACCAGCAACGTGGACAAGAAGAGATCCAGTGAAAACAGAATGCTGTAACTACCTAGAGTACTTACGTGAATGTATAAATAGGTAGTTAGATATGCAGTTAGGGTTATGGAATTTCTTGTTTGTGAAACTACTCGGCAGTTTGCTGGAAGTGTGAGATTTCTTGCACTTGGCCTATTGAGTTCAATAGGAATTTCTTCTTCTTCCTTATTCACTCCATTCTTTCTGCTCCTAACTCTATCAAATTGGTGCGGTGAACGTGTTCAATACTAGGTATCGAAGAGCTAATGACAAACACTAGAATGGAGAATCGCTTAGAAGTGGTAGAGAGGAGTTTGGGAAGTTTAGAGAATCGTATGGGAGATTTTAATACCGAGCTTTTGGAAAATCGCCAACAATTATTATCAAATCATAAACAATTGGAGGAGATCAAGTTGATGTTGACCGCAGTTCTTAAGGGAAAACAGAAGGAAGGACCCAGTGGCCAATTGGAATCAGTAGATGATAGATCTTCTATACCTCCTAACTCAGGAAGAGGAACGGGGGTGGTTAGTTTGGAGGATGTACAGATTGCTGCAAAAAAAATAGAGCTTCCTAATTTCAACGGGACTGATCCTTTGAGTTGGGTGAGTCGTGCAGAACAGTATTTTCATATCCAGCAAACACCGGAAGAAACAAAAGTGGCTTTAGCCATGGTGTGTATGGAGGGACATGCCTTACATTGGATGAGTTGGTTACAAAATCGACGCCCTTTTTTGAGCTGGAATGAAGTCAAAGCAGAACTTTTCTCACGTTTTGGGAGTGCATTGGCATCTAATCCTTTTGAAGCTCTTGCGGTAGTACGTCAGGATGGCTCTGTGGAAAGGCAGCTCAAGTTCAGAGTTGGCCTGAACAAGCCTTTATTGGGCAATTTTTGAATGGGTTAAAAGCAACAATCAGGGCAAAAATTCGATCTCATTAAGTTTTTGAACTGAATAGAACAATAAATTTAGCTCGGGAAATAGAACATAAGCTGGAGATTCTTTCGGGAAGGAAATTGGAGTGGAATGGAGGAGGAAAAGATAGTTATGGGTTGGGAGCACGTGCTGAGTCATCTTGGACTAATAAGAATATTGGGCCTGGAGCTCAACTTGGAGGTCTTAAGAAATCAACTTTCAATTCTAATTCTATTTCAGCTCTAGTTCTACAAGTCCAGGCCTCTAGTGGAGCAACGAAAACAATTGGTGCACATTCTAGCTTCAGCAATAATCGCTCACGGGGTGTTCGACGTTATACCCAGCAAGAATTTCGGGAGCTTCGTGACAAAGAGTTGTGCTATCAATGTAAAAAACCTTACAGTCCCTTACATCAATGCCAGGAAAAATCATTGCAGACAATTATTTTGGCAGATGATGAACAAAAAGAATTTTCCAAAGATGTATATGAAGACAACAGTGAAGCAACTTTGGAGACAAACATGGCTACTGAAGGTCAATTGTTACAGCTTGAACTACCTTTTTTTGCCTTAGATAAATCTAATACTAGTGGCACTATGAAGTTACGAGGCAAGATTAAAGAAGAAAATATAGTCATTATGATAGACAGTGGTGCGAGTCATTGTTTCCTTACTAAACGTATTGCAAATGCTTTGAAGCTAGATGTTCAGATTGTGGCTTTGGCAGGAGTCCGTTTAGGAGATGGTCGATATGAAAACACTGAAGGTCTTTGCAGAGATGTCCAAGTTAATTTGGAGGGGGTTGGATTTAACATTGATTGTTTCCTTTTTCCTTTAGGAGGCGTCGATTTAATATTAGGTGTGACTTGGCTTCAACAATTGGGACATGTGAAAGTTAATTGGGCAAAATTATCTATGGAGTTCAACTATGAGGGTCAGAATGTTCTTGTGAAAGGTGACCCAACTCTGGTTTCAGCTCCTGTCACTTTTCGGTCTTTAGGTAAGACACAGAACTATAACTATGGGTTATTATTGTTGAAAACTTCCATCGTTAATTCTCTCTTGGGTGGCAAGGCTTTAGACGAAAAAGAGAGTGTTGAGTTGCAGAATCTCTTAGAACAATTTGCCAAAATATTTTCTGAACCAATGGGATTACCCCTAAGTCGTGCAATAGATCATAAAATTCCACTAGAGCCTGGTATTACTGCAGTTAGTGTGAGACCATATAGATATGGACACACTCAAAAGGATGAAGTGGAGCGTCAGGTAGCTGACATGTTGGCTGCAGGAACTATTCAGCCCAGCAATGGACCATTTTCCAGTCCTGTTTTACTGGTTAAAAAAAAAGATGGAAGCTGGAGGTTTTGTATTGATTACAGGGAGTTAAACAAGGTTACCGTGGCTGAAAAATACCCCATACCAATAATACAAGAGCTTTTAGATGAATTGAAGGGTGCTCGTTTCTTTTCTAAAATTGATCTACGTTCGGGTTATCATCAGATTCACGTGAAGGAGGAAGATATTCCAAAGACAGCCTTTCATACTCATTCCGGACATTATGAGTTTAAGGTAATGCTTTTTGGACTTAAAAATGCTCCTGCTACTTTTCAAGCCACCATGAATGATCTATTTCGTTCATGTTTGAGGAAGTATGTGTTAGTCTTTTTTGATGATATATTGATTTATAGTGGCACTTGGGAAGATCATTTGAAGCACTTGAATGTTGTTTTGGGAAAATTATCTACACATGAGTTTGCTGTGAATGCAAAAAAGAGTCAGTTTGGGAAGTGATGACTGTCGTGTGTTCACCAAAATAATCTTCCTCTTTTTGGACAGGTAGCTAGCAGCAAGGAAGGTCGAATCCTCAGGGAGATGGCTCAGAGTTGGAAGTCTTAATGTGGAATCGGCCGTGGTCGCGGTGTGCCCACGGTCGATAAGATCGAAGGGTTATGGGTTATGAGTAATAGGTAGAGATTGAGTGAATAAGTGTAATGAATTGAGAATAAGAAATAAAGTTTTGACTCAAATGTTTTTGATATTCCTCGATTCAATCCATACCTAGACCTCCCTTTATCACGGGCCTTCTATTGATGGTTTCACGTCTTTTCTGTTGGATCCAAGTTAGTTGGTTGCTCAGTACGACTGAGCAATCAAGGGGGGTGGAACGTCCTCCGCCCTTTCGTGGCCAACTTTCCAGAACACCTCACCCTCAGATCTGCAACGTAGTTAATCTAAGTGTGCCCTCTCGTCACACGTGTTTCACTCACCACTCACGATTATCAGTGTTTGACTTCTAATTTGTTATGGAGTTGATCAAGCACCCTAACATCATTATGCACAAAGAATGACGAGAAACAACAGAAGAAATTGAATAATGAATTGAACGGGGCCTCACAAGGGTCCGGTCTGGTTAATGAACTAAATCAAGGAAAAAGGAGTTCTAGCCCTCCATTGAGTTTCCGGAGTAGAAGCTATAAAAATGTCTAATTTCGAAACAAAGTAAAAATCCTCTAAAACTGCCTCCCCCCTGGCCACAGGCGGCCAGGGCCTATATATACTGTCTACAAGATCTCGCAGGATCTGAATCAGATTACTGCCATATCAGTTAGGATCTCCCGAGATACCAGGCAGATTCTCGGACCGTGATCACGGTCAGACCTCCGATCTCCCAGGGCAGCAGTTGTCGAATCGTGGCTTCTGATTCTCCTTCAGGAAATCCGCTTTTAAATCTTCAAAATATCCTGTGAATTCCTGCTTTCAGAGAAATCTTGTAAGATATCAGTAATAACTCTATAAACGTATATATTAGGAAATAAAAAGTGCTAACCGGCTGGTCTTTACGTAATGTAAAACTGCATTTTATCATACTATCAGGCAGACTCAAATCGAATATCTTGGGCATGTGATTTGTTTTAATGGTGTAGCAATGGATCCTGCCAAAATAGCCAGTGTGTTACAGTGGCCAATGCCTAAATCTGTTAAGGCTGTTCGAGCATTTCTCGGGCTTACAGGATACTATCGAAGATTTATTCGGAATTATGGTCAGATTGCCAGACCACTTACTGACCTTCTTAAGAAGGATTCTACCCAGAAATTTGTGTGGTCAACAGAGGCGCAGCTAGCATTTCAGGAATTACAACGAGCAATCACCACTGCTCCGGTACTTCAGATGCCAGATTTTACTAAACCTTTTATTGTGGAATGTGATGCTTCTGGAGGTGGTGTTGGTGCAGTATTGATGCAGGATGGTAGTCCAATTGCTTTTTACAGCAAGGTTTTAGCACCCCGGAATTTGTCTAAACCAGCTTATGAAAAGGAACTGATGGCATTGGTTATGGCAGTTCGGCATTGGCGACCGTATTTGGTAGGTAGAAGATTTACTGTTCGTACAGATCATTGCAGTTTACGTCATTTACTTCAGCAGCCCCGGCACAACAGAATTGGGTGGCAAAATTATTAGGCTATGATTTCAATATTGAGTATAAGCCTGGTCTTTTAAATAAAGCTGCTGATTCCTTATCCAGGGGCGATGAAGAGATTGATTTTCCTGCTATTTCTTTTCCATTTTGGGCAGATTGGGCAGCAATGGATAAAGAAATTATGGAGAATAATTCCTATCAGCAATTGCGTGATAAAATTGCTGCTTCTCCAGCATTGTTTCCCAAACATAAGATAGTCAATGATCGAATATTCTTTAATGGAAAATTACTGCTTCCAGCCTCTTCTTCTTGGATTTCAAAACTTATGAATGAGTTTCATGCAACACCTTAAGGGGGACATTCAGGAGCTTATCGCACCTATAAACGCATTGCTGGTACTGTTCATTGGCCAGGTATGATGAAACAAATACAAGCATTTGTGGCTGCTTGTGATGTTTGTCAGCGTAACAAATATCAGACTCTTTCTCCAGGTGGCTTGTTGCAGCCTTTGCTTATTCCTTCTCAGGTATGGGAAGATATCTCTATGGATTTCATTACAGGTTTACCAAACTCTAATGGGTTTGATTGCATCCTTGTGGTGGTGGATTGTCTTAGCAAATATGCTCATTTTGTTGGCTTAAAGCATCCTTTTACTCCTCGTTCCATTGCTGAGATTTTTACTCAAGATATTGTTCGTCTTCATGGAATTCCTCGTTTTATTATTAGTGATAGAGATTCACTTTTTATGAGTTGTTTTTGGCGTGAGTTCTTCAAGAGCAGTGGTACTACATTAAAAATGAGCACATCGTATCACTCAGAAACTTATGGGCAAACAGAGGTTCTCAATCGTTGTTTGGAGACATACTTGCGTTGTTTTTCTTCAGAGCAACCACGAGGAAGGGGGAAGTGGCTGCATTGGGATGAGTATTGGTATAATACTAATTTTCATGGGGCAGCTAACATGACTCCATTCCAGCTAGTTTATGGCAGAGCACCTCCTCTTTTAATCCAATTCCTCCCAGCAAAATTTAAGGTTGCTGCTGTGGCCGAAGCACACCAAGATAGAGATGAAATTTTGCAACAGTTGAAATTTAATCTCCAGCGTGCACAACAAAAAATGATGATTCAAGCCAATAAGCATAGGCGAAATGTGGAATTCCAAGAAGGGGACTGGGTATTTTTGAAAATGCGTCCTCATCGCCAATCATCTATTTCTCAACGTGTGTATAGTAAATTGGGACCTCGTTACTATAGACCTTTTCAGATTTCTCAGAAGATCAGTTCTGTGGTGTATCGTTTGGCTTGACCTGACTATCTAAAATCCATCCAGTATTTCATATTTCCCAACTCAAGAAAAATTCTGGGAACCATTCAGTTTCTGGAGAGCTTCCTACAAACTTAATTGCTGATCAAGAAGAATTTATTCCTGAAGCTATTGTGTCTACTGAACTCTTGGGCAAAGATTTTGTTCCTTGTCATAAACTCCTCGTTCAGTGGAAAGGGAAAAGCAAGGAGGATGCTTCGTGGGTGACTTGCACAGATTTTCGTGGCCAGTTTCCAAATTCAGACCTTGTGGACAAGGTCTGTTTTCACGGGGGGTGTAGTGTTAACTCAAGTGCTCACACCAGCAACGTGGACAAGAAGAGATCCAGTGATAAACCACTATTAGTATATACTAGAAGAGGAAAACAGAATGCTGTAACTACCTAGAGTACTTACGTGAATGTATAAATAGGTAGTTAGATATGCAGTTAGGGTTATGGAATTTCTTGTTTGTGAAACTACTCGGCAGTTTGCTGGAAGTGTGAGATTTCTTGCACTTGGCCTATTGAGTTCAATAGGAATTTCTTCTTCTTCCTTATTCACTCCATTCTTTCTGCTCCTATCTTTATCAGTAATGAAGGTACTTGCCAATAGAGTGAAAAGGGTTATGAATCATCTTATAGGCCCTCTTTAGTCTAGCTTCATCCTTGGTCCCATATTACTGACAATATCATTATTGCATCTGAAGTGGCTCATTCACTTCAGAAAAAACAAGGAAAGCATGGCTAGATGGTTATTGAGGTAGATCTCGAAAAGACATACGATAGTTTGTCATGGGAATTTATTAGAGATACGACTTGAGGATGTGGGTCTTCCTAATTTTATGGTTGAGACTGTGATAACGGGTTGAAGGCTACTAAGTCAAGTGTGCTTTCGAATGGGTTGCTAACAAAGGCCTTTTGCCCATCCCATGGTGTTAAACAATGAGACCCTCTCTCTCCTTATATTTTTGTTCTTTGTGTAGAAAGGTTAGCTCAGGCTATTATTATGGAAGTCAGACAATAAACAATGGATTCCTTGGAGGTTAAAAGGTATGACCCCTACTATTTCACATCTACTTTTTGCTGACGATATGCTCTTGATGGCTAGAGCTTCTTTAGAGCAAGTTACAATTGTGAAACATTTATTACATGATTTTGGGATTTCTTTGAGATTAAGGGTAAATGGTTATAAGAGCACAATATCTTTCTCGACTAATATTGATGAGATTTTGGCTGAAAATATTGCAAGAGAATTTGGGTTTAGGATAGAGAGATCCGTGGGAAAATATCTTGGTGTGATTCTCCAAAATAATTCTAGGACCAGTGAGAACTTGACACCACTCATGACAAAGATCCAAAGGAATATCAAGGGATGACAGCCGTACCTTTTCTTTTGCTGGGGAACTGGTTCTTATCAAGTTAGTTCTTTAAGCAATCCCTTCATACATCATGCAAGTATGCCGAATCCCGAAAGGATTGTTTGATAATAGGGATAGGATGACTAGAAAATTCTTATGGGGGGTCAACTAGTGAGGTCAAGAAAATACACTTGGTTATTTGGAATATAGTAAGTAATCCCAAAATTGCTGGTGGGCTTGGCATTAAGCAAATGCGAGCTCACAATGATGCATTATTCCTAAAGAATGCTTGGTTAGTTTATACGCAGTCTCAAGCTTTCTGGGTTCAGCTTTTGAGAGCCAAATATGTTACTTCAAGGAGAGGATTCTGTTTTATTAGTAAGGATGGTGACTCACATTTTTGGAAAGGGGTGATTCACCTTTGGCCTTCACTTAAAGATGGGGTGAGATGGGCTGTTGGTAATGGTAAAAGCTATCATTTTTGGGATGACTTGTGGGTGGAACTTCCGTTTCCATTGCTACAGTATGCTATAAAACCCGTCCCAGAAGAATGGTATCTTTATGAGTAAAATACTTTGTTGATTTGGTACCATCGTGGCATGAATTTCTACAAGATATTATATACCTGGTAGAGTCTACTATGAAGTGGTGAAACATAGCAATGGAGGATGAGCAATTTTGGGGTTTGTCAACATCTGGTGGCTTTGAAGTTAAATCGGCTTACAAACTGCTTACAAAAGATTCATGTTGGCAGGAGGATAAGAAATGTAATTGGGTATGGAAGTGGCATGGTCCAAATAGAATAAAATTATTTCTATGGTTGGTTATGCATGAAAAGCTCTTAACAAATGTTGAACGGTGTAATCGCAAGAGTAATTGACTCAGGTATTTGTGAGATTTGTGGTGCTATGGAGGAATCTACATTACATGCACTTAATGATTTCTCTGTGGTTCAGGGAGTTTGGTCTTCACTTATTCCTAGCTACAAACGTAATGAATTTTTTACTATGGATCTAAATGAATGGTTAGCAAGTAACCTCCAGATGAAAACCAGCAAGGAGCTGAATGGGAATGGGATTTAACTTTTGGAATATATTGCTTACTGTCTTGGAAAAATGGGAATCAGTATATTTTTGAAAATCAAGGGGCTTGGAGTTTTAGTTACTTTCGATCAGTTTCAAAACGTATGGTTTGTGAGCTTCTGCACACTCAATGTTTGAACAACAATGTAAAGGAAATTGGTTTGGTAAGATGGAAAAAGCCTCCACAACAATGGATTAAGTTAAACACCGATGGCTCGTTCTCTGATGCAATGGTCGGTCGGAAGTACAGGTGGTTTAGTTTGTAATTGGGAAGGAAAATGGAATTTTGGTTTTGCAGCTCACTTATCTCTTGCATTATCTGCAAATCATATGAAACTTTTGGGTATTTTAGAAGGACTATCATTATGCATGCTGGGAAATGGGTATCAGTAATCTTATCCTAGAGGTGGAAAGCCTAATAGCATTGGATATGATTCAGTCTGAGCCTATACAGACTAATGCTTATTCTAGAATTATGTGGTATATCAAGGATTTGCTACAGCGACCATGGATGGTTAGGTGCTGTCATATCTATCGCGAGGTAAAACTATTGTGTTGAGTGGCTGGCAAACTATGGTCGTAACTTACAAATTAGGAAACATCGCTTCCAGTTACCTCATCAGCCTCTATGTCAGCTCCTTACAAAGGCTAATATTAATGTTTAAAATGATATAACTAAGTTGTTTTAGCCTCCTTAATAATAATAATAAAACTGCGTTATATAAACTATTATCCAAATACATATCAGCATAATTATGGGCAAAACTTTGCATATTTTTTTTTTGAAGAAAACCCTCTCTCTCCATGTCCTTCACGAAACCTCTCCCTCCTCCTCCACCAAACCAAATGTAAGGCAACCGCTAATGTCTCTGAGTCGGCTAGAGTGTCTAGAGCGAATGTAGTATGTCACGACAGAATATCAGACTATGCGTTATTCAGCATATCAGACTACGAGTCATTCGGCTTTGTGTCGAACCCGACTCCCAAATCTAGGATCACATTAATCAATGGGGGAATCTTTCCCCATTATGTTCCCCACTATGTTTCCCACTAAGTGAGGGAATCAAGGAGCTCACTTGGGATCCGTGTTTGTGCTTTCTACTTTTGTATATAACCGTTAGATCATATGGCTTGATCTCCACCATCCATTGGGGAGTTGTAAAGGCTATATAAGGGGTGCCTCCCATCATTTGTAATCATCCAGCAATTCTTGCAATATTGAGAGTTTAGAGCTTTCTCTCCATTCTCTTGTGTGTCTCTCTCTTTTCGGTTGTGTTCTAAGCTTAGCATTCTAGCTAGCCTTGTAAGGAAGGCTGACTTAGCCTATTGTGAGTGCGATAGTCTAAGGCCGCACGGAGAGTTTCTATTCTGCAAAACTCTAGTCCCGTGCCAGTTGGTAGCGGAGCCAAGGCTCAAATCTTTTGAGAGAGAAATGGAGATGCTTACTACTTCTGATGCCAATATCCATATTCAAGAGGAGGTCGAGGAGGTCCGTGTGGGAAGACTACCCCAACGTGCTCCCAAGCCAAACAAGAAAAGAATGAAGACTGTTGATTATCTGTCATCATTGGAGGCAAGGATCACTCTTGTGGAGATGAAGGTTGCCGATGACAAAGATACGCTTGAAGAGTATGGCCAACATAAGCGAGCTCGAGTCAGGGGACATGAATGAGCTTCGCGAAGAGATGCAAGGTGCCCTCATTGTTATCCACTCTTGGAGGCAAGAGTTAGATAATTTCAAGGTAAATCTTCTTGCTGAGATCTCTTTATTTAAGGATGATTTGGTTGAAATCAGGCGCAAGGGGTTGCTAAGCCCAAACTGAAGCTGGATGTCTCGAGGCCAAAGCCATTTGGTGGGACGAGGAATGCCAAGGAAGTGGACAACTTCCTTTTCAACCTTGAACAATACTTTTAAGGGGTGGGCATGGAGAGCGATGGAGATCAACTTTCCCAAGCCCCACTATATCTAATCGATAGTGCCACAACCTGGTGGAGGATGAAACATGCTCAAATCGAGCGTGGCACCTTGAAGTTGGAGACGTGGGCAGATTTCAAAAGGCTTCTGAAAGCACAATTCTCACCGAGGAATGTGGAGCTGGAAGCGAGGGAGAAGCTTCGCAAGTTATCCCACAAGGGCGATATCCGAGACTACGTGAGGGAGTTCACGGAAGTCTTGTTGGAGATCCCAGACATGCCCGAGACGGAGGCCATGTACGTGTTTCTGGGAGGCTTACAAAGTTGGGCCAAGCTGGAGCTTCACCGACGCAACGTCAAGGAGCTCAACGATGCAATCTCTGAGGCTGAATTTTTGGTGGAATTTGAGAGGAAGGCCGAGGGTTCAAACCCACCTAAGCCTAAGAGTTTCCGTGACTACAAGGCTAAAGGTGGGGGAGCAGTCCACGAAACCAAGGTGTGGAAGGACAAACCTTTCAAGCCCTTCAAGTCTTTCAAGTCCTTCCGTCTAGTCAAACCCACACATGGGGGAGGTGAAAATCGGGGCAAGAACGAGAGACTCAAGCTCTCATGTTTTCTATGTGAGGGGCCACATAGAGCTGTAGATTGCCCGAAGAGGAAAAAACTTGCAGCCATGGCAAGGGAGGCCGAAGAAATGGAAGCACCAAGGATGAGTTCCATGCAACTGTTGAGTGCTGTTAAAGCTTCAACCAAAGATGCCAAGGAGGAGCAAGCTGGGAGGATGTTTGCTAGACGCATCGTGCAAGGGAGGGAGTCCCGTGCATTGATCGATACCGGTGCTACTCACAATTTCATGAAGAAGGAGGAAGCACAACGACTTGGCATCAAATTCAAAGAAGAGAAAGGCTGGCTAAAGACTGTGAGAACTCAAGCCCAGCCAATCTTTGGAGTAGCCCGAGGGATCGAGCTACAAATGGGAGAATGGAAAGGTAAACTTGACTTCTCCATTGTTCCTATGGATGATTTTGCAATTGTATTAGGGATGCAATTCCTGGATCAGATGAGAGCAATCCCAATGTCTTGCACAAATACCCTCATACTTTCCGCAGGAAGCAAGTGTTGTGTGGTGCCTATTGCTCGGGAGAAGGAGCTGAAGGCCAAAACACTGTCAGCCATGCAGCTGAAGAAAGGAGTAAGGAAGCTAGAACCCACATTTCTAGCTACCTTGGTGATGGATGAAGGCACACCTACTGATGATGAAGTGCCCATCCAAGTTATGGAAGTTCTTGGGGAGTTGGCTGATGTGATGCCCAAGGAACTCCCAAAGAAGTTACCACCCATACGGGAGGTAGACCATGTCATCGAGTTAGAAGTCGGGGCCAAACCAAGTACGAGAGCCCCTTATCGAATGGCACCTCCGGAGTTAGCTGAATTACGGAGGCAACTGAAGGAGTTGTTGGATGCGGGCTTCATCCAACCATCGAAATCACCTTACGGAGCACCGCTGCTTTTCCAAAAGAAGCAAGATGGGTCGCTGAGATTGTGCATCGACTACCGAGCCTTGAATAAGGTAACCGTGGTGAACAAGTACCCTATTCCTCTTATTGCTGACTTGTTCGATCAACTTGGGGATGCGAGATGGTTCACCAAGTTGGATCTGAGATCGGGCTACTATCAAGTCCGCATAGCAAAAGAAGATGAGGCTAAAACCGCATGTGTCACACGGTATGGATCTTATGAATTCTTGGTCATGCCTTTTGGTTTAACAAATGCACCTGCTACTTTTTGTACATTAATGAACAAAGTGCTCCGCATGTTCTTGGACCACTTTGTTGTTGTGTATTTGGATGACATTGTGATATACAGACGCACACTTGAGGAACACATCCAACATATAAGGATGGTGTGTCAAGCTTTGAGGGATAATGAGCTGTATGTCAAGCGGGAGAAGTGTGCATTTGCTAAACAAGAGGTGGCATTTCTTGGCCACATAGTGGGCAGAGGAAGGATCAAGATGGATGGTTCCAAGATCCAAGCTATCAAGGAATGACAACCACCAAAGAAGGTCACGGATCTTCGTTCCTTCATGGGTTGGCCAATTACTATCGCCAGTTCATACAAGGGTACTTTTCCATTGCCACACCCTTGACTGAGCTATTCAAGAAGAACAAGGCATGGGATTGGTCGAGGGGATGCCAAGAGGCATTTGATGCACTGAAGGCAGCCGTTATGGAGGACCCGGTGTTAGCCTTGCCTAACCACCTACTCCCATTGGAGGTACAAACTGATGCTTCTGAATTTTCAATTGGTTGTGTTTTGATGCAAGAAGATCACCTAATTGCTTATGAGAGCCACAAGCTGAATGAGACCGAAAGGCGGTATACGGTATAAGAGAAGGAGATGATAGCCGTGGTGCATTGCTTGTGAGTTTGGAGACATTACTTACTGGGGAGCAAGTTCGTTGTCAAGACAGACAACATTGCCACAAATACTTCATTTCACAAAAGAAGCTATCGCCGAAGCAAGCAAGGTGGCATGATTTCTTGACAGAGTTTGACTATACACTCGAGTATAAGCCAGGAAAGGTGAACTTGGTGGCGGATGCTCTTAGTAGAAGGGCTGAACATGCAGCCATTAGTCGACCAAAGAGTTCTTTTGTGGAAAGAATCCGAGGGGGTATGGAGCATGACCCCCAAGTTCAAGCCTTGGTAGACCAAGTGAAGCAAGGTAAGATCCGCAGATTTTTGCTAGAGGATGGGTTGCTCTTCACCAAAAGCAACTGCATCTATGTCCCTCGACATGAAAAACTTGGGAAGGAAGTTATGAAGGAGTGCCACGATTCAGGATGGACTGGACATCCAGGTATCGTTCGAACTCTTGATCTTTTGAAAGATGGTTATTATTGGCCTAACATGTGAGATGATGTGGAGTGGTATGTGAAAACTTGTCTAGTGTGCCAACAAGACAAGGTTGAGCAACAAAAACCTCCTGGATTGTTAGAGCCATTGCCCATACCAAAGAGATTTTGGGAGAGCATTTCCATGGATTACATCACATCCCTCCCAAAGTCTGGCGACTTCCAAACCATACTTGTGGTAGTGGATAGATTTTCCAAGTATGCATTATTCATTCCAGCCACCAAAGCATGCACGGCAGAGGAGACAAGCCACCTTTTCTTCAAAAATGTGGTGAAATATTGAGTCGTTCCGAGGTCCATTGTGAGTGATCGAGACACTCGATTCACGGGGAGATTTTGGACCGAGTTGTTCAAGCTGTTGGGGTCAGAATTCAACTTCTCCACCAGCTTTCTTCCTCAAAATGGTGGGCAGACCGAGAGAGTGAATGCCTTATTGGAGCTCAACCTTAGGCACTATGTGAGTGCTAACCAGAAGAATTGGGCAAGGTTACTTGATGTGGCTCAGTTCTCATACAACTTGCAAAGGAGTGAATCGACAGGTATGAGTCCTTTCGAGATTGCTAATGGACAACAACCTTTCACTCCTAGCAAGATTGCCACAGGTTATCAAGGGCCGAATCCATCCGCCTATCGCTTTGACAAGGAGTGGGACGAGCAAAAGGACCTTGCAAGAGTGCAACTGTCCAAGGCGGCAAAGAGGATGAAGAAGTGGGCAGACAAAAAGAGGCGTCCCTTAGAGTTTGATGAAGGGGATCTTGTGTTGGTGAAGCTGATGCCTCATCAAAGCCTAGTTTTTGCCAAGTTCCACAAGGGGCTAGTGCGACGATACGAGGGTCTTTTCAAGGTGTTGAAGAGGATCGGCAAGGTATCATACAAGCTGGAATTACCACCAAGATTGGAGTTCCATCCTGTCTTCCATGTGAGCTTATTGAAGCCATTCGAATCAGACACGGAAGATCCGGAAAGGGGGAAGTCCAAGAGAGCTCCCACAGCTGTGACCAATGCCCATGATAAGAAGCTTGATGAGATCTTATCAAGGCGGGTGGTGCAAAAGAGTGGGAAGCATATGAACCATGTGGAGTACTTGGTTGGATGGAAAGGCGACCCTCCTAGCGAGACAAGCTGGGAGAAAGATTTCGATCTTTAGCAGTACCAAGACGAAATCAACGAGTTCTTGAGGCAGCACACAACGAGGACGTTGTCGAGTTTGGTGGGGGAGAATGTCATGACCGAATATCAGACTACGCGTCATTCAGCATATCAGACTACGAGTCATTCGGCTTCGTATGGGACCCGACTCCCAAATCAAGGATCACATTAATCAATGGGGGAATCTTTCCCCATTATGTTCCCCACTATATTTCCCACTAAGTGAGGGAATCAAGGAACTCACTTGGGATCCGTGTTTGTGCTTTCTAATTTTGTATATAACCGTTAGATCATACGGCTTGATCTTCACCATCCATTGGGGAGTTGTAAAGGCTATATAAGGGGTACCTCTCCTCATTTGTAATCATCCAGCAATTCTTGCAATATTGAGAGTTTAAAGCTTTCTCTCCATTCTCTTGTGTGTCTCTCTCTTTTTGGTTGTGTTCTAAGCTTAGCATTCTAGCTAGCTTTGTGAGGAAGGCTGACTTAGCTTATTGTGAGTTCGATAGTCTAAGGCCGCACAGAGAGTTTCTATTCCGCAAAACTCTAGTCCCGTGTAGATATTCCCAAGTACAGAGTCTTCAAGAAACACCGATTTTCCTTGATTTTTCTGCTTGGAGTCTCAGAACTGAGTCTTTCCTAATCACATTTCCTTCCTTTGAAGATATGCAGCTTGAACTTGCAGAAAATGCTAACTTCTAGAAGGATATATTTTCTGAGTATCATCCCTTGTGCCAGAAGAATACGAATAGGGGTAGAGTGTCACGCCCTGTACCCCATGGTGACATAACAATCCCCAGCTGGAGCTGGAGAGTCCATCAAGGCAACGATACCTCTAAATGCTGATGTCTACGAGTCCCCAGGCGACCAGCCTTATCCATCAGCTGGAAGATTCCGCAGTGACATCGAAAGCCAAATGTCACAGATTGTTGAGTTTTTGAGTAAGAATCATGCACCTTTCACCGTCAACATCTATCCTTTCCTGAGTTTCTATGCAAATGGCAACTTCCCTATAGACTACGCCTTCACTAATTCTCTCATACCCTAGTGAGAACCAGGTCAAATCTCAAGCTTCCATGGCCAGAAAGTTGGCACTGCTCTAAAATTACGCCACCTATTTTTTGTACTCTTCCTTTCTCCACCTCCTTTCGATTGCGGGTTTGCCTCCGACCACAACAAAGGTAACAGCTAGTTCCTTTTGACCTGTATATCAACTACGGGTAAACTTGGGCTTCATAGGCCCGACCCAACTCTTAGAAACATCTAGACCCTAGTCCGTCTCCTCCCCCCGATAACTACCCAGAGGGATTATTGTTATAAAAACCCTTGAAGGTCCACTTATGTCTGACAGACCCACAACCACTTTTTTATCTTTTCTTTCAAATGCCCAAATTCCTTGGGTTAAGAATACCCTTTTGAAACCCTAGGCCGCGGGGAACAGACGATTCTATTGTTTTCAGGATGCAATTGACTGTCTGCATTGTCAATCTCGAAAGAGACTCTCCTCTTAGGAGAGTGGGGCTGTCTGAAAGGGGAAACAACTGAATTACTATACCTGTCATGTCTTGCTCGCTGTTCTTCCTCGTACCTAGCCTTGCCCCCAAAAAAGACTTCTTCGCATACTGAGACAAAGATGCTGAAGCTGTTAACCTCAAGCATGATCTTTCCACACAATTTTTTTGACTGACAGATGTGCACACATTCCCAGGCGGATTCTAGATTGGAATGCTTCAGAGTATTGGAATGGATTTGCACAACCTCCCTGAAAGGTTGCTCGATCCGGCAAAGCCCATCCTTTGACCACATATGTAAGGGGATCCCTGTGAAGACCTGCTCTCAGTAAATCCAGAAATCCAACCATTGACCGAAATGCCCAACTCTCGCAGTAGCCCTTCATTGCTCTATATTGACACCCAAGCTCACCGACAAACACAATTGGATTTCTCAACACAAAATTATACTCCTCATAGATTAATTAACCCAAGCAACAAAAGCCATCAATTTTATCAATTCAACAAAAATCATAAAATTCATAAAATTACCGAAATTATCTTTCAAAACCAAAAACGTTCACCCATGGATTAGAGGATGTTTTCATGAAATCTAAACCACCAAATTAACTTAGAAATATCGAAAACAATCTAAATGAACCAAAAATTAACAACGAAAACAAAAGAGTATGGTACTTATCATAAAATCCCCAAAATACTCTAAAACGAAGAACAATCTGAGTCCAGTCTCTCGATCCAAAAGTAATAGCAGAAATCTAACGTGGGAGGTTTGAAAGGTGTTTATGGACATAGCCCGATGGTTTTTGCTAAAAAGAAATCGACAAATTTTGAATGGGTTCATTAACAAGGGAAAACGGGAGAGAGAAAGAGGGAGAGAAGCGTGGGTTGTTGTTCTGACTTAGAAAAATTCTAACTATCGGGTCGGGTTGAGTATTTGTACCACAAGCCCAAAATCTCTGATAAACCCAAACGGGTAATTCTTAAAAATCTGGTATGTCTTGAGTGGGCTAAAATAGGGTTTTAAAATTAATAATCATAAAAACTAGGTTAAAATAATTAAGTGGGCTCAAAAATAGACAAACGGGCTCGAAAAATACCAAACAGGCCCTAAATGGGGTTTTCGGTCCCAAAAAAAGACCCAGAACCGACCAATATCTTTTTCCATCGACTCAAACCTCGATGCTCAATGTAGATCACTCTCTAAGAAACCTAGACACACCTAGACTTTCTATGATTATGTCCACCATAAAGGTCAATTCTCGGGGTCAAACTGGTAAACTCTTAGGTAAAATTGATCAACCTTAGTCAAACTGGTAAACTCTTGGGTCAACATGATCAACCTTGATCAAGCTGGTCAACTGCTAATGACATACCAAAATCAGATAATTTTACTATACTATCATGCTAACTTGGCACTTGAAGGGACTAGGTCTCACATCCTTCCCTTCTTATATGAATTTCATGCTCGAAATTCACTTACTTTATTCCTTAAAACAACTGTAGGTACTGCTGTCTTATAGACTGCTCAGTCTCCCAAGTCATCTCCTCATATCTGTCACTGTACCAATCCACCTTAACAATCGGAACACTATGACGCTGAAGCTGTTTCACTGCCCTATCCACAGTCGTAATTGGCTGAGTCGTGTAGGAAAAATCGTTGCCTATCTCCACTGGTGGTGTCTTCATAACGTGAGAGGGATACCTAATGAATCCTCAAAATTAAAACCTAGAATATATTATGGATCCTCTGCAAAGACAGTGACAAGTCAAGTCTGTACTCAGTGGTCCAATCCTATTGGTGATGGTTTATGGACTGATGTACCTCGATGCCACTTGCCACGTTGCTGGAAAAAAAACTCATCTTTCCAAGGTGCGACCTTCAGAAACACCATTTCCCCAACTTCAAACTCAAGGTCTCATCGGTGGTTATCTGCATAATTCTTCTGTTTGTCCTAAGCTATCCTTAATCTATGTCTGATTATTGCCAACGACTCTGTAGCCTACTTAATCATCTCAAGACTATCAAGTTTCCTCTCATCTACCTCATCCCAACACATAGGTGTACAACACTGCCAAACATACAAAGCCTCATATTGTGCCATACTGATGGAAACCAGAAAACTGTTGTCGTACATGAACTCAGCTAATGGTAGACATCGATCCCAAGTAGTCTGTCTGTCCAACATAAAAGCATGAAGCATGTCCTATAAAATCTAAATTGTCCTCTCTGACTACCCATCTGTCTAAGGGTGGAAAGCTATGCTGAAATTTAATCTGGTACCCAAAGCACTATGAAGCTTCCCCCAAAATCTGGACGTGAATCTCGGATCTCGATATGATGCAATAGATATTAAAACTCCATGTAGTCTCAGAATCTCATCCACATATCTCAATGCCAATCTCTCCGGTATGTCCTTCACTCTGATGGTGGAGGGAGTGTTCAGATTTGGTCAGTCGGTCCACTGTCACCCACACAGAGTCATAACCTTGCTGAGATCTTGGCAATCCAACCACGAAGTCTATCGTCGTGTGTTCCTATTTTCACTCTATAATGAGTAACAATTGAAGTAGTCCTACAGGTCTTTGATGCTCTGCTTTTATTTGTTGACACATCATACACTTAGTAATGAACTCTACAATGTGCCTCTTCATCCCGGACTACCAGTACTGCTCTTGCAAATCTCGGTAATGCTGGGATGAATACAAAATGTCAAGTTGTGTGCCTCTATCAAAGTCAGCTGTCTTAACCCCTCATCACCAGGAATGCACACCCAGCCTCAGAAAGTCAAAATTCCATCATATCTAACTCGGTACTCACTTACTGTACTATCACCACTATCATCACCCTTTAACTACTGTCTCACTTGAGCCAACATTGAATCCTTAGGGTGCTTGGCTTGAATCTCATCTAGTAACGAGGGTCTGACAACAAGCTATGCAATCAAGGCAACAAACTCATCACTGTTAAGCTGTACTCTAGATGCTCTCAAATACATCATCATTGGTATATACCACCAATACCACTCTCGCAAACCTCGGTGCTGTTGGGATGAATATAAAATGTCAAGCTATGTGCCTATGTCAAAATCAGTTGTCTCAACCCCTCATCACCAGGAATGCACACTCGGCCTCGAAAAATCAAATTATATCATCTCTGACTCGGTACTCACTGACCATACTATAACCACTATCATCACCCTTTAACTACTGTCTCACTTGAGCCAACATTGAATCCTTAAGCTGCTTGGCTCGAATCTTGTCTAGTAATGAGGCTCTGACAACAAGCTATGCAATCAATGCTCCAAACTCATCATTGTTAAGCTGTACTCTAGATGCTTTCAAATACATCATCATTGGTATATACCACTATTACTGCTCTTACAAATCTCGATGTTGCTGGGATGAATACAAAATGTCAAGCTATGTGCCTCTGTCAAAATCAGCTATCTCAACCCCTCATCACCGGGAATGCACACTCGGCCTCGGAAAGTCAAAATTCCATCATCTCTGACGCGGTACTCACTGACGATACTATCACCACTATTATCACCCTTTAACTACTTTCTCACTTGAGCCAACATTGAATCCTTAAGCTACTTGGCTCGAATCCCATCTAGTAACGAGGGTTTGACAACAAACTGTGCAATCAAAGATCCAAACTCATCATTGTTAAGTTGTACTATAGATGCTCTCAAATACATCATCATTGGTATATACTCCGCTCAAATGTAAGCTAAGGAAGATGATGTCTTCCCACTCAACACATTAATTACTAAATTTGCTTGCTCGGTGGTATTCGATCACCATATCATAATCCTTGATCAACTCTAGCCATATCCTTTATCTCAAATTTAACTCTTTTTGGGAAATCATCTAGGTACTCTCTCATTATTGGTATGCTACTCAACTCCGGAGACTCAACTGTCACATCTCTGACATGTGCCAAGATGGTTGTGCAACCCTTGCTGATCATTCGTCTAGCACTCAACCAAGAAATCATATAAGTCGGTATCACTCGTCGTCACCCTCAAAGCAAAACTCTATACCATCAGCCAAACTGAACCATACTCTCTTCATGACGTAATCCATCCATGTTCTATATTTGGCTAAACAATATATACCCAATACAAGATCCAACTCTTTAATGTCCAATAGAATCAGATCCATCTCAATCTCCACTGAACCCATCCTCAGAAAACAATCCAAATAAGCTTTGCTGCAAACCAACTGCTCACCTAATTGGGTCAAAACCTCAATAGGTGGATTTAGGGATGACAACGCTCTATCGGCAGTCCTAGGTTACCCTAGGACGAACAAATGACCTATTCCCTACGGAGTCTAACAAGACTCTAGCTCAAGAGGAGAAAACAACAATAGTTCCTGTCATGACCTTCAGGCTAGCTATGTCCTCAACATCGGCCAAGATGAGGAGACATGTCTACTACCTCTACTGTTGTGTTTGCTACAATTGTTGTTCTGTTGTCTAACTAAAAGAAGGCTTGCTTGTCTTTGTCCTCTATGGTACTCTAGTAGAACCCTATGAGACCATATGACTAGCTCTCGACCTTTGAGTTGCTGGGAGTGGCAGAAACCTCGACTATGAAGCACCTGGATGGGATGCTATAACTCTAAGACACTCTCTGGCCATACGCCCAAATTTATCACACTAATAGCATCTGTATGGCTGCAAGAAAATAGATGGGTGGAACTGTTTTCTGTTCGTATACCTGGGTGGCCTTGACAGCCTAGTCATGCTCTGAAAGGATTGAGTTTCCCGTGAGTGTGTAGTCACTAAGGTGGTCCCCTGAGATCTTGTCTGCACTTAAGGGTAAGGACTAATATTCCTACTCTTGAACCTCTGCTCAAATCTGGATCTGTGCTTGGTCAGACCTTTGATCGTAGAACTATTCTTGCGCTTCTGATTCTAGCCTTGCTGTCCCAAGAGAATTTTCTCTACCTACACTGCAACCTGTGGTTGAGTTGGTGCCTGCGGTGCTTGCACCTATGGCTGCTGAACTATTGCAGCCTGCATCATCTGCTACATCTAACCTAAAGTAGTCTTTATCATAGCTAACACCACTAGTAATGTCTAATCCTAAACTGCTGGTGCTGCCTGAGCTAGTTGTGTCTTTAGTGCACTTTGTGGCTATCCCACTCCTGCTGCTAGCCTTGCTGGCCCTTGAACATCTAAGCTCTCATCTAGATCTTTGAATTGTACTTGGCCTCCTTGGCCACCACAACCTTTGGAAGCACTGTGGCCTCTACCACGGGCCATCTCTACTAATTGGACACACAGTCATAAGTATAAGCCCTAAGACAATAAGATCTCTAGACAACTCTATGCTGGACTATGCATGTGTAGTGAGTGTGATGCACTTGTAAAATATACTATTTTAAAATAATTTTGCACTCAATGCACACCGAAACAACCATGCTCTGCTACAAGCCTGTGAGGGCCTGCTCCTGGTAAATGGGACCCTCACTACTATATAGTCCCGATCGACCCAACGTATGGATTAATATGCTTGAGCATCCTCATTTCATGGAAAACTCTCTTTCTTCTCCTCCAGGAATCTATCTCAGAGGTAACACACATCAATCAACGTTCATATACAACATTCATATACAACATTCATCTTAATAAGTATCAATCTAAATACAGAAAAAGATCAGAAAATTCTGCTCTTTATAATTCCATCATTAATTTGTTATCTCCTCGTTTTTTTTATTTTTTGCTCTGTTTAGATGTGACAAACACATTAAACCTTCTCCGAGGTCAAGGCATGGCTACTATGTATTCCTGGTCTTCAAAGAGGTAAAAAGAATGATCAAATGGAGCTGTGATTCTGAACTATATCTCAAGATTGGCTGCATATATTAGTTGGCTAGTCTGAAATTTTTACAATGTTTCATATTCGGGCAAAAGATCACATTCTTGATCTTTGATTAAAAATAGATAAATATTACTATTCAATTACACTCTTCGGGTTAAATTTTTTCCTTGTTTATGATATATCTGTACTGTATGCCTCTGCAATGTAATTTGACGGGTTCTTGGAATTCTAGATGGTACAAAAATGGATTCGTATGGGAAGACTTGTCTGAAAATGACTTCATCCACCCTTGTCGTGATGATGAATACGTTCTCAAAGAATCATTGCTCATAGAAATTCTGAAAAGCTTTCGAAGCGGTCGAGGTGGAATACAACGGAATGGTCGAGGTGGAAGGCAAAGATGTTGAAGCTGAAGGACTTGGCATAAGGGTATGCAAAGAGGAGGGCACTCCATATTCTTTAGAGTCTAGTTCGAGATACTTTGATAGCTTGGAAGAGCTCAGTGATGGTGATGGGTCATCATCATAGACTAGACACCGGAGGGTTAGAGATGACTACCCGAGTGGGAGATTGAAAGCGTCTTTTCTTCTAATGAAGCTAATAGGATGTGGAACAAAAAGGTTCGAATAATTCAATCAAAATTAGGAAAAAAATTCGATCGTATATGTTATGTATTTTTAATCAATTAAAATTAATACCGATTTAAATCCTGAAGAGTTATTAGCAAAAATCATATACGGTAAAATCTCTCAAATTTAATATCATCAGTGAGAAAATTATCAATTGTTAGAGGTTATTAATTAATATATTATTATATAGTACATGATCATCATATGATTGGTTTTTTCTTCTACAATCATCTTCGTACATTTTGGACAGTCTGAAAGTGTCTAATATTGAAATCAGTTTGCTTCCGTTGAATATCACATCCAAAATTCAATCAATGGATGCTAGAATAATTTCATCCTTTAAGCGTCAATATCGCCGTTACCAGTTATAAACAGTCCTTGATATGAACGAACCGAGTTCCACTGATAATTATATAATTGATCAACTAACTATCATAGTGCTATGCAGCAGAGCTACTCAGGAAGAGATATTTGCAGTCTGTGAAGAAATATGTTTGATAGACCTCCTGCAGCAACAATGAATGATAGGAAGGAAGCTCCATGGATATAAGCCTTCCTGAGAAGGGAAGCTCAAATGATAGAAATACCTCAAAGAATAATCTTCAATGGCATGAAACCTCAGGCTCTCCTTCCCATTTCATTGTTGTTTGCAGGGAGGGAAAACCAGACTGGAAAATGAGAAAAGAGTTTGAAGGTACTAACACCCATCTTTTGTTGGGTGGTCCCTTGTGAATTTGTACCTGGCAGACTGATAGGGTAAATAAATATGGGAAAGAGACCTATATCAGGCAACAAACAACTTACCATAGACTTAGACATTGATTAGTTGACTTTGTGTAAATGCAGATAGATGAACCCCACCATTCAAGACAACTTGACTTTGTGTAAATGCATATAGATGAACCCCACCATTCAAGACAATTTGAATTTGTGTAGATGCATAACCAAAGGTCATCTGATACGTATTGGTATTCTTCCTGCCAGCGAGGGTGGCTGTGAAGCTTGTGGATTTCAGGAGAGGGATTCCAATCATGCTTTACTCCTCTGTCGACAGGCCTGGGAAAGTTGGTCCTTATTATTCAAACACTGTGGTTTAAGTTGGGTACAACCATGCTCCATGGCTGATCTGTTTACACAGTGGACTGGTTTCTCAATCCCGTTTCGCTGGCAACAGGTGTGGTACGTCTTGCTGTTTTCTTTTTCTTGGAGTATTTGGCTAGGTAGGAATCACAGACTCTTCAGGGGAGAAGTGGTCACCCTGGATGACATGTTTCTTACTGGTTTGAGGCATGGTTTTTGTTGGGCTAAGTTGAATCTCAAGGATGTACATTTAGATAGTTTGGATCTGTTGCCTGCAGGAGATTTTGCTTCCTTGCTGGCCAGATAATTTGTCTAGTTTCTGAAATTTTCCGATACTATAATCACTTATAGTATCCGTTAGTTTCATTTTGCTCAGCTTGTGGGTACACTTTTTCATTATCCCACACCCTTGTATTACGACTCTTGCTATTAATACAGTCGACGTATTTTCAAAAAAAAAAGACAACCTTAAACTCTAGATGAGGACAAGGTTTCTTCAAAAGATTCAAAAGCTTCGTTAACCCTTTTTGTATAGTGTTGTAGCATTCTAGCATTCTAGCATTCTAGCATTCTAGATGGATCATTATATTAATTAAGATAATGATTTAAATTTTGAGAAAATAAATTTTTTTAGTCTTTGTGTCAAATTAGCTGCTATTCATTAATTATATATCCACAAAGTCCAAAATAACAACCTTTTCCATATTCCACATACTTTTCTCCTTTGGTTCAGAGATGGCGGCGGCAATCTTGGTAAGTCTTCGCAAGAAACTTCCATTTGACGTAGCTAGAATTTGTGGGTCGGTAGTGGAAATCTTTGTTATGTGTTTGGCCACGAGGATCTCGTCTCCTTGCTTAGCAAATCCATCCAATTTGACGAGCTTTAGATGATGAAGAAGTGTGTTCCTGCCTGCTTGTATTGAATATTTTTCTGTACTCTCCATGGAGTAGCATTCAGCATCCACCTGCATATTGTCACGACCGAATATCAGACAACGTGTCATTCAGAATATCATACTACGAGTAATTCGGCTTCGTGCGGGATCTGACTCCCAAATCGAGGATCATATTAATCAATGAGGGAATCTTTCCCCGTTATGTTCCCCACTAAGAGAGGGAATATATTCCCAACTTGGGATCCGTGTTTGTGCTTTCTACTTTTGTATATAACCGTTAGATCATACGGCTTGATCTCCACCATCCATTGGGGAGCTGTAAAGGCTATATATGGGGTGCCTCCCCTCATTTGTAATCATCCAGCAATTCTTGCAATATTGAGAGTTTAGAGCTTTCTCTCCATTCTTTTGTGTGTCTCTCTCATTTCGGTTTGGTTATAAGCTTAGCATTCTAGCTAGCTTTGTGAGGAAGGCTTACTTAGCCTATTGCGAGAGCGATAGTCTAAAGCCGCACGGAGAGTTTCTATTCCGCAAAACTCTAGTCCCGTGACAGTTGGTAGCGGAGCCACGGCTCAAATCCTTTGAGAGAGAAATGGAAATGCCTACTACTTCTGATGCCAACATCCATATTGAAGAGGAGATCGAGGAGGCTCGTGTGGGGAGACTACCCCAACGTGCTCCCGAGCTAAACAAGAAGAGAATGAAGACTGTTGATCATCTGTCATCGTTGGAAGCAAGGATCACCCGTGTGGAGATGAAGGTTGCCGATGACAAGGATACGCTTGAGGAGTATGGACAACGCATAAACGAGCTCGAGTCAGGGGACATGAATGAGCTTCGTGAAGAGATGCAAGGCGTCCTCATTGCTATCCACTCTTGGAGGAAAGAGTTAGATGATTTCAAGGTAAATCTTCTTGCTGAGATCTCTTTATTTAAGGATGACTTGGTAGAAATCAGGGAGGATTTCAAGAAGGGAATTGAGCAAGGGGTTGCCAAACCCAAGCTGAAGCTGGATGTCCCAAGGCAAAAGTCATTTGGTGGGACGAGGAATGCCAACGAAGTGGACAACTTCCTTTTCAACCTTGAACAATACTTTCAAGGGGTGGGCATGGAGAGCGATGGAGATCGACTTTTCCAAGCCCCACTGTATCTAACCAATAGTGCCACAACCTGGTGGAGAATGAAGCATGCTCAAATTGAGCGTGGCACTTTGACGTTGGAGACGTGGGCAGATTTCAAAAGGCTCCTGAAGGCACATTTCTCACCAAGAAATGAGGAGCTAGAAGCGAGAGAGAAACTCTGCAAGTTGTCTCACAAGGGCGATATCCGAGACTACGTGAGGGAGTTCACGGAAGTCTTGTTGGAGATCCCAGACATGCCCAAGATGGAGGCCATGTACGTCTTTCTGGAAGGCCTACAAAGTTGGGCCAAGCTGGAGCTTCACCGACGTAACGTTAAGGAGCTCAATGATGCCATCACCGAGGCCGAATCCTTGACAGAATTTGAGAGAAAGGCCGAGAGTTCAAACCGACCTAAGCCTAAGAGTTTCCGTGACTATAAGGCTAAAGGTGGGGGAGCAGTCCATGAAACCAAGGAGTGGAAGGACAAACCTTTCAATCCCTTCACGTCCTTCAAGTCCTTCCGTCCAGCCAAACCCACATATGGTGGAGGTGAAAATCGGGCCAAGAATGAGAGACCCAAGCTCTCATATTTTCTATGTAAGGGGCCACATAGAGCTGTGGATTGCCCGAAGAGGAACAAATTAGCAGCCATGGCAAGGGAGGCCGAAGCAATGGAAGCACCAAGGATGAGTTTCATGTAACTATTGAGTGTTGTTAAAGCCTCAACCAAAGATGCCAAGGAGGAGCAAGCTGGGAGGATGTTTGCTTGACCCATAGTGCAAGGGAGGGAGTCCCGTGCATTGATCGATACCGGTGCTACTCACAAATTTATGAAGAAGGAGGAAGCACAACGGCTTGGCATCAAGTTCCAAGAGGAGAAAAGCTGGCTAAAGACGGTGAACACTCAAGTGCAGCCAATCTTTGGAGTAGCCCGAGAGGTCGAGCTACAAATGGGAGAATGGAAAGGTAACCTTCACTTCTCCATTGTCCCTATGGATGACTTTCCAATTGTATTAGGGATGCAATTCCTGGATCAGACTTTCAGTGTCTTCTGAAGGAAGCAAGTGTTGTGTTGTGCCTGTTGCTCGGGAGAAGAAGCTAAAGGTCAAAACACTATCAGCCATGCAGCTGAAAAAAGGAGTAAGGAAGCTAGAACCCACATTTCTAGCTACCTTGGTGATGGATGAAGGCACACCTGCTGATGACGAAGTGCCCATCCAAGTTATGGAAGTTCTTGGGGAGTTTGCTGATGTGATGCCCAAGGAACTCCCAAAGAAGTTACCACCCATACGGGAGTAGACCATGCCATCGAGTTAGAAGTCGGGGCCAAACCAACTGCGAGAGCCCCTTATCGAATGGCACCTCCAGAGTTAGCTGAATTACGGAGCCAACTGAAGGAGTTGTTGGATGCTGGCTTCATCCAACCATCGAAAGCACCATACGGAGCACCGATGCTTTTCCAAAAGAAGCAAGATGGGTCGCTGAGATTGTGCATCGATTACCGAGCCTTGACTAAGGTAACCATGAAAAAAAAGTACCTTATTCCTCTTATTGCTGACTTGTTCGATCAACTTGGGGATGCGAGATGGTTCACCAAGTTGGATCTGAGGTCGGGCTACAATCAAGTCTGCATAGCAAAAGAAGATGACGCTAAAACCGCATGTGTCACACGGTATGGATCTTATGAATTCTTGGTCATGCTTTTTGGTTTAACAAATGCACCTGCTACTTTTTGTACATTAATGGACAAAGTGCTCCGCAAGTTCTTGGACCGTTTTGTTGTTGTGTATTTGGATGACATTGTGATATACAGACGCACACTTGAGGAACACATCCTACATATAAGGATGGTGTTTCAAGCTTTGAGAGATAATGAGCTGTATGTCAAACGGGAAAAGTGTGCATTTGCCAAGCAAGAGGTGGCATTTCTTGGCCACATAGTGGGCAGAGGAAGGATCAAGATGGATGGTGCCAAGATCCAAGCTATCAAGGAATGGAAACCACCAAAGAAGGTCACGGATCTTCGTTCCTTCTTGGGATTGGCCAATTACTATCGGCGGTTCATACAAGGGTACTTTTCCATTGCCACACCCTTGACTGAGCTATTCAAGAAGAACAAGGCGTGGGATTGGTCGAGGGGATGCCAAGAGGCATTTGATGTACTGAAGGCAACCGTTATGGAGGAGCCGGTGTTAGCCTGACCTAACCACCTACTCCCAAATGAGGTACAAACTGATGCTTCTGACTTTTCAATTGGTGGTGTTTTGATGCAAGAAGGTCACCCAATTGCTTATGAGAGCCGCAAGCTGAATGAGACCGAGAGGCGGTACACAGTTCAAGAGAAGGAGATGATAGCCGTGGTGCATTGCTTGCGAGTTTGGAGACATTACTCGCTGGGGAGCAAGTTCGTTGTGAAGACTGACAACATTGCCACAAGTTACTTCAATTCACAAAAGAAGCTATCGCCGAAGCAATCAAGGTGACAAGATTTCTTGGCTGAGTTTGACTATACACTTGAGTATAAGCCAGGAAAGGTGAACTTGGTGGCGGATGCTCTTAGTTGAAGGGCCGAACTTGCAGCCATCAGTCGACCAGAGAGTCCTTTTGTGGAAAGGAACCGAGGGGGTATGGAGCATGACCCCCAAGCTCAAGCCTTGGCAGCACAAGTGAAGCAAGGTAAGACCCGCAGATTTTGGTTAGAGGATGGGTTGCTCTTCACCAAAGGCAACCGCATCTATGTCCCGCGACATGACAAACTTCGGAAGGAAATTATGAAGGAATGCCACGATTCAGGATGGGCTGGTCACCCAGGTATTACTCGAACTCTTGCACTTTTGGAAGATGGTTATTATTGCCCTAACATGCGAGACGATGTGGAGTGGTATGTGAAAACTTGTCTAGTTTGCCAACAAGACAAGATTGAGCAACAAAAACCTCCTGGCTTGTTAGAGCCATTACCTATACTAGAGAGACCTTGGGAGAGCATTTCCATGGATTATATCACATCCCTCCCAAAGTCTAACAACTTCCAAACCATACTTGTGGTGGTGGATAGATTTTCCAAGTATGCAGTATTCATTCCAGCCACCAAAGCATGCATGGCAGAGGAGACAAGCCACCTTTTCTTCAAAAATGTGGTGAAATATTGGGGCGTTCCGAGGTCCATTGTGAGTGATCGAGACACTCGATTCACGGGAAGATTTTGGACCTAGTTGTTCAAGCTGTTGGGGTCAGAATTCAATTTCTCCACCAGCTTTCATCCTCAAACCGATGGGCAGACCGAGTGAGTGAATGCCCTATTGGAGCTCTACCTTAGGCACTATGTGAGTGCCAACCAGAAGAATTGGGCAAGGTTACTTAATATGGCTCAATTCTCATACAACTTGCAAAGGAGTGAATCGACAGGTATGATTCTTTTCGAGATTGCTAATGGAAAACAACCTTACACTCATAGCAAGATTGCCACAGGTTATCAAGAGCCGAATCCATCCGTCTATCGCTTTGCCAAAGAGTGGGATGAGCAAAAGGACCTTAAAAGAGTGCAACTGTCCAAGGCGGCAAAGAGGATGAAGAAGTGGGCGGATAAAAAGAGGCGTCCCTTAGAGTTTGATGAAGGGGATCTTGTGTTGGTGAAGTGGATGCCTCACCAAAGCCGAGTTTTTGCCAAGTTGCACAATGGACTAGTGCGACGATACGAGGATCCTTTCAAGGTGTTGAAGAGGATCGGCAGGGTGTCATACAAGCTGGAGTTGCCACCGAGATTGGAGTTCCATCCTGTCTTCCATGTGAGCTTGTTGAAGCCATTCCAAGAAGAAACGAAAGATCCGGAGAGGGGGAAGTCCAAGAGAGCTCCCATAGCGGTGACCAATGCCCATGATAAGAAGCTTGATGAGATCTTATCAAGGCGGGTGGTGCAAAAGAGTGGGAAACATATGAACCATGTGGAGTACTTGGTTCGATGGAAAGGCGACCCTCCTAGCGAGACAAGCTGGGAGAAAGATTTCGATCTTTGGCAGTACGAAGACAAAATCAACGAGTTCTTGAGGCAGCACACAACGAGGACGTTGTCGAGTTTGGTGGGGGAGAATGTCATGACCGAATATCAGACTACGTGTCATTCAGAATATCAGACTACGAATCATTCAGCTTCGTGTGGGACCCGACTCCCAAATCAAGGATCACATTAATCAATGGGGGAATCTTTCCCCATTATGTTCCCCACTATATTTCCCACTATATTTCCCACTAAGTGAGGGAATCAAGGAGCTCACTTGGGATCCGTGTTTGTGCTTTCTACTTTTGTATATAACCGTTAGATCATACGGCTTGATCTTCACCATCCATTGGGGAGTTGTAAAGGCTATATAAGGGGTGCTTCCCCTCATTTGTAATCATCCAGCAATTCTTGCAATATTGAGAGTTTAGAGCTTTCTCTCCATTCTTTTGTGTGCCTCTCTCATTTCGGTTTGGTTCTAAGCTTAGCATTCTAGCTAGCTTTGTGAGGAAGACTTACTTAGCCTATTGCGAGAGCGATAGTCTAAGGCCGCACGGAGAGTTTCTATTCCGCAAAACTCTAGTCCCGTGACAATATACGTGTAAGAGCTTCGAACGATGGAAATTGCAGTTTAGGTCTAAGGAATTAGTAAACCCTTCAAGTAATTGTTATAAACTTTTCCATATTTTTCATGGACACTCACAGTCACAAATAGTCGCTCAAGCAAAGGGCACAGTTTCAGGAAGCAAATCATAGCCTCATCATCATACTCTGCAGCTGTATTTTCAATCCACCACAGCTCCTTCAAGTTATTAAATGGGAACTCTGAGACAAATTTGGACACTGATGGAAGGATCAATGCTTGCAAAGAATCTATGGGTTAATCTTTTCATTGCTACAGGATGCCATATCAGGTTTTGTGAAGTCAAAAGAAGGCATCTGTAATTGCCAATGTATGACGTTGTTAAAATTAGATATATGACTCATATATTCTTCAAATAATATCAGATTTCCTTTTATTTCTTCCTCCTGGAAGTTGAAATTCCTTTACGCACACACACAAGATGAGAAGTGAGATACCTGAAGTAATTACACTGATAGTATCTTCTATATTATTGTTCTTGAGTTGGATGATATTGCACAAGATTTACGGTACTTATCCTGCTGAATATGAACATAGTCTTCTGAAAATATATACAGACACACAAGATGAGAAACTCCATGGATATAAGCCTTCCTGAGAAGGGAAGCTCAAATGATAGGAATACCTCAAAGAATAATCTTCAATGGCATGAAACCTCAGGCTCTCTTTCCCATTCCATTGCTGTTTGCAGGTAGGGAAAACCTGTAAGGATCCAAACCCAGAAATTGGACCCTTACCGCCGTGAAGCTCGGAGAAGCCCAACACGTGGACCAATCCGAACTCCACAAGGCTATTTTGACTTTTCAATCGTAAATCCCCAAAAATAAAATTTAAAATAGTTATAAATTACAGCATGACTGATAAGCACTAAATATATGTCACAATAATTAACGGAGTAACATTTAAAACAGCGGAAGTCTTATTACAACAACACAAAACAACCAGTGAAACCATAACTCACAAGCCCCAAGTATCTGAAAACGAAACCAAAAGTTCAAACAATAAATATTCAACAGTGTGCCAATAAAACCATACATGTGCAGATGCTATAGTCCCAGAGAGTAGTCCCGATTCTCACACTGAACAAGAACAACTACTGATCACGATCTAGTCCTGGGAGAGAAATACAAACATGAAGGGGGTGAGATTTTCGAGAATCTCAGTAGGGGACAACAAAGTGAACTTATCAAAGGAGAGGAACGACAAGGAACTTATGAGAGAAACAACAAGGAACTTATAAGAGAAACAACAAGGAACTTATCAAAGGAGAGAAACAAACAAGGAACTTATCAGTTCATCGTTAAACCTATAAATTCTCAAAATTTTAACTTTACTGTTTAGTTTATAAAACGTTTACTTACTGGACCCGGAAACAATATAGAACTCAACAAGGGTCAATACGAAAACATGGGCGGACTGTAAATCACTTCCCGAGTAACCCCCCTAAAGAGAAACCAGAAGCCCACTGGTAGGTTTTACATATACACTTTTAAAACATCATAGCCGCAGGAAAGAAGCATTTCCATGATACGCTTGGAACCTATTTTTGTAAAGAATCACTAAGCTTTAATGCGTTTGTTAGTGTGACCATGGAATAACATTTTGTTCGTTGCTTCCATTGCTAACCCAATTATATTCTGCAAGACCCAAGTCTTTATAAACTCATAACCAAGCCTTTTTGGTACATGCACTCAAAATCTCTCATCATCACCCCTTTCTTTTTTGCCATATTCAACATCACGAGTTGTGTAAGCAATGAAATTTGTGTCTTTAATTTCCCAGAAATCCGTGGATTGCTTATATGATGCAATCGTGCTCCAGCTGCGCTACTTGGTTGAGGTTAATGAGAATGTTGATAAGTTACGTAAGAAAGCTGAAAGGCTCTCTGACATGAAAGCCGAGATAGAGATAAAGGTGGATGCCGCAACAAGGAATGCTGAGGAGATCAAAATTTCCGTTGACAAGTGGATGAAAAGAGTCGATGATGCTGTGAAGGAGGCAAAGAATTTCTTGGAAGACAAAGGGAAAGCAGAAAAGAAGAGAACAGTGCAGCCTGTTCTCTGTCAATATGTGTTATCGGTCATTGGTAGCGAGTACAGTCGTGTCCACTGAGCAGTTCATTCTCAATGTGTGGCGTAAGCCGGGGGCGCCCAAATGGCAGGCTTTCATGTGGATTGCGTGTTGGGGGAGACTCCCTGCTAAGGGTTACTTAAGTCGGCTTGGCATCCTCCCTATCTTCGACCATCTCTGTGAGGCCTGTGGCAGATTGGAAGAGGACACTAATCACATCCTGCTTGGCTGTAGGACTGCGTGGGCATGCTGGTCATTGGCTTTTAAAAATTGGGGTTTTCTCTGGGTCCAACCGCGGTCCGTGGCTGATTTGTTTGACCAATGGGAAGGTTTAAATATCCCAGTTCGTTTCCGTGGATTATGGTATGCGTTGCTGTTTTCCTGCGCTTGGAGTATTTGGCTCGGCCGCAACAATCGAGTCTTCAAAGGAGTTGAGAGTAGTGCAGCTGATATGTACTATACCGGCATGCGGCATGAGTTTCATTGGGCAAAGATGAATCTTCTGGAGTGTGCACATGGATAGTTTAGCCGTTCTACCATCAGGTGATTTTGCTTTGTTGCTGGCTTGGTAGAGTGTTAGGAAGGTGACAGTTGTAGATATTGCATTATAGCCACAGTATCTGGAAGTTTCATTTTGATAGCACTGGATAATGTTTCACTATCCTGCCATTGTGTATAGTCTGTATATGGCTTTTTCAATTAATATATATAGATATTTTTTTTTTAAAAAGAAGTGCCTCCATGGGTGGTGTGTCAATCTGAGCTTGCGTTACTGGTTAAGTAAGGAAGCATATAACAAGAGTGTGGGTATCGCGGAGCTTCAAAAAGAGGTGGAATTGGAGAGTGTGTCACTCAAAGCTCCGCCTTCAGGGCTGATACCCTTTTCATCAGGATTGATTGAAACTTTCTTGTCCAGGCGTACTACTACAGAGGAAATAATGGGGTGTGGGCAAGACCACCATGGTGACTAAAATAGGTGTCACGGAAAAAGAGAAAAAGTTGTTCGAAGGAGTGGTGATGGCGATGGTATCGAAGAATCCCAGCATCGACAAGATTCAGGAGGAGATTGCTAAGATGCTGGGATTGACGTTCGAGAGTGGCGGCGGTGAGTCTGAAAGAGCGCGCCGAATGTGGGCAAGGATGGAGAAACAGAAGCAGATTCTGGTCATCTTGGATGATGTTTGGAACAGGCTTGAACTTTCTCAAGTCGATATTCCTTATGGGGATATGTACAAAGGAATCAAGGTAATCTTTACTTCTCGAAGCAAAGAAGTCTGTAGGGAAATGGATGCTCAACGTATTGTCAAAGTTGAAGTTCTATCAAAGGAAGAATCATGGAATCTTTTCAGGGTGACTGCCGGTGATGTTGTGGACTCTCAAGATATAAACCCCATCGCCAGAGAGATTGCTGCTAAGTGTGGAGGCCTGCCTATTGCACTACTGACTGTAGGCAGAGCTTTAAAGGGTAAGAGCAAGTATGTGTGGGTTGATGCAGCTGGACAATTGAAGAAATCAGCCCCAACCAACATTGGAGGAGTTGAAGCAAAATTTTTTTTACCATTGGAGTTAAACTATAACTTTTTGGTATCCGAGGAGGCCAAATCATGTTTCTTGTTATGCTGCTTATTTCCTGAAGATTTCCATATTCCTATTGAGAGATTGCTAAGATATGGAATATCTTTAAGGACATTTCAGAATGTTGATACAGTGGAAGAAGCTAGAAGCAGAGTACACACAATTGTAAGTACCCTTATTGACTCGCACTTACTATTGAAAGATACAGGGGAAAAGCATGTGAGAATGCATGATGTTATTCGTGATGTTGCAATACACATCTCATCCAAGAAGAAAAATGCATTTTTGGTAAAATCTGGCATTGGATTGAGAGATTGGCCAAACTACGATTCCTATGAACATATCTCGGGGATATCTTTGATGTCAAATGACATTCATAACCTGCCTGATGGGCTCAAATGTCCAAAGCTGGAGATTTTACTGCTTCCAACATTTTTGACAATGCCAGAAAATTTCTTCCAAGGAATGAAAGAATTGAAGCTTCTAGACATGGAAATGGATGATTGGGGGAGTAACTTGACGTTGCCTTCCTCCCTAGGAGACCTTGGAAATCTGCGCACACTCTGCATTGGATATCACAGTTTGAGAAACATCTCAGTGATTGGAAGATTGGCTAAGCTTGAAGTTCTTAGCATTTCAAGTTATAGCATGGAGGAGATCCCCAAGGAATTTGGCAAGTTGACTTCTCTAAAGATACTTGAATTGAGAAATTCCTCGGATATCCGGCAAGTATCTCCAGGTATTTTTTCAAATCTCCGAAAATTAGAGGAGTTTAGCTTTAACTATAAGAATTGGGATTCACCAATGAATGCTAGCATTTCTGACCTACAGTTTTTGACTCGATTGACCAGCTTGGACATCAATATACCTCATGCTAGTGCCTTGACTGATGACATGCCTTTCCAAAACTTAGTCAGTTATAATATATCAGTAGGTGGCGATGCCAATGTCCGCTACGCCAAGTCTGACTTATTTTCTAGAACCTTGACGCTCAGCCTTGACACTAAATTTTCACTGCCTCGTTGTATTAAGGTTTTAGTTCTAAGAAGTGATAGTCTCTGTTTCTTTAAAAACCATGGGTTGAGGGATATCAATGACTTCCTGCATGACTTCCTCAACGGCGAATTCAATGAGCTAAAGTGTATAGAAGTTTTTGGTTGCAATGAGTTCAAGTACTTACTTGACACATCAGATCTGGCAGCTAAGGTAGTTTTCCGAAACTTGGAACATCTCCAATTCATTCAAAATGGTGAGTTCACAGAAATATGCCATGGCCATCTTCCAGATGAGTCCCTGAATAAGTTAAAAGTGCTGATAATAGTGGAATGTCACAAGATGGGTTGCCTCTTACCATCACATTTGATGCAAAGGTTTCAAATTCTTGAAACTGTTTTTGCTTTAAATTGTGATTCCATGCTCAGCGTCTTCGAAATTGAAGGTTCGATGACAAATGAACACCAAGACGTCAAGCTACTGTCAAAGTTGGAGGAACTATTACTGGATTACTTGCCAGAAATGACATGCATATGGAGGGGCCAAATCCAGTTTATTAACCTCTGCAGCCTCAAATCTTTATTCATGTCCCACTGTAGTAAACTGAAGTGGATATTTCCCCCAATCCTTTCACAAACTTTGACCAGCCTTGAAAACATTGGGATTTCAAGCTGCCATAAAATTGAAAAAATTTTCAGGATGAAGGAAGAGAAGGAAGCAGAGGAAGAAATAGTGGTATGGAACAGAAATAACAATTTGGTTTCTCCAAGTCTGCAAAACCTGAGACGGCTAGACATATCTGACTGCCCAAATTTAACAACCGTCTTCCCCCTCTCGCTAATCAAACTAGGCCTGGTTCAACTGGAATCAGTCGAGTTACATAAATGTTTCAACATAAAAACAATAATATCGACAGACCTCAAGGAAGCAGAAACTACAGAAAGAATCGTTTTCCCTCGTATGAGTCGTTTGATACTTGAATCTCTGGACAGCCTCGCATGTTTCTGCCCTGCTCATTGCACCATAGAGTGGCCAGTGCTAAAAGACTTGGAAATTGAAGGATGCCCTGAAATGGAGACATTTGGTTATGGAGACCAAATAACACCAAATCTGCAAGAAGTCCAAGTTGAGAGCAAGGAACGACTATGGAGGGGGGATCTCAATTCCACTGTGCAATACGCCTTTAAAGAAGGTTCCTCTCAAAGGCAAGGTCGCTGAGTTCAGAGCCCGCATCCTAAACCAATCAAGGTACCCCTTTCTTATTCTACCTAGTTATTTATAGCCACATCCTATAATGCAATGTGATAGCAGTTATGCCATTCAATTGGCTAGGGATCCAGTTTTCATGGAAAGAGTAAGCATATTCATGTGAGATTTCATTTCCTAAGAGATTTGGTGAATGATATTGTTGTGGAATTGAGGTATTGCAATTCACAAGAACAAGTTGCAGATTTGATGACAAAGCCACTTAAGCTGGAGCAATTCGAAAAACTTCGTGATAGGCTTGGAATGGTTAATGCTTCAGAAGTAAGCTAAATACATATGTTTTTAGCTTAAGGGAGGGGATGTTAGCTATAGGTTTGTTGTTTCTGTTTTGAGTTTACTGTTTCTACTAGTTTGTTATAATAAGACCTATTCTTTAGCAACTACTCAGGCTTGTAAAAGGCTATGAATATCCAGTAGTCTGTCGAATTGAACAAGAAGCAGATCCCTCTATTCAGTCTTTTAAGCTCTCTAAGTTTTGTTTTCAACAATCACTCCCAACAAATTATTAAATGTCACTCCTTTACACACAAGTTCAGGTCTCCTCCTCTTTCCCTTTCCATCAATGCCAGTGGAAGCAAGACAATGAGGACTTCATAAGTATCTGTGTTTAAGGAAATGATACAAAATTCAACTCATATTATCTCAGCTCATAATTGGCCGGTAAGCTTAACAAAGATTGCGCCTCAAACTTTCAACCACTCCAGACACACTGTTATAGCATTGTTCAATAGTCTCCAGCGAGCAAATTGATAAAACAAGCTTATTATTAGGCAGTTTTGAAGTAGGAGCAGGTGGTCCTAAGCAAACCTAAAACTTGTGCTAGTTAGTATCTTTAAATTAACTATGACTTTAAGATTGCAAACGTTGAATCAATAGCTGGCAAAAGGATCAAGTAAGATGCCAATCACATTCTTGTTTCGTGTTGGCAAAGTTAGGTTTTACATCTATAGAAAACTAAGCACAAAACAAATCCATCCATATGGTCCTGCCCAATTACTTGTTATCTTCTTTTTGTGGCCATTAATGAGCATGATCATCTTCAATGCTCTTCCTTGTTTAGTTTACCAATTATTTATCTTTGTCAGTGGATAAACTAATCAAGAGACTCAGATTTGGGAACTCAATGCATATGAAAAAGTTATCATGTTTCCAGATGCATGGCTTCAAGCTAGTTATGTGCCTCAATCTCTCAAAATATATGCGTTGACAGATACAGACAGAGAGCAAGTACTTAGTCTATACATAGATCAATTAGTTGATCCAAACCAAAATTTAGACTCAGATTAAAGATTTAAATCTAAAGTTGAGCTGATTTTTTTTGGTCATACTCAGGACATATTTTTTTTTATGAAATATCGAATATGTATTAGTATAGAGCAATACTACAAGGAGCTGGACAAAGAATCATTGTACCGGCTCAATGGACAAAATGAAACTGACAGATACCGGAAGTGAATAACGGGATCTGAAACTTTCCTTATTGACTCAGGACATACTGAATGAAAATAAAGGAAAGTAAAGTTGTGCCATCATAAGAACATGCACCAGGCTTTAACAACAAAAACCAGGAAAATCTATTTGCCATCAAAATTTTAACATATTCCCCATGGTGCAAAGTTTATTAGAAACAAACAAATCAAAAAGTGTACTCATTTGAATTCTGCAGTATTCACAACCGTAAGCCCATCAAGTATAGGCTTCAACGTGAGATGAACATGAATCTCCGCCCAACATTCTGAAGATGGTGCATAACAGATCAAATTCAGCAAGAAATCTCCCAATACCTGCTGAATTCTTGCAAGATCACCATACATGTCACGGTCCAATATAATTGGATTACAGTGAAAATGCTGAACAATATAATTCGTATTAACTAGACACACTTGTATCTGAAATTATTCTTGTATTGATATGGATTTGTAGTAACATAAGAAAATAAAGGAAAATAAAACTGTGCCATCAAGTATAGGCTTCAACGTGGGATGAACATGAATCTCCGCCCAACATTCTGAAGATGGTGTGCATAACAGATCAAATTCAGAAAGAATCCCCCAATACCTGCCGAATTCTTGCCTGATCACCATATATGTCATGGCCCGACCCCCAGTTCTCAGCTCAGAGTATCTGAATGTGTATATGCATTTATAGGATCACATTTGCAATGCTCGATTAGGCTTTTAAGATTCAAAAGATATATTTTGTTACAAACATAAACCCAAAACCTCTCCACTCCTTTCCGGCCCCGGTTTCTAGTCTTAGCAAGTTCGGATGTGTATGTTCGTGTGTGGGATCACATTTGTAAGGCTCGGTTGTGCTTCTAACTACATGACCCAAAAAATATACTTTTTTATGATAAAAATTGAGATATATTATAATAAAAAGAAAAAATACAGAAGCAGCGTGACCAACAAGGGTGTGGCCAGGCCATTTAAATAAATTCTTTTTACATACTAGAAATCAGAAATCTAAATCCCCTAGAACAGAGAAATTCATTTCCAGCAAAATGAAAATTACTCAAGTTGTTCTTGGCCCATCAAAATGAGTGATGAAGAGCCTTGATGAATAAGTATTGAACAGAATCACTAAAATTGAGGAATATCCTTTTATTTCTGTCCAACCAGATATACCAGGCACAAAAGAAGAACATGACAGACCAAAAATTTTGATGGTTCTTTGTTGGAGCAAAAAAACTCCATTGATGTAATAGGTTACTGTAGAGGAAGGGGCACACCAGGAGCATCCCACCACTTCAAAGCTAGACTCCAAACTTTCCAGGAATCCATGCAATTGATGATGATGTGATTACAGTCCTCAATACAATAAAGACATCTTGGACAGAAGAAATCAGTAGGTGGGAGTATACCAATTCTAGCAAGCAGTAATTTCAAAGATAATTTATTCAAGCAAGCAAGCCACAATATGAATTGAGATTTTAGGGGCACCTTCCATCTCCATATCAAAGACCAATGAGAAGTTGGAAATCGAATAAGTAGATTTTCTGCCAAAGATATGCATACCTTAGTTGAGAATCCATCCGTTTTGTTATTCCAGCAGAGAGCATTTGAAGAATGAGCTGACGGGCAGAAATCAACAATCAATGAGTGAAATCTTTGGAGTAGAATTTCTTCCCATATAAATAATGGTCTTCGCCAAGAAAGAGACCAATGCCAAGAAGAATCGAAAAGATACCCCAAGTTGGAAATTACAGAATTTTGGGATAAAGATAATGAGAACAGTCTTGGAAAGAGAACCTTGAGAGAGTCTTTTGAACACCATCGATCTTGCCAGAATAGAATTTTCTCACCATTCTCAACTTTCCATCTGATAACATCTCTTACATATGACCTCTTTCCATAAAGAATTTAAGATATGTCATTAGTATTTGATTATGCAGTTAGAAATTTAAATAAGTTGTATTCCTAGATTAGGGAAGATTTTATTATATTTTTGGTTAATAGGTTAGTATATTATTTATATTTTTTTTTAAATACCAAACATGAATAAGAGGGACTTAGCTCCCAAAGTTTAATATTTTCACTTTCCAGTTCGCATACTTTTACACAGTTTCTTCGTATAGCCCATGTCCTCCCCCTACAACCCAAAAAAATGGTTCTCCCCCTACAACCCAACAATTTGGTAGCGGAGCAGGTTTTCTTGAGGGACCTGTGAGAATGGAGAGTGAAACACAACATGATTTTAGCCAATATGCCCCGCCATCACTTGATGGGAAAAATTATCAACCATGGGTTATTCGAATGAAAGTCTATCTTGATGCTATGCATCTTTGGGAGGCTCCAAAAGAAGCTGGTGGAACAAATGAAAAAAGACTATGATAGTGCATCGGCGTTGATGAAAGAAGAATATGATAATGCATCGACATTGGTGGCACAAATAAAAGAAGACTATGATAGTGTATCGACATTGGCGACACAAATAAAAGAAGATAATGACAGTGCATCGACGTTGGTGGCACAAATGAAAGAAGACTATGATAGTGCATCGACGTTGGTGGCACAAATGAAAGAAGACTATGATAGTGCATCGACGTTGGTGGCACAAATGAAAGAAGACTATAATAGTGCATTGACATTGGTGGAACAAATGAAATAAGACTATGATAGTGCATCGATGTTGGTGACAAAAATGAAAGAAGACTATGATAGTGCATCGACGTTGGTGGCACAAATGAAGAAGATTATGATAGTACATCGACGTTGGTGGCACAAATGAAAGAAGACTATGATATGACAGTGCATCGACAATGGTGGCAAAAATAAAAGAAGACTATGATAGACTATGATAGTGTATCGGCGTTGGTGGCACAAATGAAAGAAGACTATGACAGTGTATCGACGTTGGTGGCACAAATGAAAAAAGACTATGATAGTGCATCGATATTGCTGGCACAAATGAAAGAAGATTATGATAGTGCATCGACGTTGGTGGCACAAATAAAAGAAGACTACGATAGTGCAACGACGTTGGTGGCACAAATGAAAGATGACTATGACAGTGCATTGACATTGGTGGCACAAATGAAAGAAGATTATGATAGTGCATCGGTGTTAGTGGCACAAACGAAAGAAGACTATGATAGTGCATCGGCTTTGGTGGAACAAATGAAAGAAGACTATGATAGTGCATCAGCGTTGGTGGCACAATGAAAGAAGATTATGATAATGCATCGACATTGGTGGCACAAATAAAAGAAGACTATGACAGTGCATCGACATTGGTGGCACAAATAAAAGAAGACTATGACAATGCATCGGCGTTGGTGGCACAAATGAAAGAAGATTATGATAGTGCATCGACGTTGGTGGCACAAATAAAAGAAAACTATGATAATGCATCGACGTTGGTGGCATAAATGAAAGAAGACTATGATAGTGCATCGACAATGGTGGCACAAATGAAAGAAGACTATGATAGTGCATCGACGTTGGTGGCACAAATGAAAGAAGACTATGACAATGCATCGACATTGGTGGCATAAATAAAAGAAGACTATGACAGATTATGACATGTATCGGCATTGGTGGCACAAATGAAAGAAGACTATGACAGTGTATCGACGTTGGTGGCACAAATGAAAGAAGACTATGATAGTGCATTGACATTGGTGGACAAAATGAAAGAAGACTATGATAGTGCATCGACGTTGGTGGCACAAATGAAAGAAGACTATGACAGTGCATCGATGTTGGTGGCACAAATAAAAGAAAACTATGAATGAAAGAAGACTATGATAGTGCATCGACGTTGATGGCACAAATGTAAGAAGACTATGATAGTGCATCGACGTTGGTGGTACAAATGAAAGAAGACTATAACAGTGCATTGACATTGGTGGCACATATAAAAAAAGACTATGATAGTGCATCGGCATTGGTGACACAAATGAAAGAAAACTATGATAGTGCATCGACGTTGGTGGAACAAATGAAAGAAGACTATGATAGTGCATCGATGTTGGTGGCACAAATGAAAGAAGAATGTGACAGTGCATCGACGCTGGTGACACAAATGAAAAAAGACTATGACAGTGCATCGACATTGGTGACACAAATAAAAGAAGACTATAACAGTGCATCGGCATTGGTGGCACAAATTAAAGAAGACTATGACAGTGCATCGACGCTGGTGGCACAAATGAAAGAAGACTATAATAGTGCATCGATGTTGGTGGCACAAATGAAAGAAGACTATGACAGTGCATCGGTGTTGGTGACACAAAAAGAAGACTATGATAGTGTATTGGCATTGCACAAATGAAAGAAGACTATGATAGTGCATCGGGATTGGTGACATAAATGAAAAAAAACTATGACAGTGCATCAACATTGGTGGCACAAATAAGAAATTGGTGGCACAAGTGAAAGAAGACTATGATAGTGTATCGGGGTTGCACAAATGAAAAAACACTATGATAGTGCATCGACATTGGTGACATAAATGAAAGAATACTATGACAGTGCATCAATGTTGGTGGCACAAATAAGGCATTGGTGGCACAAATGAAAGAAGACTATGATAGTGCATTGACGTTGGTGGCATAAATAAAAGAAGACTATGACAGTGCATCGACGTTGGTGGCACAAATGAAAGATGACTATGACAATGCATCGACGTTGGTGGCACAATTTAAAGAAGACTACGACAATGGATCGTTGTTGGCAAATTCAACGGTGGCACAAATGAAAAGATATATGAAAATTCTTGTCAATTTGGGAATATGCAAATACTACGACAAGGAGGAGGTTGTTAGAATTGCAGTTAGTATTTGTTTATACAGTTAGTATTTGATTATATGGTTAAAAATTTAAATAAGTTTTATTAGTATTCTTAGATTAGGGGAGATTTTATTATATTTTTGGTTAAGAGGTTATGATATTATTTATATTTTTCTTTAAATATCAGACATGAATAAGAGAGACTGGGGCTTCCATATGAGCTCCCAGAGCTCCCAAAGTTCAATAACTTCTTTCTCAAGTTCGTATGCTTTTACACGGTCCTTCTTATAATCCATATCCTCCTTCTAAAACCTAACAAAATCTTCATTGCTCAACAATGAGTTTGGTAAGAAGCCTAGATGACCTCTTTCCTTAATGAATCTTCATTGCTCAACAATCTCCACATCCATTTGAATAACAATGTTTTGTTTTTGGCATCAATAGACCCAATACCGATTTCCTCCTAAGACCTTTGTTAGAAATGATCAACTACCAGGAAGTACCGAGTAAGCAATTTAAGTACAAACATATCTGACCTGATTTTTCCTAACGGTTTTTTCCGTTCTGACGAAGAAGAAATTGACTTCATTTGTAACAGCAACATTTACCAGGAGAATACAAATGCCCTGGACCAGGAACCCTACAGATCAAAGAGTTCCTTGGGCTAAACAACTTGACGAACCAGAAGCAGAACGATTCATGACCATTGATTTCATAAACGGCAAGGAATGACTGCCTGTATGGCCTGAATCACTGTAATTGTTTAGTATATTTATGATCCCAAAAAGTGGTTTCTTGCAAGTCAAGTAACCTCCACGAAACTTCATTATAACCTCTAATATAATGTACTGATTCCCTTGAGTTCATGTTTAGTTTAGGTGTGAACTTGCAATTATGTATACATTAAATTATATTCTTCGATTGGTGTATTTATCTGTAATAAAATTGTTCTACTGGGCAAGTTGATGGTTAGGTTGGCTTGTAGAGAAAGAACAATTGATGTAATAGAAAGGGAGATAGCCTTCTTTATTTATTTATATATAGATTTTACCAACAGTAGGATTGCTGGTAAAGGAAGTACAAAGCCATGCACATGCATAGTACTAGTATCATATAAGAAGGCTCGTAAACCAAATTGAGGAATTAGGGACTACCTCCTCCACCAGATCCACCATCACCATATCATCCTCCTCCAGACTCACCATATGCTCCTCTACCAGATCCCACGCCTCCGCCTCCGCCTCCGCCTCCGCCAAACTCATCATCAACTGATCTGAACCCACCACCACCATCTTTTTCTCCTCCAGACTCACCACTTGATCCTCCACCAGATCCAACACCACCATCGTTTCCTCCTCCAAAACCACTATCATCAGGTCTGCCATCAGAACCTCCACGTCCACCTCCACCTCCACCTCCACCTCCCGGGCCATCAACTTCTCCTTGCATTGTTCGACATTCTACGAATCCCAGCACCATAACAGCCATCACAGCCAGTGCAAGAACAGGCTTAGAAACTCTCATCATCTCCGTCTGCAACTAAAAACCCCTCAAGAGAAATGTTTTGCTTGCCTTCTTATGGAGTATTGGGTATTTATAGGGTTAAGCTTGATCACTGCCAGCAAATTATTAAATATCACTACTTTACACACAGGTTCAGGTCTCTTCCTCTTTCCTTTTCCATCAGTGCCAGTGGAAGCATGATAACGAGGACTTCATAAAAATCTGTGTTTAAAGAAAAGATATAAAATTCAACTCATATTATTTCAGTTCATAATTGGCCGATAAACTTAACAAAGATTGCACCTCAATCTTTCAACCACTCCAGACACCTATAATAGCGGTGTTTAATCGTCTCCAGCAATATTGATCAAACAAGCTAGTCAATACGCAATTTTGAACTAGGAGCAGGTGGTCCTAAGCAAACCTAAAACTTGTGCTAGTTGTGAAGCTTCCACAAACTTAATATCATTAAATTAACTGTGACTTTAAGCTTGCAAACCTTGAATCATCAGCAGGCAAAAAATCAAGCAAGATGCCAATCACATTCTTGTTTCGTGTCGGCAAGTTTAGGTTTTACATCTATAGAAAACTAAGCAGAAAACAAATCCATCCACATGGTCCTGTCCAGTTACTTCTATCTTCTTTTTGTAAGTTCACATTTGCTAAACAATTCACTGTTGGATCAATCCCACAGCTCTATACGATTGTTTCACAGCTAAGAGAAAACAAATTTAGTTTTCTGCACTTCAAACAAACTTCTAGAAATCAAACTCACTCCCTCAAATGCCATGATTTAGAATCTTAGTTTCTGGATTTTTCAGAAACCATGAAGAACACTAAGAACAAGAAAAATATGGTATTATAAACCCAGGAATAGATTCTTTGGTTTTGGCTATAATCACTCAAACTGATTTTTATTGGTTTTTATCAAACTAGAACCAAACTCAGAAACATAAATAGATAGGGGAGACGTTAGATTTTTTTTTTTGAAAGGAGTCGATGTATAGATGATGAAGAATATACAACAGGAACACAAATGGTAAGACAACGATTGACTGAAATACACAGCAGCTACACAAATGTATGTTAGTCCATCAAAGCCTATCACCTCAAAATCCTATATAGATTTTCTATCGGTAGGAGATCCATGCCGTTGAAATCCACATTACAGGTATTAGCTTTGACCCAGCCTACACCATGAATCAGGCTTTCAAAACAGATATCCATTGGGCATTTGTAAGTGTGCTGGAATACCTTTTTGTTCCTACTAGACCACAGACCCCAAACCATTGAGAATAAGATGATGTACCAAATCTGTCATTGTCTATGATCAGTGGAGAAGCCATCCCATTGGATAAATAGATCTTTTATACACCGTGGCTGGACCCACTGATATCCCCATTTTCTGAATAATATGGACCAGCAAAGCCAAGCTGACCGGCACAGCAGTAGGATATGATTAGCATCACTTTCAATCTCCTCACAGCTTGGGCAAATGATCTCTGATTCAGGGAGAATCCCAATCTTCACGAGATGTGCTTTGGAACTGAGTTTGTTCAAACAGGCAAGCCACATTAGCAACTGGTGTTTGGGAGCACCAGATCTTGCCCAGACATTGAGGATAGGTTGCGAGAAAGGAAGACTGCTTTTCTCTTCCAGAAAAAGGTACCCATCCTTCACCCTGTAGTCCTCACAATTTTGCCCCCAGCCAAATGAATCATCTGTCGATTCAGTGAGAAGAATACCCTGCAGGAGTTGCATCAGGACAGCCGCCAACTGTTGTTCCCAATCAAAAAGCGACCGTCGCCAAGATAATCTCCAAATCCAACGAGAATCTTCAAAATAACCAACCTGGGAAATAAATAGATTTTGTTGCGTGGATACCTCAAACAGTCTGGGGAATTTAGCAGAGAGGGGTTGGTCCTCACACCAAAGATCTTCCCAGAATTTAATACATTCACCATTCCCTGCTTTCCATCTCAAATTGAGACGACAGCTTCTAGCCATCATAGTGTCTTCATTGAGGCAAGCTGATATACTGCGCCATATCGGGGAGATCCGATGTGTAGCAAAAGTGAGACCGTCGACTGTGAGGGAGGGATGATAATGATCGACAATGATACGTCTCCAAGTTTGATCCTTTGCCGTGAATAACTTACAACACCATTTAAGCAGCAAGGCAGTATTCCGCAGCTCGATAGATCCCACGCCTGCACCCCCAAATTTCTTGCTAAGACAGGTGTGTTGCCAATTGACTTTGTTTAAACAGCGCTTGTCTATCCTCCCCTTCCACAAGAATTGCCTAATGAGCCGCTCAATTTCTCTCCTTATACCCTGTGGCATTAGTGAGGGGAGACGTTAGATACTCACAAGCAGAGGTAGCCTTTTCATTCATTTCTTTACCTACAATATGTTGGATTACATATTTATATCAAAATAAAGTTGAAGTTGATCCGTGTTTTTTTTACATATTTTCAAAACAACGATATCATTAAGTAAAACAATTTGGACTGCACCCTGTAAATAGAAAAACAACTTTCATGTTGCACATGTGAACTATCCTTACAACCATACCTAAATATTTGAACTAGACTTATGAAAAAACATGATGGGCATATATGTAAGATCTCTTTGAAGAGTTCAAGCTACTGAGCATAGTCAGATTGTGTGTGGATTTGTCTAGTTGTATAGTCTAACCTATGGAGTAGTCATAGTTGACTATTTAACCAGCAAGTTAGGCAGAGGACGAGAGCATTGATAGTTTGACTGAGTGAGGTGACATAATCATTGAGCCTAGGTGTCATATGTAGGTTTCCTAGAGTGTTGTATTAGTGGTTATGAGTCAATGGTGTGCACAACATGTCGTTTTGGTGGTATTAGCGTGCATTAATGTGTTGTCTTAGGTATGTGAGTTATTCGGGACCTAAGTCCAGTGAAAATATCTGTTCTTGTCTTTGTGACCCGTGTGTGTTTACTAAGCCTATTTTGAGTAGTAATCGGCCTCTGAGTCAACTTACCTGTTGTGGGCTCGATCACTATTTATCAAGTCCATTTTTATATATATTTTTTAAAAGTTTATTTTAATGTTTTAAATTTTTAAACATCATTTTGGCCCATTTGGAGCATGTTTGACATCTTAAAATTTTTCGGTTTGAGTTTTCGAGATTTTTGGATCCTGGGATCTAAATACCTAATTTGGGCCCAACACTTAGAATACTTCTTCTACAGCCCAAAACACCTCTCATTCCTATTTATCTATTATTTTATTTTTTCTCTCTCTCTTCTCTTTTCAAGTTCACTCCCAACATTCACCTTCAAAGTGCACATTTAGCACCCAAAATCCACCCACATCAATTTACAACCCAATTTGATGCTTGGGATTTATTCCAAACATAAATCCTAACCATTCTGAATGGATTTCTACTGGTGTTTTCTTGGTTTGGAGCAGATTTGGCCAGTTTGGGAGTTTTAGGGCAAACTCGCACTTCTGTGGTAATTGCTCGTTTTCTTCACTTTCTTGCCCAATTTGCTATTATTTTAACTTACTGAGATGCTTCCTAAGGTGTCTTAATAGTTTGGTTTACTTGGTTTTTGTGAGGTTTGATGGTGTAGGAGCTTTGTATGATTTTGGGATTTGATCCCAATTGTCCCATTGTTGTTTTTTATGATTGTTGTTGGTCCCTTTGAGCTTGCTGAGTGTGTTGATGGGCTTTGATGCCATTTGCTTTCCTTGGTTTGTTTTGTGGCATGGTGATGGACCTTTGATGCCCATTCACGTTTGGTTCGAGTTGTGAGTTTAGTGTTTCCATGGCTTGCTTGGAGTGTGTGAGGCTTGGTGTGAGTGTAGGAAGGAGTCTTAGCAGTTGGTTTTCATTCTAGAGTTATTTTCTTGTTTTGTTCTTTTGAGTTGGTTTAGTTGTGTGCCTGACTTGTAGGTGGTCTGTCGGGTTCGCGATAAAGGCAAAAATATGAGTCTATATTTCATTGCACAAAATTGATTTGTTTTTATTAATTAAAATTTGGATGAATGTATGATTTCGAATGGAGGCAATATGTTTATGAATGAATGACTTCGCATGATAGGTTTATTATTTGTGTAGGATATTTATGATGCCTAAAATGTATATCTATAAACTATATGCATGCTTATTGTCACACACCGGAACCCAAAATTTCATGCAACATTCGCGTACTGCCACATCATTGGCAATGCCTATAGTAAACCTACAAGAATAGTGGTAAAATAATAAATAGCGAAGTTATATTAAAACAAAGGTTTAAATTAATGCACAACAGAAATAATATAAAAGACTAATGTCTCCAAGTGACATCACAAACCCAAACACAATTTAGAATAATGACTCTTTCACACTAAAATACCCTAAGGGGTAACATTATAAATGTAATATACTTTTAAATTACCTTGAGCATGATGACTTGCTGATTGCTTCTCACTATGTCTGAGAGTGAGCTCCTATTGAACTATCCTGCAACCAATGCCATAAATATGGCAGAAGCCTACTAGGTGAGCTGATGTGATGTCATAAATGACTCCAAATGTGAGGACCCGTTCCCGGTAAATGGGAATCTCACCGCCGCGTAGCCTCGATTGACCCAACACGTGAATCAATCGAAGCCACGCAAGGCTTAATTTAATCTTACAAATCACAAACCCAAAATTACGTATCAATTTGAATTTTTATAAAATAAATTGGAGCATAGCACGTTTCAATTTAATCTCGGCTTAAACATTCAATGGAGTCATATAAAAATCAGTGGAAGTCTTTAATCTGCGAAACCATTACTCACAAGCCCAAATGGACTAACACGTGCCCATGGCACTCAAACCAACTCATAAATCAGTCATGTGAATCATACATGCATAATCATGTACATAACCGAAAATAAATCCACAACGAGTGCAATTCAGAGAATGAAATCCAACACAAGCATGTATGCTCATAATACAATAATTACAAAGCATGCCGAGTCTCCAAAACGTGTGAATGCATAGTCCAGCCCTATAGAAAGACACCGGGACTAAACCTCTGTGACAACGTCTAGACGATCACGTACTAGCCCTGAAAAGGGGAAAAGAAGGGGGTGAGATAATAAAATCTCAGTGGAAGTTACAGCGTCATACACGTAGCCGTGGGAATAGAGGCATAACCAAATCAATTTGTTAAACATACATGATCAGAAAATTCATTTAATCATCCATGCTCGCTATAATGCATATAACCACAATAAATTCCAGAAATGCATAAATGACCACACAGACAAAATCTTATGCATTTTAAAATCCACATTCATCAGAATCAGTCGGGCTAATACGTCCAAAACTAACGGGGCAGACATTGGTTGCTTTCGGACTACCCCCGCTAAAAGGTAGCGCAAAGCCCATTGATGGTTTTAATTCCATTTCGTCAAAACATAATAATATTCAGAAATACCCCTTACCATCAATGTTATCTGTAATTAAATGGAGCAAATCATCTATCACATTCAATTACTCAGCATGCATGCATAGAACATTTCATCGGTACCAGTAAATGACCCTTCGGGTCCAATGTATCCTGCTAGTCGTCACTCAGCTAGGCACACAATTAATGTCCTCCGTAACCCTCCACAACAGTAAGTAACCATTCCCCTTTACCTGGGAATCCTTCCAATTACTTACCCTGATTGATCAATTAGCTGCGTCCGTCAATTCCACAATTTTCCTAGAAAATATGTATATAGTTCGTATGTAGGAAAATTACAATCGTATACTAAATCAATCAGTCCCAACAAGGGACATTCTTACATGTAAACACACTTGAAAATCATAAATTTCAAATCACAGATGCATCATACGAAAATTACATGACATTGGGCATCAATCAAAACTAATTTGGAGTGTTTCCAGCTTACGGCAAAATACCAAATATTTTTCCAGAAATATACGAGACTGATCAAAAACTGAATTTTTTTCCAGAATATTTTTCCAGAACCTTTCCTTTGTGTTTGACACTCCCCTAATACCAAATTCTCCTCAGAAAGAATCCTCAACCAACACACAATTGAATGGATTACATATCCAATTTAAAGACTGAACAAAACTGAGTTTTTCCAGAATATTTTTCCAGAACCTTTCCTTTGTGTTTGACACTCCCCTAATACCAAATTCTCCTCAGAAAGAATCCTCAACCAACACAAAATTGAATGGATTACATATCCAATTTAAAGACTGTACAAAACACTCTCACTTGGGATGAAAATCCAGCAACAAACACATCACCAATTGCCCAACATCCAATGCATTGACAAGCATACGTGCATAGCATTTTAAGGTAACGTTTCATGCATAAATCATGGCACACACTAGCATGATTTCAGAACGTACTTTCCAGTTAAGCCTCTATTCAAAACAAATCATGTAAGTCACATTTTAGCTTATCGAAATCAAACATTTCGTATACACGTATGAAACGTAAACTCCCACCTCTTGACGCGTAGATTCTCCGGCGATACCTTTGCCTTTGTCGAGAGTCAAACCACCACCTATCAGACATTAAATCACAGACATAAACTAAGGGAAAAACAGGGAACAAAAATTAACAAAATACAACCTAAGGACCCTTAGCACACACTCACCTAGAAGGCACACTAACAACACTCTAAAACAACCTTAGGCATCATCAATGCCTCTTAATCTCAATCCCAAAGCAAACCAGAATTCTAACCTCTAAAGCAAAACCTTCTGAAAACAGAGGTGTACCACCCCATCATTGCTGCAAGAAACTCACATTCCAAGCCACCCAAACTCAAACAACAATCCTCAAGCACAATAATCAGTCAACAACAACCAATTCATCAAATCCCTAGAATGATCACACACATACCAATTTCCAGAATCTCAAACCAAACTCTACAAAGCATTAAACCAGAACAGAACATCAGGGTAGGCTAAGAACAACACCAGAAACATCAAACAACCAAGAATTTAACTTGAAAAACCAGAAATCACAACTTACCTCCAAAAGCACCAAACTCGACCTTAAGCAAAACCTGCCCAGAAAACACCCTTCTAGGACTCCTAACAAGTGGAGAACCAAGGGAAAAGAAGGGGAAGTGATAGGGTAACAATAACCTATCAAATTCTGGTGAAAATTTTGGTGAAGGAAAGATTTGTGTAGGTTTGTAGAGAGAAAGGAGAGGAAAATCGGGAATGAGCAACAAGAGAGAGAAAGGGGAAGGAGGAAATGAGGTTCCAGACTTAAACTTGGGTATTTATAGGCTAAGGTTTGGGCTGAAAAATTAAACCAAAGGATTGGGCTAAGTTGCAGGCTCAAACCTGCAAAGAAATAGCCCAACGATCAAACGGAAACTCGATAAAATACGTGTGAAGTTCGGAAATATTTTTAAAACGTCAAATGGCTTAATTGGGCTTGTGTTTGATTAAATGGGCTCACAATTAGCAAGTTGGGCTCGATGAATAGTAACGGGTTCAAAAAAATCAGAATCAGCCCAAAAGGCCCACGATCACTCAACACGGACCAGAAATCAGCTCGACGGTTTTCCACTGACTCTACCCTAAACCAGCGCACTAAACCACTCACACGACACATCTAAACACACTATAGGCTTTAAATACATCCTCGGTCGACACTCAGGTCCAACCAACACGCTGACTCGACACTTGAAAAGGGCGGGGTCTCACACCAAATTACCTCCTTAGTCAGTATGATAATATGTAGTAAGAAGGGTAGAATGCTCTAGGAGGATGGAATCAAGTCCAAGCAAGAACTGTTACTACAAGAATGTCGAGTGTACGTCGAGTCCCTAACATGCCCTCCAATTTTCAGAACAAATGATATTGTAAAGGATTGTAACCAAATTGTAATTGAATGATTGTAAGTATTAAAGAAAATGAAATATTGTGTTGTTTTCTTCAGATAATCTAATCATGCCTATATGCCATGCTCGAGCCATGGTCACGAGCCCTCCTTGATATATGAATTCCGTTTCAGTCTAGGTACCAAAAAGGGGCTGCCTGGTATGAGAGTAAGCACTCAGAGGGGTTAGAATGTCTGAAGAACTCTTCTCTCAGCCAGCTCTTTGATAACCCTAGTCTTGGACTGCAAATGTTGTCAGCCCTTAACTATCCTCGCCTTTCTCTCATGTTTTACTCACCAAGTATGTTTCCCCTAATATGTCTCATCAAGTGCGTTACTCACAAGATTTGTCACTCATGTAATAAACTACTCTCACCGGCTTTGAAAGTAAGAATCTACTCTATCAAGTTGATCAGAAACAATAGAAATAGAATCTATGGATTTATGCAAAGGAAAGATAGATTGAAAATGAAAATTAACTAATGATAAACCGAGGACTCATATGGGGGCTCGAGACTGGCTACAGGTTAGGACCGGAATAAAGTGAGTTAGCTTAACATAATTCGACAAAACACAAAACTGAACTAAATAGAATTCTTGATAAAACTCTCGATGCCAGACTACAGGCGATCTGGACAATATATATACTCAAAATTGGATCTTGCAGGATCCATTGATAAATTCTGAATTAATATTTTGTTTGTCAAGAACTGGAAAATCTTAAAAGCAGCGACAATACAAAGTAGGTATCTTGGAGAAAATCTAGCTAGATGTTTCAGAAGAGGAAAGTCGGTTTGTTTGAGTCACGAGCATGCCTTTAACGCGTGTCCGGTCCTTCCACTTCTTAATGTCCGAAAATCTCAAAGACCCTGATCTTCACCTATTTTAAGTATTTTTAGCTACAAAATGTACAAATATCTCGTGACCACAATTCATAATACATAACAAAATAAATACAATATTTAGATCAATTTAAGTGAAAAATCTATCCATAAATATCAGATAAAGTCAGCATAATAAACACCCTATCATGAGGAGACGAGAGAAATATGCAAAATATTTTACTTGCAGTCAGTATCATAAAATATAGGCATGTTGGCACACAACAGTTCATTGGCACAACCATTCAAACAAGGTGGCATAGTCACAATCGTCATACAATGCAATAACATAATTCTCAATCATTTAAGACTGTGACTGGCTAGCAATATCTCTCAGTCCTTATGGCACTAGGAATAAGACTAGGATCCATCAGTGACACTCTACATCTAGATCCTTACATGTCTCTCGCCATCTCTTTTGTTATTACTTGATTAGTCTCAATAGGTCATGCACACCTCTTGGCCTAGTTCCATTGATGATTCCGGGATGTTAGATGATCGTAGCTCTACCTATTCGATATATTAGGATATCCTGTACACTAATATTATATTATAATAAAATATACTCCCTATCTCTCCTTATATCTCCTTTGGCAAATCCATGCCCCATTACTATACTTGGAGACTTCTCAAGAGCCGCATTGGCTACCCTATGCTGCTGCGATGTTTGGTACATCTCATGCTTCCAAATGTACCAAAACATATCATATGCACTTCCATTATTATAAATAGACACGACACATTTGAGTAATTCATAACATAGCACAACAATCCAAGCATGAGGCAACACAGGCAACACTTAAATATTTTATAGTATATGCAATAATTCAATTCATTAATTTGTTATCTTTTTAGTTATTTTTACTCTTTTACTCATGCCAGCAATCAATGAAGTAGAAATGTCAGAACCCGAACCCGATAATTGGGCTCATCACTGCCATGTAGTCCCAATTGGCCCAACTCATGGCCCAATTAAAACCACACAAGGCTTACCCTCAAATCAAATTCGTAAAATATATAAAATTTGCATATAAATTAAAACCTTTTAATTTTCTTTAAAAAGGAGCATGTATTCAACCGGAAACCTCGACACAACAAAATCAACCACAGAGTGCAATTACAAACAGCGGAAGCCTTAATTTCACACACAACAGGCCACACGGCCCTAAACATACTTTATCAAAATAAATCCAGTAACATGCATCAACCCAAGCCTACTAAGGGGTCACAATCTCAATGAGCAAGTATGCAACAAGATAAGCAAGCATACACAGATCCAAAATAATAAAGATAGTGTCGAGTTTTCAAACGTGTCATATGCAGTAGTCCAGCCCTAAGACAAACCAGAAATCTCGACCTCAAAAATAAGTCAGCTATATTGGCTCTCAACCTAGTCCTGAAAAATAGCAACAAGAGGGGGAGTGAGATCTCAAGGACCTCAGTGAAAGTCACAGCGTCATAAACAATTCCGGTGGAATAAAGGCATACACGAAAACCAGTATAAACATTTTGTAATAAAAATCACAGTAAGTCCATGCTACTAATCATGTAAACAATCTCACATTGAATATAATCAAATGCATATGCATGAGTTTGATCATAACACCATGTATCACAGACCCATGCCCAATAAGTATATAAATCTCAATTTTCATTCTCATGGGCTACTATGCCCAAAAACTATCGGGATGGACCTCTAAAACTGCTCCACTGATAACCCCGGCCAAAAGGAAATCAGGAGCCCACTGGTGGCTAATTAAATGCACATTTCCAAAATATTAATAAATCCCCTACCACCAGCGTTGTCCTCTGGAAAAGTGGAGAAATCCACTATCACACGATTCCCAACGCACACACAACTCGAAAAGCAAGAAGGCACATGTAGCCTATCACATCCCATACTCCCACAAGGCATACATAACCCATCGGTACTCCTAGGCAAGGGATTATCCTTCTATCTAAGGATACTCATCCACTTACCTTCGCATTGGCCAAGCGCAGTCCGTCAATTCCAAGTCATACCTAGCAAATATAGGTATACGTTTTCTTTGCAAACATGCAGATCAATTCTCAAATTATGTCATAATATAAATAAAATGTAGTGCAATCAAAATCAAATCAAAGACTTCCTAGGAGTCCCAACAACTCAAGAATTCGATGCGTCGAATATTCTCAAACATATTTTAATCATATCACAAACATGCGTATAGGTTCAAATAAACGTTTTATGCATCATAAATATATCTCGCACACAATGAACCTAGCATGCCAAGTTATAAATAAATGTACGTATTGCCTCCATTCAAAAACAAGCATTTACCAATTTTAATTAATAAAGCAAAATATTTCTGTGCATGTAAATGAAACATAGTCTACCATCTATTGACGCGCAGACGACTCGACGGCTAAGCCTTTTCCCTTATCAATCGCTGAAATACCAACTAAACAATCATGCATACAAAATCGTACTAAGAACAAATCCGAAAATAATAAACTCGAAAAATGACAAGAATTAAAAATAACCTAAGAGACCCTTTAAATACTCACTCTAAGTCCCAAATTATTCAATTCAACCTCTAGAAACTCAAACCACTCAATTTCTTAAGAAAAACAACAATTCCCTTCACATACTCAATCGATCCTAAGCTAAATTTCCAATTTCAAGCTCCATCATCATCAGAATTGGTTTCCTAAATCGACCAACCTTCTCTACAACATATAAACAACCTAACTCAAGCAATGACATCAACCAATTTCATCCAATTTCATCCAATTTCACAAAATCACATAAATCCTGAAATTACCAAAATGCCATCGACACCCAAAATGATCAAATGATGTTTTCAAGCAATCTAAAGTATCAGACTATGTTAATGAATATCTAATCATGCTAAATCAACCACAAATCGGCCAAGAAAGTGAAGAAATCAAGTAAAAACTCCTAAAATCCGAAAATACAAAAAAATACTTAAATAAATATAAAACCACCATAAATAAAACTATTACCTGAAGAAATATAAGGAGAAGGGTTAGGATTAGGTTTTGGAACAAGATCCACTCCTTAATTTGATGTAAAAATGAAATAAGGAGGATTTTTGTGTTTGGGAATTTTATGGGTTTGGGGGGAAGTCTCGGCAAAAGGAAAGAATGAGAACAATGGGGGAAAAGCTGCCCACTCCCGTAGAAAGAGAGAGGAAAGGTAAGTGGGGCAGTTCTGGAATTTTGCTCTTTTGCTATGACTTTGACTTTGACTTTCACTTTGACTTTTGATTTTTGACTTCTTCTTTTTTTAATTTCTCAAAATCTAAAATAATTATAAAATAACTCACATATACCCCAACTGGGCCAAAATAAAATTTAAAAGCTCAAAATGTGAAAATCAGGCTTTTAAAACGTAATTGAGCTCGGAAAACCGAAATCGAGCCCACGAAAGGTAAGTCGGTCCAAAGACTTCCGGTCACTCAAAACGGGCCTACAAAAACTTAGATGCGGGTGAAAGGAGTAGAATGGGCTATATCCTCTGGACTCAAACCTTAAACAACGCACCAATCGACTAATGCACGTTAAAACACCGAAACGACACATCGTGCAAATTATCGACACATCACAAACGACATGACATTCTAGACATTCTAAACCTGACACCTAGGCTCTATGACTATGTCCAGGTCACTCGGTCAAAAGGTCAACTATGACGGTCAAAGAGTTAACTCACTCAAATCGACCAATCCAAACAATCTGACTGAATCCGAGTGCTGACTAGACTATCAAAAAGACGGGGTCTCACAAGAAAGGTCCATCCAGTCAAGATTTTTTAAGCCCACAGTTACCCCATAGCTCGCTAGACCGATTCTTTGAGGCCTATTACTTGTAGGTATTGACTTACACATGCAGTCATTACGAATTTCTCATTACCATAAACTAGATTACATAATAACACATAAAATTACATGCATATTTCTCTTTTCCAACGCGTTTCAACCCGACAACCAACCCAAGACTAAACTAGGTAGTTTTTCTATTTCTCCTTATTTTTATGAATCTTGTTCGAATCATCAAATCAAGTTCAAATCTAAAAAAATTAGTACCATTAGATTCTAAATAAATTCTAATGTATATATTTTTTTAGTTTTCCAGAATTATCCTCAATTTCTTTCTATTTTTCCTATTTTTAAAATCTTTTCTGATTTTTTAACATTCTTTTGAATTACTTAATTCCGACCAATCATAATGCACTATGTGATAGCACCAGACGCTGCCACATCTACTCCTGAAGCACCCAGATTGTGTCATGTGGCTCATCCTACACATGCTACGTCGACAAAACCTAAGGTTCGGACTCTATTTTGGTAAGCCTATTAGATGACACTTCGCCTGCGTATCCAGGAGACATATCGTCTATTCTAGCCTTTAAATAACTTATCATACAAAGTGGCCTTAGAGAACCTGTCGTCTGAGGTCATCTTCAACCTCCAACCTCTAACTCCAGTAAGACTTGCAAATTCAAGAAACCCAAAATATGATCCACCAATATACACATCCCTATCCCTCAAAATTCACTGTAAAAAAAAGATGATAAAATTTCAAACTCGCCCATACCAAAACTCCTAAATTTCATAAACTAAATCTATAGATTCAGTCAAAAGTATGCCCGGATTTCCAAGATGAAAACTCACCTGATTCCGATTGTAGTATGATAAGAAACATCACAAAAAAAGGTTGAGGATATCGGTTAGTATTTGATTATACAGTTAAAAATTTAAATAAGTTTTATTAGTATTCTTAGATTAGGGGAGATTTTATTATATTTTTGGTTAAGAGGTTATGATATTATTTATATTTTTCTTTAAATATCAGACATTAATAAGAGAGACTGGGGCTTCCATATGAGCTCCCAGAGCTCCCAAAGTTCAATAACTTCTTTCTCAAGTTCGTATGCTTTTACACGGTCCTTCTTATAATCCATATCCTCCTTCTAAAACCTAACAAAATCTTCATTGCTCAACAATGAGTTTGGTAAGAAGCCTAGATGACCTCTTTCCTTAATGAATCTTCATTGCTCAACAATCTCCACATCCATTTGAATAACAATGTTTTGTTTTTGGCATCAATAGACCCAATACCGATTTCCTCCTAAGACCTTTGTTAGAAATGATCAACTACCAGGAAGTACCGAGTAAGCAATTTAAGTACAAACATATCTGACCTGATTTTTCCTAACGGTTTTTCCGTTCTGACGAAGAAGAAATTGACTTCATTTGTAACAGCAACATTTACCAGGAGAATACAAATGCCCTGGACCAGGAACCCTACAGATCAAAGAGTTCCTTGGGCTAAACAACTTGACGAACCAGAAGCAGAACGATTCATGACCATTGATTTCATAAACGGCAAGGAATGACTGCCTGTATGGCCTGAATCACTGTAATTGTTTAGTATATTTATGATCCCAAAAAGTGGTTTCTTGCAAGTCAAGTAACCTCCACGAAACTTCATTATAACCTCTAATATAATGTACTGATTCCCTTGAGTTCATGTTTAGTTTAGGTGTGAACTTGCAATTATGTATACATTAAATTATATTCTTCGATTGGTGTATTTATCTGTAATAAAATTGTTCTACTGGGCAAGTTGATGGTTAGGTTGGCTTGTAGAGAAAGAACAATTGATGTAATAGAAAGGGAGATAGCCTTCTTTATTTATTTATATATAGATTTTACCAACAGTAGGATTGCTGGTAAAGGAAGTACAAAGCCATGCACATGCATAGTACTAGTATCATATAAGAAGGCTCGTAAACCAAATTGAGGAATTAGGGACTACCTCCTCCACCAGATCCACCATCACCATATCATCCTCCTCCAGACTCACCATATGCTCCTCTACCAGATCCCACGCCTCCGCCTCCGCCTCCGCCTCCGCCAAGCTCATCATCAACTGATCTGAACCCACCACCACCATCTTTTTCTCCTCCAGACTCACCACTTGATCCTCCACCAGATCCAGCACCACCATCGTTTCCTCCTCCAAAACCACCATCGTTTCCTCCTTCAAAACCACCATCATCAGGTCTGCCATCAGAACCTCCACCTCCACCTCCCGGGCCATCAATTTCTTCTTGCATTGTTCGACATTCTACGAATCCCAGCACCATAACAGCCATCACAGCCAGTGCAAGAACAGGCTTAGAAACTCTCATCATCTCCGTCTGCAACTAAAAACCACTCAAGAGAAATGTTTTGCTTGCCTTCTTATGGAGTATTGGGTATTTATAGGGTTAAGCTTGATGACTGCCAGCAAATTATTAAATATCACTACTTTACACACAGGTTCAGGTCTCTTCCTCTTTCCTTTTCCATCAGTGCCAGTGGAAGCATGATAACGAGGACTTCATAAAAATCTGTGTTTAAAGAAAAGATATAAAATTCAACTCATATTATTTCAGTTCATAATTGGCCAATAAACTTAAAAAAGATTGCACCTCAAACTTTCAACCACTCCAGACACCTATAACAGCGGTGTTTAATCGTCTCCAGCAATATTGATCAAACAAGCTAGTCAATACGCAATTTTGAACTAGGAGCAGGTGGTCCTTTGCAAACCTAAAACTTGTGCTAGTTGTGAAGCTTCTACAAACTTAATATCATTAAATTAACTGTGACTTTAAGCTTGCAAACCTTGAATCATCAGCAGGCAAAAGGATAAAGCAAGATGCCAATCACATTCTTGTTTCGTGTCGGCAAGTTTAGGCTTTACATCTATAGAAAACTAAGCAGAAAACAAATCCATCCACATGGTACTGTCCAGTTACATCTATCTTCTTTTTGTAAGTTCACATTTGCAAAACAATTCACTGTTGGATCAATCCCACAGCTCTATACGATTGTTTCACAGCTAAGAGAAAACAAATTTAGTTTTCTGCACTTCAAACAAACTTCTAGAAATCAAACTCACTCCCTCAAATGCCATGATTTAGAATCTTAGTTTCTGGATTTTTCAGAAACCATGAAGAACACTAAGAACAAGAAAAATATGGTATTATAAACCCAGGAATAGATTCTTTGGTTTTGGCTATAATCACTCAAACTGATTTTTATTGGTTTTTATCAAACTAGAACCAAACTCAGAAACATAAAAAACAACAATAATCAGTTTGGAACTCTGCATAATAATAAATAAAAAAACACATGACGAGTAACAAACAAAACCTCCATCCGCTCTCTAAACCCCATCCTGCCATCCACACATCTCATAACCCATACCCCTTCCCATCTCAAGAACATCGATCAGATCGCGGTGCAGCTAGGATACCAGTTGACCCACTTCCTTCTTCACCAACCACCAGAGCAGTGCGCCCAACAACTACTCCCCTGTGGAAGCAGACACGGGTGTTCAGTTCAGACCGGTACACTTCATATTTCATAGAAGACATTCCAGCACACTGGAATTCTAGTAAGCTCTTCAAAGAAATTGCAGCGATTGAACCCGTCGCTGACGTTTTCATATCCAATCGTAAATCCACCAAAAGTTTGCGTTTTGGTGGATGATAAGCTTTTTCCTGTGAACATGGTGGAAGTTCAGGAAGGAGATTATGGGGGCCCGAGGTTTATAAAAAAGGAACAGTAGAGAGTGGATGCAACAGATCACCTGACCAGCACTATCATTCTTCTGTAGCTGTAGAGAAGGAGAAATATGAGGAAGACAAGGGCAGCACACTTTTTACTGAACCAAGGGATATGTGTCACTCGGCAGTGACAAGGGACATAGATATGGGAGTGGGTAGGCCTAACCCAACAAAAAGGGATGTAGGTTTTTCTGTTACCCATACCAGTGGATTAGTTGGGACCACTCACAAAAGGGTGGGAAGTTCATCACACGTGTTACACACTAATGGAGGACTTGCTAGTATTTCTGTACAAAGTGAGGGGTCTTTGAGTAATCACACTGCTCCAGAAATGTCCAAGCAGCCAGGAGGAAATCACACCGATTCCCAGCATCAGAGTTCTCGCAGAGCTGTATCCGAATGTCTACCTCACACTGCTGCAGATGAGAAGGTGGATTTCACTAGGCTGTATCAGGAGATAGTCTTTGCTAGGATGAGGAATACAGGATCCAAGGAGTCTTGTTCAGCAATAAAAGGAAGGATCGCTGCTACTAAGCTGGGTAAACAGAAAAAAATCAAACATCTCAAACCCAATGGTGGCCTATCATCAGGTAGAACCAGCCAACAGGCGGCGGGAAGGATGTCCCCAATGGTGGACGAACCATCCTTTTTACTAGCTCAGCACGAGCTGGATGACGGTGCACTAAGGCGGTCAGGAGCCAAAAGTCCCGAACCTACTACTTGCCCTGTTGAAACGGAGACTCAGCAAACCTTAGAAGTTCTGGACATGTTGGGTCTACGCCGTATGCAGACGAAAGATGTTATTCGATGTAAATTAAAGACAGATTATTGAGGAAGGTAAGGAGTGGCAAGCCCACTGCACTTAACGGTTCTTTGCAGGTTGGATTGGCCAGGGTTGTTCTTTCTTTCAGATGATTAATTTGGCCATATGGAATATCAGAGGATGCAAAGGTAACATGAAGAGTAACCAGATTCGTGCTTTGATTAATAAAGAACATATTGATGTTTTGTTCTGTGTGAGACAAAAAAGGCTAGTTTCACCGACCGCCTAGCATGTCGTTGGTGGCATGGTCAGCATGTTCATTGAGCGGCAATAGATGCACATGGAAGCGCGGGAGGCATTGTGTGTTTATGGGATGATGAGAAGGTACAGACTGTTGCTATAGAAAAATTTGAGCGGTGGATTTTATTGAAAATGCGGTTGAGGACTTCAGGTTTCTGCTTTACGTGTGTTGGGCTCCATGCTCCCAATTCGGCGACAGAGCGTACCATTTTATGGGATGCGTTACATACCCGGAAATCTATGGACTCTAGTCCGTGGGTTATCTTAGGTGACTTTAACGAGTCCGTTCATGTGCAGAAGAGGCTTGGCAATTCCTTCAATTATGTGGCCGCACAACGTTTTCTCACTTCCATCCATCAGACAGGGCTGATAGATATGCCCCTCCACGGCAAAGAGTTTACTTTGTTCAGTGTTCATAGCGCCTCACGAATTGATAGAGTTCTGGCATCCCCAGAGTGGTGTGTGCACTTCGCTAACCACAGGTTATATGCAGGAGAGAAGGGATTGTCTGATCATGTACCGCTGATTGTGAAAGCAGATTCTTTTTTCTTGGGTAGGAGGCCTTTCCGTTCATGGGACGTGTGGTGGGAAGACAAGCAATTTCTCGGGGTAATTGAGCAATATTGGCGAGAGGCCGGCGCAAGATTTCCTGGGGCTTTTACCGTGGTTAAGAAAATGGCTTTTCTGAGAAAACAGTTAGCGGCTTGGCATCAAACTATGTTCGGAGGTTTAGAGGTTCAGTTGAACGCCATTTTGACAGAACTTGACTCCCTAGATCAGAATCGGCGAGACTGGGAGGCTGCATCGTGTTGAAGATATGAAGCTTTACAAAGTCAGAAATGGTCTTTGAAGAAGCAATTGGAGGATATGTGGAGGCAGAAGTCTAGACAAACTTGGCTTAAATTGGGAGATAAAAACAACAAATTCTTTCACTCTTGTGCCTCCATCCGCTGCTGCTCCAATTTCATCGGCGCTGTGAAGGTTGATGGAGTGGTGCGAAACTCACCTCGTGATATAAGATCTGCAGCGGTTCGGCATTTCAAGGCAGCTTTTGCGGGTGAGGGAACCAGGTGGCTAGGACTGGCCCGTTTACATCTGCCAAGAAGTTCTACTGCTGCGGCAATTACACTGGAAGAACCTTTCAGCGAGGAGGAAATCAAGAATGCTGCGTGGACTTGTAGCAGTCACAAGGCCCCAGGTCCGGATGGATTTAATTTTTATTTCATTAAGAAAGCATGGGATGTTATTGGAGGCGATATAGTGACAATGGTGCAGGAATTCTATTCCACCGGAGAACTACCAAACGGTATCAATAATAGCTTTATCACACTAATCCCCAAGGTTGCAGGTGCAGAGGATTTTCATTCCTATCGTCCTATTAGTCTCATTAACGACCTGTACAAGATTGTTGCTAAGTTGTTGGCCACAAGACTCAAGCGGGTAATGGAACAGTTGATCTCCCCATTTCAAACAGGCTTTATGGAGGGGCGATACATAGAGGACTCCATCATGATAACCAACGAACTTGTTCATACAATGAAGAAATCCAGACAGTGGGGATGGTGTTTCAAGTTAGATTTTCAGAAGGTGTATGATTCAGTGGATTGGGTGTTTTTACTTGATGCGATGGACATCATGGGTTTCGGAGTCCAATGGCGACGATGGATGTTGGCATGCATCTCCACAGCACGCTGCTCAGTTATTATCAATGGGGCACCAACGGAAGAGTTTGCCACAGGCAGGGGGTTAAGGAAAAGAGATCCATTGTCTCCTTTACTATTTAATCTGGCGGCAGAGGTGTTATCACGCATGCTTGGAGCTGCTGCAGATCATCATTTGTGTGATGGTATAGCGATTGGACACTTGCGGCTCTCGCACCTGCAATACGCGGATGACATCATACTCTTTAGCCAGGGCGATCAGCAAGGATTATTCGGTTTAAAACGACTTCTCTGCTGTTTTGAATTGTTGTCTGGATTAAGGATTAACTTCTTCAAATCTGGATTGGCAGGAATTAATGTGCCACAACAAGAGGCTAGAGACATGGCAGCAGCTCTTGACTATCGGCTACAGGTAATGCCTTTGCAATACCTCAGGGTCCCTCTTGGGGCCAATCCATGTCGACATAGCACCTGGGCTACTGTAATTGCCCGATTNGTAATCTTTCCATTTTCTGATAATTCTATCAATTCCCAAGTGTCGTTCCTGTTTATTGCTTATATTTCTACATCCATAGCTTTCCTCCATTTCTCACTTTTTACAGCATCTTCAAACCGAGTGGGATCAGCTGCAATTGTGAACATGTCTAGTTGAGCTGCATTCTCTTCTTCTAAGAGTCCTTCTCCTGTTTCATAGTCCTGCATCCAAACTGGTGTCTTTCTACTCTTCTTTTCTTCTGAACTAGATGAGCTTGTTTCCTCTAACGTACTAGACAAATTATCTTCCTCTTGAAAATTTGCATCAATTTTAGGTTCATCTCTGCTGTCATTAATCTCAGTTGTCTATTTTCCATTATCTTCTCATTCCAAATCACGCATGACTACTTCTTTATGCTTCTCATCCCAATCCTAACTTTCATTTTCTTCAAAAATGACATCTCGACTTAATATAATCCTTTGTGAAATAAGATCATAAAGTCGATATGTCTTTGATTCCTCACTTACTCCTAGCAGAACACAAGTTAAACTCTTATCATCCAGCTTTGTTCTTTTACTATCAAGCACATGAACATGTGAAATACGCCCAAAGACTCTAAAATACTCAATAGAAGGCTTAACTCTACTCCAAGCTTCTTTTGGAGTTTTATTCTTGACAACTAAAGTTGGACTTCGATTCAAAACATGTACTTTCCAATTTATTTCTTCAGATCATAAAATCTTAGGAAATTTTTTTCTGAGATCATGTAGCGTACCATATTCATAATGGTTCTATTTTTCCATTCTAAGACTCCATTTTTTGCAGTGTGTGTGAAGCTGTTAGCTGTCTCTATATACTATTATTATCACAAAAATTATTGAATTCCTGTGATGTGAACTCGCCCCCATGATTAGTACGTAGACCTTTAATTGATGCAGTTGTCTCCTTCTCAACATGGATTTTAAACCTCTTGAAAACATCAAAGGCTTTTGATTTTTCTGTCAAGAAAAAAAACCCATGTTTTTCTACTATAATCATCGGTGAAAGAGAGCAAATACCTTTTCTTACTATTAGATTTGATTGGTCCGCATATATCAGCATGTATTAACTGAAGCACTGGTGAAGCTCTCCAGGTGTTTTGCTTAGGAAAAGATCCTCTTAGTTGTTTCCTGTTAAGCAATCCTTGCACAACCTTGAAGGAGACTTTAGTTCAAGTAAACCATTCACCATTTCCTTTTTCTTTAGAGTTTTTAAACCATCAAAACTCAAATATCCATATCTGCAATGCCAAAGCTGCACTTTATCCTCAATAATTAAGTTAGATATATCAGTATTGGAATCATGTTTTCATTTCAGGTGAGGTGGAGTGTACGCGTCCAACTCCGTCGAGGAACGTTGCGTGGTCTAGAATGATGTCTAGTTTTCATGTTTTCATGTTTTCATCAGAACCCTTAATATAATCTACTAATTCCTTGCGTTCATGTATAGTTTAGGTGTTTACTTGAAATTATATTCTTCGGTTGGTGCATTTGTTTGTAAAAAAATTGTTCTGTTTGGGCAAATTGATGGTTAGATTTGCATGCAGAGAAAGAACAATTGATGTAAAAGAAATGGACAAAAGCCTTCTTTCTTTATTTATTGATTGGTTTTAGCTTTTAACTACCAACAGTCCGACAGGAGGATTGTTTGTTAAGGAAGTACCAAGCCATGCACATGCATGATACTACGAGATCATATATAAGATCTCATAGGCCAAGTTGAGGAATTAGTGTCCGCCGCCAATTCCTCCACCGCCGCCAATACCACCTCCTCCTCCACCACCTATACCTCCACCTTTGCCACCTCCAAAACCTCCACCAGCTCCACCGCCTTTACCTCCACCAAAACCACCACCGCCACCTGATCCTCCGCCAAATCCACCACCGCCACCTGATCCTCCTCCTACACCACCACCGCCACCTTTGCCTCCTCCAAACCCACCACCACCACCAGCACCGCCACCAAAACCTCCACCAGCACCTCCACCGCCACCAGCACCTCCACCAAAACCACCACCAGCACCTCCACCAGCCCCGCCACCTACTCCACCACCTTTGCCTCCACCAAAACCACCACCAGCTCCTCCTCCTTTGCCTCCACCGCCACCAGCACCTCCACCAAAACCGCCACCAGCACCTCCACCAGCCCCGCCACCAACTCCACCACCTTTGCCTCCACCAAAACCACCACCTGCTCCTCCTCCTTTGCCTCCACCGCCACCAGCACCTCCACCAAAACCACCACCAGCACCTCCACCAGCCCCGCCACCTACTCCACCACCCTTACCTCCACCAAAACCGCCACCTACACCTCCACCTTTTCCTCCACCAAAACCCCCACCAGCACCGCCACCTTTACCCCCTCCAAAGCCACCACCGCCGCCAGCACCTCCTCCGCCTCCTATTCCAACTCCACCACCTTTCCCACCTCCAAAACCTCCACCATGCAACTCATCTTCAATGTCATCATCTTCTTGCATTATTCGACATTCTACTAATCCCAACACCATAATGGCCATCACAGCCAATGCAAGAACACGCTTTGAAACTTTCCCCATCTCTTTCTGCTACTAAAAAACCCCTCCAAGAGAAATGTTTTGCTTGCCTTCTTATGGAATATTGGGTATTTATAGGGTTGAGCTTGATCACTGCCAACAAAGTATTTCTTTCCCTTTCTCTTCGATCAGTGCTAGTGGAAGCATGAGAACTTGGACTTTATAACATTCGGTGTTTAATGAAATGATACAAATTCAACTCATACTATCCCAGCTCATAATTGGCCGGTAAGCTTAATTAAGATTGCTCCTCAACTTCCAACCACCCCAGACATACTGTACTAGCGTTTACTCGTCTTTCCAGCAATATTCATCAAACAAAGGTAGTCAATAAGCAATTTTAAAGTAGGACCAGGTTGCCCTAAGCAAACCTGAAAACCAATGCTACTTGTGAAGCTTTCAGGCACTCAATATCTTCACATCAATTACCTCATTTTGCTTGCAAACGTTGAATCAATAGCAGGCAAAAGGATCAAATAAGATGCCGATCACATTCTTGTTTCGGGTCGGCAAAGTTTAGGTTTTACATCTACAGAAAACTAAGCTGACAAACAAATCCATCCACATGGTCCTGTCCAATTCCTTCTATCTTTTTTTGTGGCCATTAATGAGCATGATCATCTTCAATGCTCGTCCTTGTTTACCTATTCTTTACCTTTGTCACTAGATAAACTAATCAAGAGACTCCGATTTGGGAACTAAATGCATAAATAGTTATAACCCACATAAAACAACAGTAGAATATAGTTGAATGTAGATTAACGTCAATTATACATACTCCATGATACTTATAATGGTCATTCTGTAATGTTTCTTATAATATAAGACAACTATATTTCATCAAAATTTCGCTTCATATCCACTGCAAAGCACCGAGTTTGAATTATTACTAACTAAAATTATAAAAATCAAAAATCTTTTCCTGTATATATCCAGTGGTAATTCCTATCTTCTATTTAGAATCCCCCTTTTTTCCTCCTGGACTGTGTTGAGGGGTTTTGGACGAGAAAAAAATATCAACACGAGAAAGAGTTTACATTACTTTATCTACATACGCTATGGTTATAGCTTAAAGGAAGTTGAGAATTGAGTTTTATTTCAATGAATAAATTAATGAATGGTGAATGTAAGCAGTATCACTATCACAGAATAATTGAACGAATATATAGACATATTAATCAAGTAATCAAAATGAGTCATTAGATTGTGAATTGAAGGATAACCTACCTCTGGAATGACGTGGCACGTCCTTGCCACAAGATCGAAGCGAAACCACCTACTACAATTAAGTCTCGAAACAGGCAGTCCAAATTCTTCATTAATGAAGAGAGAGAGCATACTAAAATCAGGTAACGAGAATTATTGTGAGCTGGGGCATTTGATTTATTACATGAAAAATCATATATGAAAGACAGGCCCCTGATGATGCAGTAAACTGTATATTGGCAAATATTTTACAGTGATCAGAATAAATTCACATGGTATTACGCATACATATATATACTTGCAGCCATAGAAAGATGAAGATTAGCACAACAGAAATAGCTCTTTTTCGATTGAGGACTCTACCTCAATCTTATGAGTTGGGATGCATTTGTAAATACAGCCATTATTCTACTGCTTTTGGATCTGGAATCAACATCTGCGGTTAGGCGGGTGCCTCTTTTCAGGTTGCCCCTGACTGGCAATTCAGCGACCTAACATGGGTAAGTTAGCGATTTGCTCTAGAGAAGAGAGACAGGCATAGTTAAATGCTAAGCGTAATGGTTGTAACAGTCTTACAGCATAGAGACTAGTGAAATCAGGATGCTTTGGCGCCAAGGGGAAGTCCATATAAAAGTGGCTTGAGAACAAGCTCAGATCACGAGGCAGGCTATGAGGTTAAAATTAAAAAAGAGTTTAGGGAAATTTACAGACCAAAAATCCTAGTTGACACGCCTTGCGCCCCACCAATAAGTGGGAGTTCAAGGATAACTAAGAAATAACATCTTTCTGATTCTCTGATGTATTGTACTTCACCACCCATGAGCTTTAAAATCTTCCTGCACATGCTCAGACCTAGACCCTCTTGGGTCCTCCATTGACTGCCATGGAACATATCTTGGACTAAATCGGACGGAAGACCTTCACCGGGGCAGACCATCCTTCATAATAGAACATCAATGTCAGTAAAAACTTTTAAGTTGCGTGATCCAACAAATAAACGAGAAGGATGATGAGCAACCCTATTTGATCGTGCCCCATTCATAATCTCATTTATATACAAGTGGCAGTACAAAAGAACCTGGTATACTGAAGGTTCATAACTGACTCCATGTCAACTACACAGATAAAACACAGTAACTAGGGCTTCTTATACAAGATTCTCGCTTCAAGCTATTGATTGACCCAATTTCTCAAGTTATATTCTTTGGAAGGTCACAGCCTCACAGGAAACCAGCAAGTAGTGAACATATATATTTTCAAAAAAAATAGTTAATATATACATAGATATATTAGCTGATCCTAGTCCATGCTTGGCAAACACTATTACCCTCGTTTCCCAAATAAGTAATCGTAAAATTGCAGAGACACATCAGGTTATCATGGTTCAACATGTATGGCTTCAAGCTGGTTATGTGCGTCAATCTCTCAAAATATATGCTTTGACAGGTACAGGCAGAAAGCAAGTACTTAGTCTATACATAGACCGATTAGCTGATTCAAACCAAAATTTAGACTCAGACTACAGATTTAGATCAAAAGTTAAGCTGAAGTTTTTTTTGGTCATACTCAGGACATATTCAATGAAAATAAAGGAAAATAAAACGGTGCCATCATAAGAACATGCAACAGGATTTAACCAAAAAAAACAAGGAGAAACTATTTGCCATCAAATTTATAACATATTCCCCATGGTGCAAATTTTATTAGAAACTACAAACCAAAAGGTGTACACACCTGAACTCTGTATTCACAACCGTAAGCCCATCAGGGATAGATTTCAACGTGGGACGAACATGAATCTCCACCCAACCTTCTGAAGATGGTGCATAACAGATCAAATTCAACAAGAAATCTGCCAATACCTGCTGAATTCTTGCCTGATCACCATACACCGCGAGAGTTTTCACTTCTTCAGGAATATCACGAATCAATTGCAGATTTCTTTCCCTCAGCAATAGCATCACTTGGCTGACAACAGCATTTATGACACCCCCAAGCAAGAATTCAGCCTTCTCAAGCTCCAGTGAACTGATTAAGAAGCAAATGGAGTATTCTCTTTCATCATCTACACTAGAATTTAAGAAAAAAAAATGCACTTGAATGCATTACATAGTAGTTCAAAAGACCGATAAATATTCTCAATATCAAATGTTAGTTGTTTTCATCTAAAACTCATTGATTCCTTATAACAACCCCAGAGTTGCGAGAGTTAGATATGAAAAACCAGTTGAACTATTGTGAAAATGTAGAACAATATAATTCACATTAACTAGAAGCACTTGTATCAGAAATTATTCTTGTATTAATATGGATTTGCAATAACGTAAGCACATATATTCCAAACATACATAACTTTTTAAGAGGTTAGCAACACTCAAACAACGGCTTCATTCTTAAATGATCTTTACAAATAAATCAGTGATTTTGCAGGATAAAAATTCTATCTTATGATGCTAATTTGTCCAGGAAAGAAACTCACCCATTCTCGATGCTCTCCAGATTAACATCTTCTATAATCTTAGATATTTGCTTCTCACAAGCGGCACTAGTCTCAAGAAACTGCTTTTGATCTTCAGTCAAATCCGTGCCTTCTAAAAGCGAGTTAGTAAATCGTATGCCACTTAAAGGGCTCTTAATTTCCTGGCAAATATAAGCCAACTCCTTTATTCTCGAAAAGGATTTCTTCTCCTGTTGCCTCTGGATTTTAAGAGTTTGCAGTAGCTCAGGACTTGCAATCTGCAAGAAGCAGAAGGCTCCAACAATCTCACCCTCCATGTTAACCCTCTTATTTGCAGTTAGAAGAGCTTGCACATAGTTTCCATTCCGATCAAAGAAGGAGAACGGAAATTTTTCTGTGTCCTGTCCTCCAATTGCATTGTGCAAGGCAATCATGAATTTTGTCATAGCATCTGGACCTTTGAGCCGACAGCAACTACCAAAAACCTCACCAACCAACATTTTCCCGACAATTTCTCCCCGGTCCCAGCCTGTGAGTTTTTCCATAGCAGTGTTCCACTCCAAGCAACAAGTACTTTCATCTGAGGCAAATATTGGAGGGATCAAAGGATTTGGACTATGAACGATGGCCTTGTAATCACCTTGTATGTTGACGAATTTGTCCATAACCACCTTTTGACCAGTAACATCTTGACCAACAAAGCAAACTCCAACAATATTATTCATGTAATCCTTGCTAGAACAAGCATTGACCACAAGAAAAACTGCCTTCTCTTCAGGTTGTGAGCCAAATGTTCTCACTTTTATCTCGATATTCTTGTCTTCTTCGCCTGCACTAAGGAAACATAAATCAATAAGATATGCTATACGATGTTGCCTCCAAGCCAACCTAAGCTGTCAAGTTTTGAGTTGATGTGTTTCAGCTGCCAAAACCTGAACTGTCAAGTTTATGTTGCTAACAGCATAGTAAACAAGAATGCTCATGTTAACGCTACAATTGAAAAAGTTAGATGTAAAAAAGTACCTCTTAAAGCATGATTAACAAGTTTTTCAACAGTTTCTTGGTACTTCTCATAGACAAGATCATTTGCCAGAGACTTCCCCATAGCTTCCTCAACTGAGAGACCTGTCAATTCAGCTGCTTTTGCATTCCACCCATTAATGCAACCATCAACATCTACTGCAAATATAGGAGCCGTAGCTGTCTCTATCAACCTCACCATTTCTCTGGCAACTGAGCTGAGTTCATCTATTCCTTGCAAGTCCATATCCTGAAGCTCCGAAGGCATAACAGCCTTAGAATTGATTGTTTCAGCATCCCTAAATGAGTCTCGAAGAATAAGTTGCAATGAATGAATGGCATCCATTTCTGCATTTTCCCATGGCAAACTCCGGCTCTTCACAACTTCCAAGAATGCTATGAAGGAAGATCGCGGATGCATCCTCTGCCCGTCATCCTTATCCTCTGGATGATGCTTAGCACCGCCCCATTTGATTTCCTTTGCAGTGTGAGACCGGAACCAGAACAAAAAATCCCTCTTAGTGATATAAGCAACAGCCATCCCGCATACAGCATCACCCAGGGAGGACGCTCCAGGGTACCCAGCATCAGCCAAACTGTCTGTGCTCAAGCCAGTTGAGTCTCCATGAGAAACTAACAGCCACTCCACAATATCCTTTATTTGCGCTTCAGTCGGAGTGACACCCGAGGGGTAGTACTTCCCTTGGTAATAAAGTGCTGCGCCATCACACTTCACTAGATCCATGATACTAGGACTTTGAGTGACAATTCCTGTGGGGGACTCACGAAGAATCATGTCACACAAGAGAGTTTGAGTCCTCAAAACATGTTTCTCCGACAACTGTGACGCCAGTTGCAATTCCATGTTCAATTGAAGCCCAAAAGCCTGCATTAAGAATTCGCAGGCGTACCGAAGTGGGAACGGGATACATCTACCAGAAGTGTGATGACAAACCACCAACCCCCAAAGCCTCGTCGGATTCCTACCACCAATACCCTCCTCGTCATTTCCATTAATAACAACAGCCATCCCCAACGACGCAATTGACCCCATATTCGCCATGTACTGAGCATGACAACCGTGTGGAGCACGGAGAGTAGAACCAACCAAGCACAAAGGCTGCATAAGCCCTGCATCCTGCACTACGCGAACCGACGTGGCGTGGCAATCCACAATCATCCTAACCCGATTTTGCTTGAACAAGAACCTAGAAGCCTGAGGTATATCCGTCGCAGGATAATGCAAACCGATGTAAGGCTCCAAATCAGGCCTTTTATTCTCGGCCACAACCTCACCGTGCTCATCCTCATGAAACTTGTACACCATGACCCTATCATACCCAGTGAGTTCCCTCACACATTCCACAACAGCATGGCACAGTAGCTTGATATCCCCACCGGGCAGTGACTGTAACCTAGAAATTGCGCGAACAGCCAATTTCTGCGACTGTACCGCCCCTGCTATAGACAAAGCAGGGTCCTCTGTCCTTGCAGGTTCTAAATCAATCACAATCCCCACATCGATCCTATGCAAAATCGCGTAAAACGGCTTCCCGGAATTCTTTGAATGGATCCAAATTGGGTTCAGTAGCGTAATCTCCCTCGCCCCAAACGCCTTCTCGACCAAATGGGAACTCGAACTCGTGAAAAGGGTACGCACATCGGTGCCGATACCCAGAACCTCTTGCTTATCGAGCGAAGGCACTGATTGCGGGGTTAGACCAAGCATTTCTTGGGAGTTCTCACTGAAAGCGATGACCCGAAAAGACAGCTCGTCGACGGCGATCACGCAGCCAAAAGGCTGGATATGACCTCCACGTTGGATTTTAGAGAGGTAAGTGGTTATTTGCTCCTCCGGGACGGACTGGTTGGTAGTTCTTACCGACTGGGAGTAATCGAACGACTTCCCGGACTCGCCAGACTGCTCGAAGACCGCGTGGAGCTGAGCGTCCACTGTGTACTGAGCAATGGCTTTACTTACCGACTCCGTGTTCTGCTGTTGTTGTCGTCTCAACTTGTTGGCACCCGAATACGCCGGCGCCGCTCCTCCTCCTCCGCCCTTGCTACTTGAAGCCATTGTAACTGCTGCTCTCCCGCGGTTGGGTATACTACTTCAGATAAAGATGTACCGTTGTACGGAAAGGGAAGAGAATAGGAGAGGATAGAAATAGGAGAAGTAAGTTGACGCCTATGAAGGAAATGGAAGTAAAATAGGGGAGGTTTTGTACGGACGAGTTGACCGAGGAGAATATATAAAAGGCTAAAAGGACTAGAAAGTGTAACTGCTGGGGATAGACAAAGAGCTAAGCTGGTTCTTTTTTTATTTGGATAAAAAAAAGTATTTTTTTAATTATTACTAGATTATTATTATTATTAAAGAAAGTTGTGAAATGAATTTAATGTATTTAAGTAATGTGTAATGGGACGGATGGAAGATGGAGACAGAAAGAGGGGTGCGGAAGATGGACCACAACTTGGGATCGGTGGACGATGGGCACGTGGGCTTTTGGTACATGGGACATTGCAGATTATTTATTTTTTATATATATATGATATTAATTTTGATTTAACAAAATAAATAGTTGTCCAAATATCTTATAGTCTATACAAAACATACTAAAAGATTAAAATATCTAACTATAATTTTTGGGGATAATATGACACCAAATTCAGAATCGGCTTTAAAACACCAAACAGAAACATCCATAAAATTATTGATTTTACCGCACCCGATTTTACATACCAAATCCTAATGATCAATTCTAGTTTATCATTATTAAATAAGATTAAATTATATGAACTAAGATATCAAAATTAATAAAACCAATTCTATCTATCAAGCTCAGATCTCCACCTGAACAGAGGACGCAATCTCTAGAACATGCTATTCTACACATTTCTTTGAACAAAAGGTGAATTTGCAGTTTTTAGCTTTGTTTTTTTAAGGGGTCGGTTCATTGTAGAATAATTCCATATATTTCGCAATACGTACAATTTAGTTTTCCACAACAGGACAACACAGATTCCTGCCCATTTGGTTCATCCCCACTTAACAGACAAGCCACCTTGCGGCCCACGTGACACGCAACTTTTTTGCCCAAATAATTTAGTCTCATCTGGAAAGAGATGTTGCACGCCAAACGTTTTTTATTCTCTATGTCACTATTTCGTCCCCACAAAGAAACAACAATTTAGGCTACAGGAAAGTAGTAAAACTCGGGAATTTCAATCTTTCTGATCCTATATTTTTTATTATTTCTGAAAATCCTGAAACTAATAAGACTTTATGGCAGGCAGGAATTTACTTATATTTTGAGTCTTTCAATGCAGTGAAAACTAAAACTCCAAATACAACATGGAAATGTGGGTTTCCTGAATTATAAAACGTGGTACAACACTCATCTAACAATACGGAAAGAAATTCCAACAAATTGCAGAAACAAAAGGTTGTTGAAAAAGGCATCAATATCACTTGGTGTAAAGAACATCCTCCCATGGGTGACGGTACAGAGGCTGTTTCAATCTCTTCTGATCGAAGGTATGCCTGAAATCAAAATGAAAAACTAGTGAGATGTACGTTTACAAGTACCATGCGTCTGCAAAGGATGGAAACATACAATAAGGGAGTCAGTCAATAATGCATGGGTTTTGATGCCCCACTACTTGATGTTTCCTTGTAGCTAGGCCTTTTGTTAGCAGACAATAAAACCCAAAATAAATGACCCCAAGTACTATGTTACCCAAAACCAATTGAAATGTTCAGAAAATTAAATCTCTGACGAGCACATTGAGTTCCGCTTCAAAAGCTTAGTGATTAAAAACCGTATTCAATGTCAGAAATCAAACTATGCAGAAGTCAGTATCAAGTGATTGATTGTAACCTAATAAGCAACATAAGGTCCCCCAGGAAAAAAAGGGATAGTGTAATCCAACTCACCCAATGAGACCAATGGAACGTGCCAACACAAACAGGCCATTAAGATAACCGATTTCAACAATCTCGTCAATCTCTTGCTTGGTGAACATCCCGCTGCCAGCAAGAAGATCCAAGAAAAGTGACCCAATTGCACCATCCACATTAAGGACCAGGTTGTTGGCCTTTGAGAGAGTGTAGGTTTCAACTTCAACAGCATACTCCATATATTTTACAGAAGGAAAATGTGTCCGAGCAAACCGCTGAAGGAGTTCTACTCTTTTATCTCTGTTGTCCCCTCTCTTGATCCTGTTGAATACCAAACGAAAAATGAATTTCACCACCTGGATTTGCAATGGAAACTAACAGTGTGTTCGATTTAGCCTAGAGTTAGATTTAGGGTAGGAATTGGAAATAAAATTGAATAAAAAATTATTAAATTAATTTTATAATAATAAATTTTGATATGATTTGATATTGAATTGACATATTTTTTATTAAAATATAATATTTTAATTTTTACAATTAAAAAAATACCAATTCCTACTCCAACTCGAAATGACCGAGCACGTTGTAATAGTAAATGAAGCACTAAAAAATTTGAACAGGTTGCAGCCTTTGACTTATTTCAAGAAACTTTTGTACCTGTGCCCAATTCCAGGAACACGAATGCCTCTCTTTTTCATGCTTTCTACAAACTCATAAGGTGTTAGACCCTGACACAGCACAGCAAAAAATTAAGTCTAGGAACCAACAAACTACCAGACTATTAAAGAAAACTGGAACTAAAATACAATCATCGATTCAGTAATGCTTACCCTATCATAGGCATCCTTGAAATAACGCGCAGCATCGTCAATTGCACCACCAAATCGGGGACCAATAGTGAGTAAACCTGTTTCATAAGACCAATAATTCAGTATTCCCTGGCACAAAATCAACATCATTCAACAGAGCAAGAATGTAAAGATTTCACACTAAAATAAGAAAGCCATCCAATGTCTGGTGTTTAACCTGAAACAAGGCTGGAAACTAGGTCCTTTCCAGCTCTTGCTGTTACTATAGTGTTGTGAGCACCAGAGACGCAGGGACCATGGTCAGCACATAACATGATGCATATCTGAAAGGATCGTGTATATCAGCATGAAAAAATATTTGGACAACATGACTTGGTTTCTAAATGGAGAAAACCTTATAAATGGAAACCGACACAAGAAAAACTATATTGAATTGCAATACTTGCTAAATACTAACTAATATATGGAAAGAGGTCTAGCAGATAACTCCATGATTGTCAGACACATGCCTCGATAAACTGTGTACAGTAACGTGGGAGACTGCGTTTGAACCATAGAAGAGAGATCACATCACCAACGCCATAACCCTGTTCAACAATGGAAGACATCGGCACACCAGCATAGCATGGTTCCTCACCTACAATTTCCATTAAAATGTTTCAGTACACAATACAATTAAAGCCAACAGGAGCCCCACCAGTGGTAGGAGAAAGGATATACTAAAGTACCTCTGTCATCAGAGATGGTAGAAATAATATGAGTGGGAGCACGAACTTTTCCACTCTTAATTGCAGAGCTAAGGTCCTCGGGAATTTGCGGAGGCTTAAATTCCTTTACAGTCGAAATCTTTCCTTCTTCAACCTAGATTGAAACAGAAAAATAAAATCAACAAAGTAGTTCATGGAGCTTTATAAAACATGACCCGCAGCAGCTTCTTTGTGCCAGAGACATAGACAGAGTTATAATCAACAAAAGCTAACCAGTTTCTCAAATGTTTCCTTAATTGAAGCCTCAAAAGCTTCATACGAGGTGGGAACAACAGCTCCGGCATCTTTTAGTGCTTGATTTTTTGCCTGAGCAGATTCCAGCTCACCACCACTTTTAGCACCCTGATTCAGAATATGCACAGGAATATTAATAATATAGCATCTCTGATGAAAAACCAACCACTGCTTTGCAGTGAAAAAGGAATATGGTTCACTTACAGCATGACCAAATTGAACTTCCGATTTGAAGAGCCGAGCACAAGTTCCACTAACCCAAGCAACCACTGGTTTTGTTACTTTGCCTTGTTTTAGAGCTTCGACAAGGGAATATTCATCTCGTCCTCCAAGCTCTCCTAGTACCACTATCATCTTGACCTGATGTAAAGAATAAATTTGGATGGAAAAATTACAATGCATGAAAATAAAAAATTATCTTCTCCTTTTAGTTTTATGGGACATAGTAAGAACAGACATGGTGTTCTTCCAAGCATTAATAAAGCACAGATCACTAAACTAGGAAAATGCAATAAGAATGTGTCTCATATACTAACATCAGGGTTTCTGGTTACAGATAGTGCATAATAAAATTAGACATTCAAATGTCAAGGGCCATTTATATTACAATTCAATTCTTGACTATGCATAACAAGTCAATATATGCTACAATACCAGCTCTGCCAACAAGATAAAAAACCAGATGCAGAGAGTAGGTATTAAACTGAATGAAAGCAGGATATACCTGAGGAATGTTATTAAACCGCAAAACATGATCAGAAAGAGTGGATCCTGGGAACACATCTCCTCCAATAGCAATACCTATACAATTTTCAACTCAATCCCCAACTTTACTTCCAATTGAAATCTGAATATTCACTATAACAACTATAAATGAAGTCTGCCACATGCATGAATACCTTCATATATTCCATCTGTCACGCGGGCAATAGTGTTGTATAGTTCATTTGACATACCACCCTGAAATTGAAAATATAATACTAATGTGAGAATTGTCAATATGTGACACTGGTTAGGTTATATCCCTTAAAACTAGTATTATGACTCTTAAATTCCCTCAGAATCTATAGATAAGCTTGTCAACAATATAAACAGGAAGGATGGACTAAACACATACCGATTTGGATACAAACCCAACGGATCCAGGCCTGTAGAGCTTGCAAGAAATAATATTATCAATTGTTCCAGCAGTATCACCTATCTTGAATGCTCCAGCTTGAATGCCTCCAACAGTTGCTGGTCCAATGACAACCTGGATAGAATCAGAATTTATCACAATATAAGTTTTTTTTTTCTCAATAAATCATCAAATTAAATATAGTATGACATCTTAAATCCAAAACCAGAACAGCAAAATTTAATCATTTTCTTCAAAAGACAGAGAATGCAATTTTCACCTTATTGTTGGCACGTGCATATGCAATCAATTGTTTGGTGTCTGACTCAGGAACACCCTCAGCTATTATAGCCACAACTCGAATGGTTGGCTGTTTAAGAGCAGCCAGGGATGATGCAGCCGCACTGCAAAGAGATTAGTTCATGATGATTACACAGAACAAGCAAATAAACCATACATTTCAAGACAAGTAGTCAATAAAGAAAGTTGAACCTTCTAAATGAAGCAAAGTTAATAAATACATCTGCAGTAGGGTGTGCAGCACAAGCTGCCTCTATTCTGCAAACAAAACCAGAAACACATAAGAGTTTGAAACAATGAAAATGCACAAATCACCTCATGATTAAGATCTGCAAAAGATCAGTCACTCAGCATCTAGCCAGAAAGAAGGAAGTTCTAGATAGTGTTCACAGACAACTTGCACTACCACTCAATAGATGGCATACAGTGAGATATATAAGTTTAGCATTAAATTATTTTGGTTAACAAGTCACTGAAACAATTGACCAAATTGACTTCACCGATAGGATATCAGTCTCATATATCAATTGTGTCAAAAGCAATTTGTAAACCAAACATAAATACTAAATTCATGGTCAACAACTTAATGTCCGAGCACCAAAAGCACAGCTAAGCTGAATTAAAAGACTATTAATATTGCACTCAAATGCCACGATATAGTTAGTTACGAAGTAAAAGTGACATTAGGTGGAACTCTACCAACCATTTCTGACAGGGATCAATATGACAAGCTATCCAACTTCATTTAACCACCAAAAAATTAAGCTGTCTTCACATCACTCCTAAAACTACACCGATAATGATAGAAACACAGCTTACGCTGAATGCACGGGAATTGCAATTTCCTCCTGACCGAAAAAGAGCTTCTGAAATCCTTCCGCTCCGGGATTGATAATTCCGGCAACAGATGGCGTTTCCCTCCCTACAACCACACCAACAATCAAATAGATTGTTACAAACAACACAAAAAGTCGACAGCTATATCACAAAACAAGAAACGGTCAGATCCGATACAACGAATAACCAAGCGTATCATACCGCAAAGGAAGTCAAAGTCGAGCATTCGTTGTATGGGAAGCTGCTTGTAGTTATAAAACAGAGCCTGTGTCGTGCGAGAGAAGAGCTGCCCGGTGGCCATGGCGTAGACTCAATAGACCTGACCTGTCGTCCAAAAAAAACAGATCAGTTACTCCGTTACACAAACAAAGCTACTCCTCTGCTCCTAAAACCGCCATCACCCCGTCATTTTCACACAACCAATGCAAACAGATCTGGTCGACCATCAAAACAAGAACATACAACACACAAAAACGCTCCATCCACAGCCACAACACACAACCGTCGCTTTACACGAGCCACAACCTCTCATTCCTCACCTTAACGATCACACACAGCAGGCTTACAAATGCTGCTCGATTATCAAGAAATACAAACACGAAAAACTGAAATCCAAAACTAGATCTGATAAGACGAGATGGCGCGCGGGTAGTTGGTTAGCTGGTTGATAGAGAGTAAGAATTCGGATTTGTGATCCACCTACCTGAAAATGAGAATACCGAACCGGAATGGAATGGACCAACACCTCGTGAACCCCGCCCGATTTAAAGCGAGAGGGAGAGAGCGTTATGTTTATATAGCCTATCCTAGCCCACAGCCTTGTGCAGTTTAATTTTTCTCGTCAGACGGTCACGTGGCGCCTAAGATTTGTTAGTTACCTCTGGGTCCCTGACCCGACTCCATCTTATTTTTCCGGTACAACAGCGACCTATTATATAATATACGGCGCCGTATGCATGAAAAAAATTATTTATTTATTAAAAATAAATTCAAATTTATGACCATATTGGTTTGGTGGAAGGAGAGGTGGAAGAGGTGCTTGGTAATGGTTTGGTGGGTTTATAGTGGTAGGTACTATAACTTGTTCATAACTCATTGACTTGGTATTGAAGCTTTGTTTTGTAGGTATAAAGGTTGATTTGGTCTATTATAGTGGATTGTGAACCATATGGTAATTATTATAATATGGTCAAATGGTAGCATATTTCATGAGAATTGCAAGATTTAGAATAATGTGATTAGGTTTAGTGCATGTGAAGTGTAGGGTAATTTTTATAATATGGTCAATTGGTAGCATATTTCATGATAATTACAAGATTTGGAAGAATTTGATTAGGTTTATAAAATTGGGTTTGGACAACCTTTTTTTGTTGGTTATGAGATTGGGATCCAATCTTTATTTGTCTTAATGTGGAGTAATAGATTGGAGTAAGTTACTAAAAGGAATATTTGTTGAGAAGGATTGATTAGGCAATTAATGATTTTAGTATTTTTAATTTCATTAAAGATAATTGGGAGTTGTTTTTCCTTTAAATTAGTGAAAATTAGTTGATAGATTTGTTTTATATTAAAATAGTATTTTTATAGCTGGTAATACTAGTTTTTTCATAAATTTTGATTGTTAGTCTCTAATATCAACACCATCAACAGAATAAATATTAATTGATAGTGATTTCATATTTATTTTGAGGTGGTTGTGGTTGTGATATTATACTAGTTTATAGTCTTGAATTAAATTCCGAATTTTGACGATTGAGTTATAGATAGAGATTAATATGATTGTCAATTAGTATATTCTTTATTATTAAAAAAATAACCCTCATTAGACTAATTCATCAATAATCTAGATAAGAATTGGTGATTCAGGACCATCAGAAAGCAGGAAGAGAAAACCTCAGGAGCTGTGTGGATCCTGACTATACAAGATTATAGCATTTTACTGTTCCAACCAAACCAGTGGCCTCTGTAAGAGCCTGAAGTATAAACTCTGGATGATCCTCTATGCAAGAACCACCATTCTCTGATGGTATGGAACCCAACACTCTTCCAACAATCTGGGAATTGCAGAACCATAAGGACCTCGTATAGTTAAAAGACATTGAGACGAAGAGAATCGCATATGACAAACCTTTCGAGCGTAGCCTCCGTAAGCTATGCCGCCGATTAGAGCAGGTAGTGAACTGCATGAAGAGAAGGCTACTGATTCCTCATTCTGAGAGCCATCTGCAGGAAGAAAAAAGGATTACTCCTGCATTCTTCTGTTTTTTCACAGAGAAAGAAATGGTGGTTAATGTACCAATAGGTGTTGCTGTTTGGAAAAGTCCAGTCCTTTTCAACCCAGCTACTGTGTGAGCATTTGTGCCACCAGCCAATTGAAAGAAACCTCCAACACAAACAAAACATTGCGGTTTGAGATACTGTCAATTAAAAACATCCTTCCTGAAGCAACTCAGATACAATTGCATAATCTGTAAAACAAACCATGAGGCTTATCTTCTGCAGATGCTAATCGAACCGCAAATGCGATCGACTCTCGGGTAGCTCCTCGGCCGATATCGCCACTCATGGGGCGGCCATCCAGCTTGAGTTAAGATTTTTTATGGATTGCTAAAGGGTTATCTATGATTTGTGATGGTAACTTATCAAACTGATTCATCAGGACGGTATCATGAGACATACCTGCCATAAATTGAGGCAATCCAGATCAGGTTCCATGACTGAGTACATATCTCTCATTGAAGAAAGAGTTGAATCTCCAGTATAGGGTAAGCTCACCTGCAGGCACTAAAGTTAAGGGCAAAATCATCCAGAAACAGAAATCTTACACATAAAGGCCTACAAAGCATTTCAATTTGAAAAAGAGATGGTAGCTGAACTCACTGCTACTAGCTTTAGGTATCTAGTTGAATCGCCTAAACCATCCCAAAGTCCCCTAAAGGCAGCAATCTTCCTAAAGATTAACACAAGAGCCAGTCATGTCCAAGGCAAAAGGACCTTTTCTCAAGAGAAAGATATATTCAAGAACAGACACGCACAATCAATATATAAATACGAAAAATGAAGAAAACGTAAGAGATTTAACGAGATTCAGCCTTAATGACTACGTCTTCAGATGAGAGATTTAATGATGTCCTTTAGATTAAACCCAAGCAACACAGTTCAATCTGAGTGAAGTAGATGTGACCATACTAATTGCAATGGTTTATCGATCCTGGAATTTTACCTTCCACTTGTATGAATCTCTATAGCATCAACATCACCTCTTTTAAGAAGTTCAGCAGTAGCAGTGGCATCTCTTACATAGGTAACCTCTCCTGCGTCAGTTTCAACTAGTTAGTTTACACTGAATTTGATTAAAACACCATTAGTAACCCAACGTGAAAGAATGAAACACTTACTTATCTTGTCATATGGGCATACAGGGAAGCACCGGCCACATCCATAACACCGCTCGGTTATGACTCCACCCTGAATTTCCTTTCAATCCATCAGAACAATGTCCTTGACAATGATACAAGTGAAAAATGCAGAAACCAAATAAATCTGGGACTAGAAAACCCATTTACAAATGCTTCAGTACTTTTAGTAATCTGGGACTACTGGGAAGTTCCTCAGCTGAATTTTCTTCCTCTAATGATATAGCTTTTGCAGGACAAACATTCTCACAAGGCCTTGAACAGTCCACTGGACATTCCTCTGGATCAAATTCTATTGAGAAAGCAGTAACTCAGATGACACTCAAACATAAAACGAGCACAGATTAGAATCAACCATGATTAGTTCATAATTGAAATTGAAATTGAAATCGAATCAAAACAAGCGGCTTTTTCGACAACTCATGATTAGTTCAAGCTACGCAAGTAATCTTGAACAAACTAGAGTGGATTTACCAGCTTTACGGAAATGAAGATCTTCATCATCGTTCACACTAATCATCACCCAAGGCCTACGAAATTCCACAATATCCCTGGCTGCTTCAATACCTTCATTTACAGCATTCACCACTGACTCATCGGCAGCACAGTCAATGCAGTCAACTGCACAGGATTCACCACATAATCATAGAACCCTTCATGGAAATTTCATGGAAATGCTCCAAAATATATCAACTAACCATAGATTTTTTTACCTCCAGCTAAAGTGTAAACAAGCGAGAGATTCCTGACATCAACAACATCCTACAGAAAGACTGGTGATTAATTTTATCTCCAAGAAGAAAAAATGGTTAATTTGTAGAGAAGAAATGCCCTGAGTTGATACCTCAAAGCTTGCACCGCAAATAAGCTTGACCCAGTTGCCCTTACGCAGGGATTCTTGTGGAGTAGACACAACTGAAGGAACACCAACTCTGTTTACGAGGTTTCTGATGCTTTGAACACATTTCTTGTTCCTAAGCTTCTCTTTCCCTGGGATGCATAACCAGAGCGCCTCGTGTCATCCATCATTAGAGTGTACAAAAAGGAAAAGAAATGGAAGAGCAAGTCATTGGGTAAGCCATAATTAACCTTTGCATTGAGGTAAAATGGAAGCATTAACGGTGAAGTTCACAGCCATACGTAGAGATAAAGGCATGGGCACAGATTATCCGTTGAGCAGACAAGTACACAGCTTTAACTGTATTTCCCAGGTTACTGGAAGATCTTTACTACATGTCTAGTAGACAAACAAAATCATTATCACTTCCAAAACGTTTCATGTATATTTTATTCATAAAATTAAAAATAAGATGTAATTATTAAGTATTTCTGAGATAATCTCATAAAAGAAGAGTGAGTAATCTCTCATCATAAGAGAATGAGGTGTTTTTAGACATTCGAAGAATTATAGAATTACCTATAATAATGATATATTTTTTAGTTAAAAAGATAATAATCCGATATAATATCACAATTCTTTAATAATATATATATATGATAAACAAAATTCATAGTATAATACTAGAAATCGACAAGACTAATTTTTCCGTAGCAACCATCCAAAATTTATATTTTTGGAATCATGAATTTAAATAGTATTGTATCCATTCAAAAGTGCATTTTTCATATTTCGTTTCCGTGAAATTAAAAACAATATCTTGGGAATATAGTAAGTACCGTGACATTATTAGTCACCATTTATACTATATTTGTGGTTCAAAGTGTTCATATTCCTATTGTGAAGTTGTTACTTCAAAATTAATTCTAATAATCATAATTAAATTAAACCTTCAAATCTAAAATAAATAGAGCTAACCCAATGGAGTAACAGAAATCAAGTAAAAACTGAAATAGAAATCTTCCTTAATAATGTTTTACAGTCACATTAAGCTTGATGATGGCTCTAAGATTGGCTATATCCATGAACTCAGTTTCCATAATCCCATACCCTTTAACAAACCTAAACTCACCTGTTCCCGACACAACCCCAAACTCCCTCTCCTCCATTGTAAAGATATCAGATCCCTGGATTTCCAACGAACTCCCTTTGAACCTCCCATCAGTGAAAACAAGAGAGAAAACCAAGTACAAGCCCTTCCCATCCAGCTGTGAGTTTATGTAGGCACCCTGCGCCCTGCCAATCTCTTTCGACTCCATAGAAGGTCCTTCAGTGACTGGATCATCCACAACTGCAACTGTACCAAAGTGTAAGATGGAAGAACCAAACCCAGCTTTGCCTGCAACTGTGATGGCTGACGAGTCCTGCCCTGTGAAATGGTCGTGTACATAGACCACAAGGTTGGTTTGCTTCGGTTCCGGGTTGGGGATGGTGTAGGCAAAATAGAGAATGGCTAGACTGGAGATGAAGAGGAGAAGACTAGTGGACATGGCTTTTTGCCTTTGGGGTGGTTGGATCAAAGGGGTCTGGAGCTCTAAAGATTAATAAATATGAATATATGTAGCAATTAGAGAATATGCTCTTCAGGCTAATAGTAATCTTCCTGAAGGCAACTCGACAAAAGTGGTTAACAAATATATATTTTTCAATGGTTAGAAACAAAGGAATCTATAGCTGAATCACATATTTTTGTCCTGTCATGTTTAAGGTTTTGTTCAGATGAATCGTTGACAACCACGACTAATCTATCTTTTTTGTTATATCGTAAATACTAATTATGAATGAGTCGTCTGGTCCGAAGACATGAAATGTAAAAATCCATGGAAACTATCACATTACCCCTTGAATCCTATAAATGAGGGCTGGGATGGTGCACAATGAAAATCACAATGCTATCTTTGGTAGTTTCTGTTTTGGTGCAGAATGGTTTTAACTTGTGAAACCCAAAAACACCCTATTTTTGTCCTCTCTTCTTCTACTTTCCTTCTTTTCCTGCATCCTCTTGCTGGTCTGTCTTGGAGATGATCTTCAAAACCCATCTCTTATTCGCTCTTCTTCTCGTCTCTTCCACACTCGACAGATCTTTCATCTTCTGCGACCATACCTTCTCGTCAGAATCCGAGTCGTCGTCATCGTCGTCGTGGTCGTCGTATATACTTGCATGTGGTGACCCAAGCGCAGGAAACGACAGTGAAGGCAGGGAATGGCAGCCTGATTCCAAATACATAACTTCATCCACCGGCGATTCATTAACAGCAGTAGCTCAAAATCAAGATCCTTCATTACCATCTTTGATACCTTACATGTCCGCAAGGATATTCACCTCACAATCTGCGTACCAATTCTCTGTTCCTGCAAGGACTCGCCTCTGGATCAGGCTCCATTTCTACCCTTCCACTTATAATAGCTCTTTCAATCCTTACCATTCCTATTTTTCCGTCTCTGCTAATTCCTTCACCCTGCTCAAGAATTTCAGTGCATACCTGACGGCCAGGGCTCTTACACAGGCGTATATCATCAGAGAATTTTCGCTGAGACCAACAGGAAATGGGTCTCTCAATCTAACCTTCCAACCCTCCTCGGAATATGATGGATCTTACGCTTTTATCAATGGGATTGAAGTCATTCCCATGCCTGATATCTTCCACGCGGCGGCGACCATGGTGGGTTTCGCCGACCATACTGTTGATGTCACCAACTCTTCGTTACAAACTATGTATAGGTTAAACGTTGGTGGACAATACATTCCTGCAACCAACGACTCAGGTTTTTCTCGTCAATGGTACGATGATAAACCATATCTGTTCGGTGCAGCAGATGGTGTCACCTCCCAAGCCACCATGGCCATTCGATATCCTACGAAGAAGGTACCGAAATCCATTGCACCACTGGATGTTTATGAGTCATCAAGAACAATGGGACCAGATGCAAAACTGAACAGAAATTACAATCTCACATGGCTGTTTCGTGTCGATGCGAATTTCACCTATGTTGTCAGGTTTCACTTCTGCGATTATCAGGAGAGTAAGGTTAACCAGAGAGTGTTTGATATTTTTGTGAACAATAACACAGCACAACAAGGTGCAGATGTGATTGGCTGGTCAGGTTCTCAAGGTGTGCCTGTGTACAAGGATTACGCTGTGTATCTGAATGACATGGATGGTGATGATCATGATCATGAGCTATGGATTGCTTTGCATCCCAGTGTGTCAATGAACCCAGAATTCTATGATGCCATTCTTAATGGATTGGAGATTTTTAAGCTCAGCGACAGTGATGGGAACCTGGCCGGACCGAATCCGGTGTTGTCACCGATGATGCTCGAACAAGATGAAAGGAAAGGTTTCTCATCTTCAGAGTTGTCTAAAGGGCCTATAATCGGTGGTGTTATTGGTGGTATTGCTGGGTTAGGAATCATAGTTGTTATCTCCATGATTCTTCTGGGAAAGAGGAATGCTCATGAACGTCGAGGAGGTGGTGGGTTGGGTTGGTTGCCATTGTATGTTAAATCCCTGACATCAGGAAGCAGATCAACAGTGTCTGGTAAAGGAAGTGCAGCTAGTCATCTTTCACAAGGCCAATGCCGCCATTTTTCCCTGCAGGATATCAGAAATGCCACCAACAATTTCAGTGAGTCTTGGGTTATAGGAGTTGGAGGATTTGGTAAGGTTTTCAGAGGCATTATCGACCAGAGTACAGAGGTTGCTGTCAAACGATCCAACCCTTCATCACAACAGGGAGTGCATGAGTTTCAGACAGAGATCGAGATGCTTTCAAAGCTCAGACACAAGCATTTGGTCTCTCTGATTGGGTTCTGTGAAGAAGAAGGTGAGATGATTCTGGTTTATGATTATATGGCTAATGGTACTCTCAGGGAGCAACTCTATAAGCCTGGATTCTTGTCCTGGAAACAAAGACTGGAGATATGTATTGGTGCTGCTAGAGGACTTCATTATCTCCACACAGGTGCCAAGTACACCATCATCCACAGGGATGTCAAGACTACAAACATTCTCCTGGATCATAAATGGGTGGCAAAAGTTTCCGATTTCGGCCTGTCGAAAGCCGGTCCGAGTCCCAACCAAACCCATGTTAGTACAGCGGTAAAAGGTAGCTTCGGGTACTTGGATCCTGAGTACTTCCGTAGACAGCAACTGACAGAAAAATCTGATGTTTATTCTTTTGGGGTAGTCCTGTTTGAAGTGCTATGTGCCAGGGCAGCTGTGGATTCTAGATTGCCAAAAGAACAAGTAAGTCTAGCAGATTGGGCAGTATATTGCCAAAACAATGGATTCCTGCAGGACATCATCGATCCACATCTGAAGGGGAAAATCAATCCTGACAGCCTGAACAAATTCGCCGATACGGCCGGAAAGTGCCTCGACGACAATGGACTTAATCGTCCGGCAATGGGTGATGTGCTGTGGAACCTTGAATATGCTCTTCAATTGCAGGAAAAGACTGCAGTGGTTAAAGTGGTTGATGACAGGAAGGCCATGGAGATGCATGTCATTGACAAGGACAACCAGTGGATAGAGGATGGTGATGATCCAAGTAGCACTGCAGGTTTTTCACAGCTGATGTATCCTCGAGGAAGATGAGTATATATATAAACCATGCTGCTCTTGCTTGATAGTGTTATATATACTAATTATAGTTTCTCCATCTTAGGACAAGAGTAGCAACAACTAATTAGATTGTTTCAACAGCAAAAGCTGATATGATTATGGAAATTTAGTGACATTGTGAACTAAAGTTATAGCAGCAATTCTGTTCATGCTCTCTGCATTTCTATTGAGGCCCCTCACACTGATTTCCGTGACCGACTCGGTTTTCGAAGAAGCTTTGCGATAAGTATTCGTCTTCTAACAAAGGATATCGAGATGTGTGACACAACAATGACTAATCTTTTTCGCAGTATCGTTAACAATCACTCAAAATAAAAACAGAACCTTGATGTAATGAATTGTAGCTTTCAATATCACCTCAGATATACAATGACCAAGAATAGCAGACTTTGTCATTGTTTGTCTAACATCATTATCATCAATCCAATCATTATTGTTATTTTAATGAACATCCCACCTAACAAAACCATTGACTTTTACATCTCCACTTCTTTAAATACAGCCATTCTCACAGGGAGAGAAAGCACCCAAACCAGTAGCTTATCTCTAGTAGTTAACTTTCCACTTCTTCTTATCTGTTTCCCAACTTGGTTTCTCTTTTTTTATCTTTTGCTTTTGCCATCTTATAATCTTTTGGTTGATCTATTGAAGTTCTGGTAGTGTTTACCACTGAAATTGGTCCTGTCAGGATTTGTGGTCATTTCTCTGAGGTAAAAGAAGCCTTTCTGCGGAACCCATTGTTGCATCAGATCAGGTCTGGCCAACGATTCCATCAGGTTTTTTTTTTAACAAAAATCCTGAAGAACACGTAAGGATCAATATGGTTGATCCTTCACAGTATGAAACTCAAATTGTTAAAACATATAAGTTCACAGCTTATGATGCCACTTTTGAGCCAAAATGCAGGTGTAAGGTCACTTACACTTATGATGAGCATGCCTTTCATAAGAGAGGTCAGGAGGCAGCAAACACCTCCAATGATCTACTGATAGGAATCTGGGAGATCCTAAAAGCTTAAGCCAAGTGGGTTACAGGAAAAGTTTCACATCTGAAGGCTGAAACTTTAGCTGATGAAGTCTCAGAATCCCTCAAAGGTATTAAAGCTATTAACCTGGAGGTGAGGAAACAGAAACAGGATATTATCGATGCACTGAAGGTGGAAATCTCTGAATCCCTCAAGGGTATTATAGCACAGCCACAGAGTAGTTTGGATATGCAGACACTGGAAAATGTCAGGGATGTGGTCAACCAGGCTTCTCAGAAGATAGAGGATCAGAACATTGAGATGCTAGAGAAGCTAGGGAGTTTCAAGGAAGAGGTTGAGAGGGTTGTAAATGATCAGAACCTCGACGAAAGATTCCGGCTCACTGAGCAAGTGATCCGAGATTGTTTAGCCGATGTGGAGAAGAAGATAGCTAAACTGCAGAGGCTAGGAAGAGATATGTTAGAGGAAGTGATAGATACTAGTGGGAAAACAGATGTAGAGAAGCTGGTGCTGGAAAACAACAAGTTACTGAAAAGATTTGAACAAGGAAATCTGGTTTTCAAGCAGGGTGATATTGCAGCTGTCATCAGCAAGATTCAAATCCCTGGACTGGAGCAGCTGGTAAGGAAAGAAGGATTCAGTGATTTGGAGAAGAAAATAGATCCCAACACCTTAGTCAGGAGGATGGATCTGAAACAAGAGGCTATATTGGAGAAGCTTGAAGAACAACACAACATGCTTATGAATTTTGATATGGAAAAGATGGAAATCCTTTTCAGAAATGCAAACGGAGGGATAAAAGAAATCCTGAAAGTGATTTCCAGAAAGGTTGATATGCTTAGCATGGATGCACATATAGTAGAACTTCCATGAACGAGTCTACTTTATGGAAAGTGTTTGTGAAAGCTATTGACCATTTGCCACACTGATTGGCCTTCCATTAGATATGTATACCAGAGGAGAGGAAAAAAGGGACAGCAAGGATAGGACACCTGTCTTTCCACAGGGGAGTTAGTTACAGAATTGCCTTGCTGAATATTCGGTGAATATAGGATGTTTGTCTTTTACGGTTTAGGGGGGGATATAGACACACTGCCTTGCACACACACGGGTATCGTGGGATTTGATTATTCTGTTTGTTGGTCCCGTTTCCTGGGAAAGGAGAGCCTCAGCCTCTCGAATGCTGATGGACTTTTACTTGCAATAATATCACTGGATTACATTATTCTCTATTGAATGTTCCTTATTTCTGTGCTCTTATTGAATGTGATTTTTATTGAGGTAGAAGGGAAGTTAGAGAGGGTTCTATCAATTTGGTAGCGGAGCAATTCTGGGAAGTGGGTATGCCAGTAACGAGAATGGAGACTAGATTGGAGGCAGTAGAGAATGAGTTGAGGAGGTTACCGATTTTGGAAGGGGAAGTGGCCACGATAAAAGGAGAGGTGGAACTTGTTCGTTCAGAGCTGAAGGCTACCCTCACCGCTTTTACGCAGAGGATGGAGAAGCTGTTGACCGGTACAACTCAGATCCGAGCTAGCGCAACCGCTGCAGAAGACCAACCCAGTTCGAGCCGTGCAAAGGAGAAAGGACCTATGGTCACGGAGGACGTGGAGGCTCTTAACGTACTGGTGTCGCCTCAGAGTTCTAGAAGCGGGGAGAATCGATTGCCTCACCAGGGGAATATAGGGCAGCAGTGGGGATATTGGACAGACCCAGATGTGCGAAAGATCGAAATGCCGACGTTCGAAGGAAGGGACATTTGGATCTACAAGGCAGAGCACTACTTCGCGATGCATGAGATGAGTGAAGAGGCAAAACTGCGGGCGATGAAGCTTTGCTTAAATGGACCAGCCCTGGTTTGGATGAGAACAGAAGATCGGAAGAGACCTTTTGCGAGTTGGAAGGAGTTTAAAGAGAGGATGGCTGATCGCTTTAGAGGGGCGCACATCTCCAGCATGCGTGAGAAGCTCCTGTCAATTAAGCAGGAAAATACAGTGGCTTCGTATGATGAAACCTTTGAACTGCTCGCAATGCAGTGTGAAGACCTGTCAGAAGAGATGCTGCTGGCGATCTTTGTCAAAGGATTGAACCCACTCATCAGAGCTGATTTGATGATCCTACCCCGTGGTTCTCTCCAGCAGATGATACAGATGGCTGAGAAGATAGAGGATCGAAACCAGATTTTGGAGGAACACCACTCAGCGTTGGGCTCATGGAGTGTCAGCCTGTCTAGAAATACATCTCCGGGCTCGATGTCCAGTTCAACAAAAATTACCCACTTAAGCTCTACCAAGCAGCCCATTATCTCCAGCAGTTCCAACCCTATAAGCCAGCCCAATCAGACTTTAGCTGGAGTGTTGACCCAACCAACGAGATCTGCGACAATCCATGCGCCTGGGGTAGGCACCAGACTCTCACGGGTTCCACCGACGAACTCGTCTCACCAAAATAGCAGCTCAAGCACCAGCAGATTCCGTAGGCTGTCTGCTGAAGAGGCACAGGAGAAGAGAAAAAAAGGGTTGTGCTTTAGATGTGACGAAAAATGGCATGTAGCTCATGTGTGCAAAAGCAAGGAGGTCCATGTACTTATCGTCAGTGACGACCCAGGAGAATCGGGAGAGGTAAACGAGGAAGCCCAAGGGGAAGCAGTGGATGAGGAAGACTTGAAACATGTGGAGCTATCACAATGGGCCATGGAGGGGTACACAGAGCCTCACACGTTAAAGATGGTGGGAGTTGTGGACGGTGAGCAGGTGGTGGTAATGATAGACAGTGGGGCCACGCATAACTTCATTTCTCCAGAAGTGGTGGAGAAGCTGGGATTAGTGGTGGAGCCGATGGCAGGGTATGGAATAATGATTGGGAATGGTGGTGTAGCGAAAGGAGAGGGAATGTGTAAAGCAGTGGAGCTGTTGATAGTTGATCTGCGGGTGGTAGCCGACTTCCTGCCTCTGTGGATGGGGAGCTCCGATATGATCCTAGGACTGAAGTGGTTGACAACCCTCGGCGAGACTCGGCATAACTGGAAGCAGCTGAGTATGCGGTTCACGGTGGAGGGCGAAGAGGTTGAGATTAAAGGGGATCCTAGTCTGCACAAGCCCCTAATTTCTTTAAAGGCGTTGGCGCGGTCAATGGAAAACGGAGATAACGGGGTATTGGTAGAGCTTTGTAGTCTACAGGCAGAGGCAGTGGAAGACAAATTCGTGGAGATTGACCCAGAGATTGAGAAGTTAATGAAGGATTTCCAGGATGTATTCCAGCTGCCAGCGGGATTACCTCCCGACAGGGAGCATAGCCACATGATCACGCTGCAACCGGAGACAGAACCAGTGCGGGTGAGGCCCTATAGATATCCGCATATCCAGAAAAATGAGATAGAAAAGCAGATTGGAGAGATGTTGAATGCGGGAATCATCCGTGCCAGTACAAGTCCATATTCGAGTCCGGTTCTGCTGGTCAAGAAGAAGGATGGAACATGGAGGTTTTGTGTGGATTACAGGGCATTGAACAAAGCGACTATGCCGGACAGATTTCCAATCCCGAATATAGACGAATTGATGGATGAAATTCATGGAGCGGAAATCTTCTCCAAGCTGGACTTGAAATCCGGTTACCATCAGATTCGAGTGCACGAGGGGGATGTGGAGAAGACGGCTTTCAGGACCCACGAAGGGCATTATGAGTTTTTGGTCATGCCTTTCGGCTTGACCAACGCCCCTGCGACCTTCCAGGCCTTGATGAACAAGGTATTCCGAAAATTCTTGAGAAAATCAGTGTTGGTATTTTTTGATGATATACTAGTGTATAGCCACACATTAGCAGAACACCTACAGCATTTGGAGGAGGTATTCTCGGTTCTAAGAGAACAGCGGTTATACTTGAATAGGAAGAAGTGTTGTTTTGGCCAACGGGAATTGGAGTATTTGGGCCATATAATCTCGGGATTGGGGGTGTCAGCAGATCCGGAAAAGATACGTGTGATGCGAGATTGGCCGATACCGAAGAATCCTAAGGAGCTGAGAGGATTTTTGGGTTTGACGGGCTATTACCGCAGGTTTGTGAAGGGATATGGATCAATAGCGGCACCACTAACCAAACTCCTACGGAAGGATGCATTTGAGTGGTCCTTGGAAGCAACGGAAGCGGTAAGACTGTTGAAGGAGGCGATGATTACTGTGCCAGTTCTCGCTCTCCCAGATTTCGATTCAGTATTTGAGTTGGAAACGGATGCGTCGGGAATAGGTTTGGGCGCTGTACTGTCGCAGAAGGGGAGACCAATCGCTTTTTATAGTCAAGCCTTGTCCAGGAGAGCTCAGCAGAAGTCAGTTTATGAAAGGGAACTCATGGCCATCGTCCTTGCAGTCCAAAAATGGCGACATTACTTGTTGGGCAGACGTTTCATAGTACACTCGTATCAGAAAAGTTTGAAGTTCTTATTAGACCAGAAGGAAATTGCTCCGGAATACCAACGTTGGCTGGTGAAGTTGCTGGGTTTCTCGTTTGAGATTCGTTACAGGCCGGGACCTTCTAACCGAGTAGCAGATGCCCTGTCGAGAGTTCCCGCTGGCGTGGAGCTCAACCAATTGTTATCCACGATGATTCGGGACATCCCTACAATACAGGAGGAAGTTGAGGCAGACACGAAGCTGCAAAAGATACTCACAGCACTATCTTCGAGGGAGGCAGAAAAGAAGGGATGGTCCGTAGTGCAGGGGTAGCTGAGATATAAGGATAGAATTGTGTTACCAGCAAAATCCGGGCTGGTGGATCAAGTTTTAACAGAATTTCATTCCATTGCTATCGGTGGACATGGAGGGTATCTTCGTACATACAAACGGGTGTCCAGCGAGTTCTATTGGGAGGGAATGAAATCGGATATCAAGTCCTTTGTGGCCAGTTGCGAGGTGTGCCAACGAAACAAATCCAGCACGTTGTCACCTGCGGGACTTTTGCAGCCGCTGCCCATTCCCAAGGCAATCTGGGAAGACATATCCATGGACTTCATTGAAGGCTTGCCCAAATCTAACATATTTGATGTGATTTTGGTGGTGGTGGATCGGCTGAGTAAGTATGCCCATTTTATTTTACTTCAGCACCCGTTTACTGCGAAGAAAGTGGCAGAGGAATTCGTAAATCATATAGTGAAGTTGCATGGGTTTCCTAAAAGTATTGTTTCAGACCGGGACAAGGTTTTTCTCAGCGTGTTTTGGAGGGAGTTGTTCCGGCTACAGGGCACTAAGTTGAACCGTAGTACGGCGTACCATCCCCAAAGCGATGGACAAAGTGAGGTGGTGAATCGCTGCTTGGAGACGTACTTGAGATGTTTTTCTAGCCAGAAGCCACGGGACTGGTCAAAGTGGATTGCGTGGGCAGAGTACTGTTTCAATACGTCCTACCACGTGTCGACAAAGACGACACCATTCCTGATAGTCTACGGTCGGGATCCTCCTCCTATAGTGAAATATGACCAAGCTCCATTGTCATCGGTGGCTGAATTGGATGTGATGATGAAGAAGCGTGACGTAGTGATACAGGAACTGAGGGAACAACTCGCAGTGGCACAGAACAGGATGAAGAAATCAGCGGATGCGCATAGGAGGGATGTACAGTTTCAAGAAGGGGACCGCGTGTTTCTGAAATTACGCCTGTATCGGCAAAAATCATTGGCAAAACAAGTGAATGAGAAACTATCCCCTCGATATTTTGGGCCATTCGCCGTTCTGCGTCGTATTGGATCGGTTGCCTATCACTTGGAGCTTCCAGCGGCTGCAGGGATTCATCCGATTTTTCACGTATCCCAGCTCAAGCAAGTAGTCAAAGACACCACCTCGGTAATTCCAGCACTGCCGGCCGGATTGACGGAAGAGTTGGAATGGACTACTGAACCCGAACAGGTTTTAAGTTCCCGGCAGGGGACCCGAGGACTGGAAGTGTTGATTAAGTGGACTTCTCTACCTGAGTTTGAGAGTACTTGGGAGGAAGCTGCCTTCATCCAGGGTCAATTTCCAGAATTTCACCTTGAGGACAAGGTGAAAGTGCAGGGAGGGGGTATTGATAGGCCTTCCATTAGATATGTATACCAGAGGAGAGGAAAAAAGGGACAGCAAGGATAGGACACCTGTCTTTCCACAGGGGAGTTAGTTACAGAATTGCCTTGCTGAATATTCGGTGAATATAGGATGTTTGTCTTTTACGGTTTAGGGGGGGATATAGACACACTGCCTTGCACACACACGGGTATCGTGGGATTTGATTATTCTGTTTGTTGGTCCCGTTTCCTGGGAAAGGAGAGCCTCAGCCTCTCGAATGCTGATGGACTTTTGCTTGCAATAATATCACTGGATTACATTATTCTCTATTGAATGTTCCTTATTTCTGTGCTCTTATTGAACGTGATTTTTATTGAGGTAGAAGGGAAGTTAGAGAGGGTTCTATCACACACCTGGTAAGCTCTATTCGTATTATCAGAACTCGAACTATATATATATATTTAGTAGTGACTTAATGTATTCTGCAAGAGTACATATAATTGTTAAGAATTCTGATTCCTGCGATCCGCAGATTATGGGATGAAGGGTTGACAGTAATCCTTATTATATTGTATCAATAAAGTTAATAAGAAATGAGGCTTTCTTGGTACGATGTCTATCGTAATTTCTCTCCGATTTCGATCGACAACTGTTAAAATTAATTACAGGATTGAGATGATGTTGTAGTAAACAAGGCAAAAATTGTCAACCACAGTATTATTGAACTTAAAAGTGTCCCCCTAGACGTGTATAAATCATAGGACCCCAAGAAAATGAAGGGGGAGCTGTCCAAACTTGAGTTAGTTTCAGAGACAAACTCGGTCCTTTTGTAGTAAAGTGACAATATCAAATGAAGAAGTATCAAGGGGGAAGTGAAAAAGAGACAGTACACAAGCTCTGTTAATCTGTCAGGATTATAATGGGAAATTCCCTGTAAGGCGAATGTGGTCTAGAGTGCGACGAAGACCGTATTTGTTGACAGCAGCATTTGCAGCCCTGAATCCTTCCCCATAAGCTGGAGAAGCATCATGAGCAATCTGGTGCATGAAAAACTCTCCCAGTTTGTTTTCTACATTGGATTTCCCACCTTTCTTTGAAGCCGAGGAGGAAGAAGAAGCAGCAGCAGTAGTAGATGTTGATGTTGATGTAGATGGCATGTTTCTTGATCCTGGCAATACTTCTGATTCTAGCCACATGTAGGAGAGAACCTGACAGATGCCTTCCTCCACCTCAGGATTAAGATTTCGGTATCCTGCATTTGAACAGGAGATGAAAGTTATGCAAGTTACAGACAGGTTCTTGCAAGAAGAAAATCTTGATGACTGGTTTATATTTACCTTTAAGCCGTAGCCAACCATGCATCAACTCATGGGCAAGAATGGCACCGGTTAGTAGTCTGCTTCAGACATGGTTGTCAGGATAGAGATAGGTAGAGACAGGAAAATACTGGATTCAGTAGGAATTTGCTGATGTTTCATGGAAATTGCTAGTGACTATTACCTTGGAAGACCATACAGTACAAGAATAGCTGTGACTTCACATCTCCGAGTCAGCTTTTGGGGTTGAACTCTCATTCCCACAAGTCGATGGCCTCCAATTCTTGGCTTCCTTTGAATCTGAAAATGGTAAAACAAGTCAGGTTTGCTTCCCTATCTGGTGAAAGAAAAAGGAAAGAATGCCAAACTGTTGTGATTAACAAGCACGAATAACAATTATTATACGAATACTAAAGTTGAAGAACATAGACACCGAGGCCGAATCTCCTTAAATTCTCGTATTCTTTACTTTTCAATACCCGTATATTGATTACAAACGGCTGTTAGTCACAACAGAAACTATTCTGATATCTTACACTGGATACAGTCTGTTCTTCAGAGAGACATAGTCCCCTTGTCTCTGGCATATGGTGGAAGCCCTGGAAAGCAGAAAATCTGAATAAGAATCATTCTGTGGATCAAAGACCAGAAAAAACAAAGCAAGATATATATCACCAATTACATTCTTCTCCCCAACAATAGCTTCATTGAGAGCCTGTCTTTGAACAAGAAGCATAGGAATCTGCTGTTCCAGTTTCATATTCATTCCTTCATAATAGTCCCTGATGGCATGGTAAAGAGGCTGACAATCACCGGTGTCCATAATGGCAGATTCCATGCACTCCAAGCATAAGCTCCGGCCATCTTCCAGAGAATAATAGGTTGCATTCCATGACTTGAACCAGAAAAGGAAAAAACAGAAACTACCCATAAGCCACCAATCTACATACTCTGCTATAACTCTGATGGATCAGACAGTTTTTAATGTATTAGCTCAGGTAAGTACCTCCAAACGTTCGCAACTACAGCATCGAGCAGTAGTGTCATGTTCATGTGATGGGCAGTATTTTTGAGACCAAAATGGATGACACCTATACTCGATCAAACCAGCTGCATTTGTTGGAATCTGAACAACATTCAAAAAGAAATAAACAATCAAACTATCTGCAAAATGGTATTGAACACAATGTGTGTTTATGTTGTAAAAAAGGAGATTCGGCCTCAATGCCTAAGTAAATTACTACCATGAAAAAAATTTCCGCAAAACAGTGGAAAAGATTCCTTAACAATGATCACAAAGTTGGTATTTCCTAGAATTGAAAAGAAACCAGAAATGAACAAAGAGACTCTTGCTTACAAACTGGTGGCAGACTTCACATTTCGGATGAGTTATCTCTTTGAAACAAGACTTGTGATAAGGATCCCTTCCTGACAAAGAAAACTTGGATCAACAGAAAAAAAAACCCAAATGAGTTAACCTCTAGAGGGAACAAAGTTTTTTACTAATTTCATCACTAGCATTGTTTACTACACTTTCTGTATGTAATCAATTCTGAAAATCAAAAGAAAACTGTGAACAGATTCACTTACTACCTCTGTTTCAGTAATCGGATAACCACATGAGTGACATCGAAAGCACTCTGGATGAAAGAACTGTCCCATGCATCCTAAATAATTGCCATAGCCAATGTCACGATGACAACCACCACATAATCTGCAAGTTCCAGAACATATGACAGCTAAAATTTTGTGTTCTAAGCGTCCTTGGACTTTCAAACTGATAGAAGATTTCTTGGTCTTTGTTTTCTTGTTTTACACTAAATTAACAGGCAAACTCTCTGCCTTGGAAAAAATCCTGCATAATTTTGAGTGCAGTCATTTCCAGGCATTGTTCCTGGCAGAATGGAATAGACTTTTCATGAAGCAAAGCAAGCCTGATCAGAAACTTGTTAGTTCCAAGTACAATATTGAAGTATTTTACCTGTAGCTCCTGGGATAATACTGAGAACTGGCATAAGGAGGATATGAAGATGAATTAAGATTATCCTGAAGTTGTCTAGCAAGTTCTTCGTCATCATCATCAGTTCCCCATCTATATCCTGAAGAGCAAAGATACATAGTCAAGTATCAAATGTGCGAGACAGGGAGCAGAGATATGGTGAGAATTGGTATGCAGCCTTTACTTACCATTTGGTTTCTTCAAATCTTCAGCTAGAGAAAGGGAAATAGCATGATCTAAGTCTTCCTTCTCCTTGGCAGGTCTGGACCTATCATCCTGATGGCAGCAGAAGGGTTAACCAGTTGAAATTTCTTCTCTCCCGCTCCAAGTTTTTAGAAGATTCAGATGAAATGTGAAAGACTCTTGAATAGCCAAAAACTTAAAAGTATAAAATAAATCATAGAAACAAATAACATCCTAATCGATCGAAGACTAATCTCACATCCCAATTTGGCACCAATATTAGGAATATCTGACCAGCTATATTTGTTCCATTCGCAAAAGGTAATGTAACAAAAGCACACTTTACAGAGTGCAAGAAACACACCAAACTGGATTGATGAGATTGCTTTATGATCTAAAAGTGTTGCACTGATCCAATGATACAGAAATGTCCATCTATGTGGAAAGTGGCAAAAGAAAGGAAAGAGTGGCATAGAAGGCAAGTGGCTAGCACATGAAGTAAAGGTTTGATCGATCTATATGGCAAAGGAATCAACAGTTTTTACAGATTATAATAAGCGAAAAACCCACTAAAAGGATTTAGCTGCACCATCCAACCAGATCATGTCCTTTAAAAAGATGGGGAAAAAGAGACTAAAAGTGAGTGCACAGGAATGCAGAAACATCTTATATGTATATTTTTATGATAAAAGAGTATCCCACAAGCTCGATTAATTTTTTTTCGGAATTTCGATCGACACCTTCATTCATATCCTCGGTATTCATACCCGATTAAGTGCTTGTATATCAAACAGTTGATTTACATGTTGGAGGGGAATTTTAATCAATTTTTTTTCAAAATTTTCACAGTCTAAAGTGTCCAAATGAGCCTATCATTATCGAGAAAAAAAGGAAAAACTTAAAGCACTGCTACCAATCTTTACATATCGTATGCTATACTCAGTCTTTCTTCCTTCTTTTATACATGTTGAAGCTCAAGCCAAGAGACTATCTCGAATCTGACGATGATGATGATGATGATGGTAAGAACACAGAGATTAATTTCCTTTAAAAACGGGAAAGAAAAAAAAAAGTTACCAGAGATCTTGTTGGGGCACGCCAAGCCATGTTCTCGTCCCCTAAAAGTTGAGGATGGCGAGCACCAGAACCTCCTCCTCCTCCTCCTCCTACCACGCCGCCGCGACTGGATCCATTCTTGAAAAGCTTACTTAACCATTTCATAAACCGTGATTTTCTCTCTGCATATGAAGAAACAAAGTCTCCTGCTCACAAAATAATGGATATGAAACAAAGCCAGCAGTAGTAAAGGAACAAATAACACGTACGTACGCTATACATATATGTATATATATATATAACACAAACATAACAGAAGGGGAAGGAACTGTTGATCGTAGCTAAGCTTGTAAAGGAGATATGAAACAGAAAATCACAAAGCTTATCGCTAATTAAGCTAGCAGGCATGGATAGGAATAAGGTAATAGAGCATAAACTTAAAGCTTTTCTTATGAGAGACTGTGAGATGATTATGATGATGAACATGGGTACGTAGATACGTACCATATATGCATGGGTTAGAGATATGGTTGACGCCTGAAGGTGGAGCCATGAAGAACTGAAAGCAAAGCTACAGGTACGTAAAAGGGTTGTCGCCGGAAGTTGAGAAAGGAAAAATAGATGAAAGTGACGTCCTTGGTGAGAAAGAAAGGAAGAAAAAGGAAGAGAGAGTGGAGGGAATAGAAGAGATGATGATGATGATGATAAGAGATCATAAGGAAGAATAAGGAGACAGGCATCATCGATCGTTGATTAAAAGGCGGTGAAGCAAAACAAAAAAAAAAAAAAAAGGAAAGCAAAAGAAAGGGAGAAAAGAAAGAATCTGGAAGAAGGGAAAGGAAGTGAAGAGAAAGAGATTCTTGGCTTGAGAAAGGAAAGGAAGAGGCATGCACTAGGCAATTAAAGTGCGATCGCACAGAAAGATTTTTAAACAAGGAATGGAATGTGGGAGGTGTGGGTTTTGGGAGTTGGGTGTTGGTGGTGTACGTGCTTATTTGTGTGGGGGCCGGAGGGAATCTGCTGAGGCGGAGAATATCAAAGTGACGGTGGAAGAAGGGCTCGGAATCGGAGGAGGAGACATTTGTTTTGATGGTTTCTTTCTTCAGAAAGATATGCTCATCTTGTTCTTTTTTTTATTACATTATTACATATATATGTCTCTCTGTGCACGAATGGGTTGGATAGAGCTGGAATGGAATTTCTCTCTTTTTTTAAAAAAAAAAAAACCTTAAATTATTTCTTTATTTAGTTAGATAAAGTATAACATCTACAATATTTGTGTTCTAAATTGAAAATTTAGAAAATTCAATATTTTGTAATATATTATTAATTCTTTATTTTTATATTTCTTCATGTAATCTAGATTATTAACTATAGATATTTTGATAAAATGTTACCTTATATTCAAAAGAGAGTGTTTAAAAATATGAATAATATTTATCTTAATAATATTGAGAAAAAACAAAGAATATACTGAACCTAAAAATGTAGTTGACTAAATAAAAATTCATAATTATTTAACTTTTAATTTTTTTGAATTTGTTATACCAAATATTAATGTTATAATAATGAATTATTCGGATGGAGTTGACTCAATAATAATATCGAATCAAAGTTAAAATATGTCTTCAAGCATAAGTTATGGGTATTGAAAACGTGAAGCTATCTAGAGAATATGTCTAATTAAAGCATTACTATTATGAATAAGGAAAAAAAAAAAGTTATTCTCTCCATGGAAAGAAAAATTAAAACAACTATCAAAGATATTTTCAAATAAATAATTAAAGACTTTGTTAACATGACAAAAAGATTCTGCAGAATATCAGACATGAAGGTAAGCTTTTGCCACCTACAACAGAACTGTCACCTTTTTAACACAAAATGAAGAAAGCCAGCTCGATGGTTACTTTCTCTTTTTTATCATCTTTCTAGAGTTTCCGAGTTTGCTAAAATTGCATTACCCTTTTTTTATTTTCTAATAATGCAGAATTAGCATGCAAGATATTAACAAGGATTAATAAAGTTCAATAATAATAACGATCTAAATGGTAATAAAAATTATTCAAATTGATTATTATGTCTCAATTATTGTTAAATTATAGTTTCTTTTAATTAGTATCAATTCAAAAAAAAAAAAAACCCTTCCCGATAGCATCATCGGAATTGATTTTGTATAAAATTATATTAAGATTAATTAATATTTTTTAAGCATTATTTTTAATTTTAATATACCAAAAATATTGAATTCCGACCAAATTTAATAATTCGAAGACATTAAAAAATTAATATAATTTTCATATTACATAAATCGCCACTATTTCCACCTGGTAGGGTTTCGTAGTAAGACCAGGAAGGCCAGGAAGAAGGGATAAGAGCCGTTGACGCAGAGGTGGAAGACTCGAGATCCGATGGCCACCGCGCAAGAGCAGGTGACGATGGACCCTGCCGTTCTTGACGACATAATTAGACGGCTGACGGAGGTCCGATCAGCTCGGCCAGGGAAGCAGGTGCAGCTATCTGAGTCCGAGATCAAACAACTCACTGTCGCTTCTCGCGAAATCTTCCTTCTTCAGCCCAATTTGCTCGAGCTGGAAGCTCCTATCAAGATTTGCGGTACCCATTTTCACTATGCTTGTGTTCATTTGTTGTCATTGGTTTTTGTTGATGGTTCGAAGTCTTTCGTGGGTTTGTTTCATTCTGTCAAATTGCATGTTTTCATAGAGCAAGTTCACGTTTTTTGAAGTATGCCTAGTTGACTGTAGTCTGGTTTTGATGATTCCTACAATGCCATTGATAGATTCTGAGGATTTATCTGGTAATCTACATCGGAAAGAAGTGAGCTTTTTTTTCATGTGGATGATTTTTGAGGTTGTGTTGATGTTTCGCAGGTGATATTCATGGCCAGTATAGTGATTTGTTAAGGCTTTTCGAGTATGGAGGTTTTCCTCCCGAGGCCAACTATTTGTTCCTTGGGGACTATGTTGATCGTGGCAAGCAGAGTCTGGAAACAATATGCCTGTTGCTTGCATACAAGATTAAGTATCCGGAGAACTTTTTCCTTCTAAGGGGAAACCATGAATGTGCTTCTATTAATCGGATATACGGGTTCTACGACGAGTGTAAAAGAAGGTTTAATGTGAGGCTATGGAAATCCTTTACTGACTGCTTCAACTGTCTTCCTGTAGCGGCTCTTATAGATGATAAAATATTGTGTATGCATGGTGGGCTATCTCCAGATTTATCAAATTTGGATGAAATCAGAATCTTGCCTCGCCCGACTGCTATCCCGGACACTGGCTTGTTGTGTGATTTACTCTGGTCAGATCCTGGTAGAGATGTTAAGGGATGGGGAATGAATGACAGAGGAGTTTCATATACATTTGGCCCTGATAAGGTGTCGGAATTCTTGGCAAAGCAAGATTTGGATCTCGTGTGCCGTGCACATCAGGTAATTGGCATTGACCTACTATGCCATTGTTTTCAGCTACTCATGTGGCTCTTAATGAACACTAATGTAATTATTTCATCCAGGTGGTGGAGGATGGCTATGAATTCTTTGCTGATAGGCAACTTGTTACTATATTTTCAGCTCCCAACTACTGTGGAGAATTTGATAATGCTGGTGCTATGATGAGTGTGGATGAGAATCTGATGTGTTCTTTTCAGATTTTGAAGCCCGCCGAGAAAAAAGCCAAGTTCATGATATCAAATAAAATGTGATGGCTGTAGCAACATCATTGATGTGTCATCTAAAGGAAGGTCAGCTACTAACCTCTTGAGTTTGTTCTGCTGTTTTGGTATTGATTGATGGTGCTGCGAGTATATTCATGTTCTTGTCTGTGGTCCCTCATGCACATGTTCATCAGTGGGTTATTCTTACTCATCTTGTTTCGTGTTTTAAGTACTTTAAGTGCTCGATTTCGTTACGGTGATATTGGGGAATATTCTTGGCTTTTTTATGAGTGCATTGTGATTGAATTATTTTTTATTGTCCATAGCTGTAGTGTTGAATTATTGCCATTTTGTGCTTCATTGAAAGAAAACAACCTTGCAAAACAAAATAAACTGAGTGAATTTGTATCTATAGATTGTGAGAAACCTTTTTGAAATCAATCCACCTCACTACAACATCGGTACGTGAGAAATATTACAAGATACCAATTTGAACAATCACTTGTGCTTTCAAAATGATAAAATTGCGATTATGAAGCAAATTACTGTTTTTGCTTATATTTTTCATGGTTTTAAAAGGTGGCAAATGAGTTGTATAAAAGAAAATCTTGGATAGATAGATAGTATCTCTGGTATGTCTGATCACCAAATACTTCGTGTATTCATGATGTATGATCACCTGGTTTTGTGTTAATTTTCTAACTTTTTTTGCACCTTTGCCTCATTTTATGCAATTTTTTCTCCGCTACAGCAGATTGATTTCTGATTTCCCAAGGAAACTGGCTGAATTTGAAGATTACCAGGATTCGGATCTTTTTCTTACCTCGGGGGGATGGAGGAGCATGATTCTTTTTGCAAAGTGGACTGTCTTGTAGGGGAAAAGCAGTCCATCAGGTCTGCCTGAAGTTCTATGATTTTTATAACATTTCCTCGCTTGGGACTGTTCCTATTTTTTGGGTTCGTAGCATCACTTAATGATGCTTTTGTACATATATTTGGCCTGGTAATTCGAATTTGTGCCCAGCAAAACTGAAAACATCCTATCTCCCAAAGTCAGTTGTTTGTATTTATTATGTTTAGGCATATTCTGTATTTGAGATGGTCAAGATGATATGTACCTGTTATGCTGCACGCGAATGAACAACGTTCCTTTTTTTTCCCTGCGCTTCTGCATCTGAGATGGTGTTAAAGATACTATGTTATTTGGCCTTAAAATCAATTCTGTCGATATATAATGAATACACAAAGGCAATCATAATTAAGAAAGATGGTCTTATTGAAAAATTGACAATTTCAATTGATACAAAAGAACTAAATAAAAATTTCTTTTCAATCTTTGAACCTTCAGACGTCTAACTAATTTCTGATGTTACAAGGATTACAAAAAGAAATGAAAGCTTTGGCACGCTCAACGAAGGACCCTGACTGACATGAATTGCTTGCAGAAACAGATGAGCCGAGCAGAAAAAACTTGCAATTAGTAACAGAATGAACTCACGATAGTTCCAAACTCCCATCGGTCTCATGGCAGAGGTAAGTTCTGCACCATGAAAAATACAGGGTACCGACTCAGTACCATGTCTCACTTCTTGATTAATCTCAGCACATCACCCACAAGATGTAAGGACCCCGTTACAAGTACCTGAGGAAGAGGAAGAGGAAGAATTGAAGTAGGAGTCCAATAATTTTATTGCTGATAGCCAAAATCATTAAGCATTTAAAGCGAATATCTATTTTAGTATAGCAATCGGGCAAAACAAATCAAAAGGAGACCTAGGAACAAACATTTACATGTAGAGTAAAATCAATTATCGATGTCACAAACAAAGAAGCCAAAAAGGTGCAAACTAACATATATTCTAGTATGTCAAAAGGTTTAGATGAACTAAATATTGCATCCAGTAACAAAAGAAAGAACCCATTTCAGAATAGACAATAAATATGTTGATTAAGTAGGTCTATATACAATTAATAAGAAAAAAATCTTTCTTGAAAACCTAGTGTTACCTGGAAGCGGATAGATTTGTTCTGTTGGACGTTCTCCCTAAGCCATTTAATTGCTGACGGTAGAGAAGAAAAGACTGCACTATTCTCACAAGTCCTAACACTCGTTATCGTATCATCTTTTACTTCCTCACAAACAGCTTCCACATTCTTTGTCGCCTCGCCTATAATGTCAAAATGGACAGAAAGATCATAGTTCTTATCATTTCAAACCTGGTAGCAGGTTGCAACAAATGCGCTTTGCAAAAATGACAAAATGAAAGGCGAAAGAGAAGTTTGTTTCGCCAATTTTATGCATTATATGGAATTTTCGTGAAAGGACTTTGTGCCAAGTGAAGATTTGGAAAAGAAAATTAAACCCCAGCTAGTATAGTAAATAACACTGGCAAAGAACAGCATCTATTAAAGAAACCATTTTGTCAGGTAGTTATCAATTGTTATTGTGTAAATAGTAAATTTGGGAACCGAATCTGTTCAGTTACATTTAAAAGTTAGCCAGCTAGATTACAAGTAACGTGTACATGTCAAATTTTGCACAAATAACACATTTCTCCAACATACAACACAGACCAAATTTAAGAGTTCGGAATTCTGTATTGGACTGATACCTTTGCCACCATGGATCAGGTTTTCCCACACTCTCTGAAGAGTAAACTGCCACGACAAATCAACTTGCACATCAGTTGGTGGTAAATCACGAGTTCCAACCTTGTGATAAACAGATATATTTGGAACAAAGAGCGCCTGCTTGAAATGAACACCTAACATATGGGTTTTTATGTCAGCTCACAACAACGTAAAATAAGTTATTTTCTCCACCAAAAAATACAATAATACTTCAATTTTTACAATTTTTCCTTTTTGTGGTCAATGGGCTTGCAAACATAGTCATCCATGATGTTCTCACGCCCACAACAATTATAAATGAGACAACACCAAGAAAACAAAGTTTTAATTAACAAAAAGAACCCACTGATTCTACCTTATTGTTCAATGGTTTGGCAGAAAAGAAAGGTCATTGTCCACCCTGAATTTCCAGAAAAAATGTCCTCAATCTACTTTTCACTTTTTTCATAACCTAGGAGTGCTAGAACTGGCTAAATATGCAAGAACGTAGTTGCATAAAACCAAAGAAGAAATTGAATTCCACAAATCATGTCCTTTAAAGTGCTTTTTTCTCTTCTTGAGACAACAAGGATGAAAGAACCCAGTTCGTCCATGACAGCGTGTAGAGATTATAGAGGGATCAGCTATCCAAGAAAAGACCAGAAATTATTAAAATTCAAGTTTTTATGCCAAAAGGTAACATATGCCACCAAACAGAAGAATCCCCTCAATTTTTGCCTCCAACCCGTGACACAATGAGACATGGACAACAAGCGTAACTCCCAAAATCAAACAAACAATTAACTGAATAACACGAGGAAAGGAGTAAAACTACAGTAAATGAAAAGGAACTTAAGGTGGTTTGCCACTGTTTTTTTGCCAATTACATACCATGATTGGCACATGTTTTCATCAGATTTGGAAGGAGCAGCTGAGGATCACGTACAGACATACAATTGAACAACAATATCTGCAAGACCAAAGAACTTATGAAGTCAACCTAAATGCTGGAACTGTGGCAAAACAAATTCTCACACTCATAATGCATGCACAAGCATGATTTCAAAGAAATGTATAAGAACATGCAAGTGAAGTTTGTCACAATCTTAAAAGGACAAAACATGTACAAATTATATCAAGTGAGTAGAATCAGACTTGACTGCGTAAACTCCTTGCAAACCATTATGTCATCATTTTCAGCCTACCTGTGTAGATTGTTTATTTAAACAGTGGTTTTTAGAAGTTACCAGGTAGAACTGTTTCAGTATTGGGCTTTTAATAAGTAAATGGGTTCTGCAATTTCACTCAGCATAAAGGAAGGAAAAGTAAGTGTTTTAAATGAAACTGAAGAGACAGTTGTGAATCCTCTTTGTATCATTGCATCCATGCTCTCACCTGTCTGAAGCACAGTTTTTCAACTCCACAAGAATCTCGCACCCTCCTTAATCTCATTTACTACAAAATTAATTGAAATGTTGAACTCTTTTTTCCAGCGTTAGTTCCATCCAAGCATCTTCTTCATGCTCTAGCTACTTCCAAATGAAAATATATGCTTGGTCTAATGCCAGTGAAATTCTTAATCATTAAGAAGCCATAACTGAACTGAATTACCTTCATCTTAAGTGGGTTAAAATTAACACGAGAAACAAACTTTCATGAGAAGTTTGATATTTTTGGGGAGGGGGAGGTTTTGATATTTTTACAACAGTTATTATCCATCATCTCTTTTCTTCTCTCTCTCTCCCTCCCTCTCTCTCATTTTCGGTGGAGTACCCACCTTCTATTCCTTCTAGCTCATATTCTCCTTGCCGCTGCATTCATTTTGTCTGAAGCAGACCATTTTACAATCTTAGAAAAACCTCAAAGTTATAGCAAGTGCCAAACATCTAAGCCACAGGCATATGCTGATTATATATTCATTATTCAGAGACCCAAAACAGATAAGAGAGATATGAAATTTGCCTAAAACACCAATTAGCTGGCTTCTTATATGATTTTTTCTCTAGAGTAACTATTATATTCGGTCTCAGTTAAAACTTCTTTTGGAGACAATCAAGCAAATGCTAATTGTTTACCTGCATAGAATTCCCCTGGGATATTTTGTTTTGGTAGCTCTTTATGGATTCAAGTGAGGATGCAGAATTTTTCTGAGGAGTAGAGCTCAAGGCACTTTGCAAGTTTTCTTGTTTGGCAGCAAGAGAGAACCATCTACCACATACTTCCATGCTTTCAGGACTGTGGGCTCCATCCAAATAAAAAACAAGATCTCCATCTCGTTCAGTATCAATATGTTGATCAGGGACAATTTGAGCACGCCCTTGCAAGCTGGCCGTTGCTAGCCCCTTGACAAACTGCTCAGGCAAACTCTGTTCCATGTGGACAAATCTTAGAATAAATTCAACAAGAGAAATAGGGCTTGCCAACAAAGTCTCACCTTAGTATCACTTACCGTCTGCTCCAGAGAGTTGAAGTCAGGATGACCAGTCCTCTGAAGCCAAGCAGAAGATAGTGCAATGGCAAGACCAGCATTCACATATTGATGCTCACCTTCAAGGCCCAGCTTATGACCATTCAACAAGTTTGCATCTAATGGTGGCACCACATGAAGAGGTACCTGAAATCAAAAAATTCTATCATCCATTCAGCAAAAGCAACAAAAAAAAATATCATTCTTAAAGACAAAAACTAGTGCACTTTCAGTGCTGAAACATTAAGAGCCAGTTGTAGGGAAAGCCATCTTTAGAATAAGGCCAGAAAAAGAACAGATGTAGCAGACAAAGACCTTTCTGGAACAACATGATACAAATTTTGTAATTGCAGAACAACCTGAATTCTTAAACATAAAATCGCCAATAAATTAATAACTCTACGCTAAATTCCTGGGGTGATTCTAAGGACTATAAACTAACTAGATAAGGAAAGAAGGCAGTTGATAAACATTCAAGTCTCAAATTTGATGAGAATTGCTTGCATAAGTCACATTCTAGACAAGTCAAGGTCCTTCTCTCTGCCTCATTTAAAAATGGTAATGTTTCTATTTGGAGCCAGTCTGAGGCATATGTCACTCATTTATGACGAAATACGCAACTTACATCTAAGTTAGCAGCTTTTTCTTCCAGCACACGCATTGCTTCATCAGGTTGTGGCACTGTAAAAGCTGGAACACCATGCTGCTTAGAGAAAACATAAGAAAGCTAAGTTGACATAAAGAAACTGACAAAAAAGTTTGAAGCATGTCAGATTTAATAACATATTCGTCACCATAAGGTCATTATCCCGAAAATGAAATGTTTTGGAATAACACCTTAAAGATACCAGCCTTCTCCCCAGCAATTTCCCCCAAAGTATTGCCTGTTTGAAGTTTCCAGAAAAGAAAAAACCTATCAAATCTACAAAGTGGTCAAACTATATGAAATTTATATGTGGGGGTCTATATCCACAATCAAGTTCCATATCATCAGAAATTTAAACAATTTCTGAAATCAGAGAATGTTGAGAGGATGAAATATGTGGAGATGAAGTTTAGACATCCAACATCACAATCTTACTCTTGAAGTAGCTGGCTCATTTAGAGCTCATAACTTCATTTCTCTGCAGTGCATACCAGATGTCAAGATGAGAAACAGTCTAAAAAGTAAAAGGCTTCTTTTTTCATCAGTTAGTTAACAGAATGATAGTAAGAAAGAAGTACATCATGTCAGACAGTAAGTCATCCATAAAAGCAGTCTAACAAAAAAAAGGACCCAAACTACCTATCAATTAGTATCAGTCCAATATCCAATCTTTTAAAGCATCTAGCAATTTATGTGGATAAATTGAAAGGCTTAAGTTGTTTCCATTATTTCTTCGACATAAAAGTATTTTGGGACATCCCGTACAAGAGAGCTAACGAATGACAAAGGGGCTTAAGGAGCATTAAATAATCATAATCATAATCAATTACATAAAAGATACACAAAACTGACCGAGAATCTCCATGTGGTCATAACCTAGGGAAGAGACACCACATACAATAGGTTTCACCACCTGATTTATTATGCCATGCAAACCCATATTAGTAATACAACTCACACAAAAGACTGGCATGAAAGACTTTGCATTTAACAAGCAGATAAAATTGAAAGGTTTTATCATGAGAAGAAAATATTCATACCACGTTCGTCGCATCAAACCTTCCCCCTAAACCAACCTCCAGGATGGCAACATCAACCTAAATGAAATAAAGCCAATATGTTAGGTAGCAATTTACAATGAAAAGAAAATCATGGACAGATAGTGCACTTGAGGATACAATATTAAAGAAAATGTTAAAGTATGTGCGGAAGAAACCTTTTCCGCAGAAAAAATCTTGAAGGCGAGTAAAGCAAGAAACCGGAAGTATGTAGGCATTGGTAAGTCTTCATTTGCTCTTTCCTGCAAATCCACATGGAGGAATCAAAACTAAACACGCCGAGCAAAAAAAAAGGAACAAACAGGTAAGCAAGAGACCATATATACCTTAAGTTTATTATAACACGACCAAAAATACTCCAAAAATTTCTCTTCGCTTATGTCCATCCTGAGCAAAATCGGAAAAAAAAAAGAAGAAAAATAGAGCATTCGTTCAGCAATCTCCATCCATTACAAGCAAATCCAAATGCAGTTTAAACTCTCTCTTCACTTACCCATCCAAACGGAATCTCTCTCTAACGTCAATGAGGTGAGGAGATGTGAAGAGACCTGTATGGAATCCACAGTTACGCAGTATAGATTCGGTGAAGGTGCAGGTGGATCCCTTCCCTTTAGTGCCCGCCACGTGGATAATCTTCATCTCCGATATTGCCTCCTCCAGTTCAAGTATCTACAATTCACTCCAATTAAGCAATCAAACTTAAATCAATAACCAAAACAAGCAGAATAAGCGAGACGGAAGTAAGTGAGTAAACCGATAGGCACCTTGATGTAATCGAAGAGCAGATCAAAGCGGTCACCCTTGTTGCTCTTATCAGCACGGCTGCGTTTCGTTATCAAGGAGGATAGAGCATCCATTGCCTCGTCGTAAGGATCGCTTTTGCTACTCTCAGCCCCGCCTCCCATGTTATTTTGGCCTTTTTTGTATAGGGAAATTAGGATGGGGAGAGAGAAGATCGAAAACCGGTGCTAGTTGTTTGGCTGGAGGCGTGAGTGGTTGAGCTTCGTGAAGGAATAGATAAACCCCCGAAACGACAGTTCGTTTAAGTATTTTAAGAAATATTTTTAACAAAGAAGCGTACAACAAAGAGCATACATCATTCTACTTGTCTCCTTGCGTATCGAATGGTGTGTCGTCTAAGCCAAAGCTGATACGTGACCGTATGAAACGCGCCGTATTGGGCCGGATCTTCAGGTTCATTCCATACAAGATGCCTACTCGCCGCAATACCCAGTGACCTCAGTTCTTGGCGCGAGCGATCCAACACGCGCTTTACCCCCTCCGTGCCGGACACGAACAAGGCAATCTCCTGCCACTTCAACACGTCCATCAGCGGCAAGTCCTGGATCGGACGGTCAGTGACGACCACCGGCACGCACCCGAATCGCAGCGCATCCACCATCCCCGAAATGCCAGTTCCTCCGTATTCGAATAGACAAAACTCGCTGCTCCCGAGTCTCTCCGCCAAAGTCTCCTCGTTGTACGGCTCGGATTCGACCAGGAAGTCAGAATCCCCGTCCAGCTCCTCAACCAGCGTCGGCTCCCGAACCGCACCGTACATGACGAAGCACAAAATCTCCCTCCTCCTTTCCTCCGGAGCGCGGCGAATCCTCGCCAGTGGAGGCGGAGGGAGTGTGATATCCTTGTGCGGGACGAACATGCCTTTACCCGCCGGGAAGCAGGAGATCTGGACGGAATTCTTCTTGAGCTCAAGGACATTCCTATCCGAGTAGTACCCCATACCCGAACACGACAAGTAGAAATGGTCGGCACCGAGAGTCCGGTTCCAGTACGGGAGGTCCATACGGAGGTTCCTAACCACCCGCGCAACAGACCGCGTGGAAACTCCGGAGGAGAACGGGACGAAGAACAAATGAGCCTCTTCCGGGTCTAGTGTGACAAAGCGACTGTCCTGTAGGGAAGAGAAGAAGAGAGACTCGGCGGTAGAAGTGAGAGAAAAGGACTCCGGTGGCGGGTAGATGTAAATTCGGAAAGATTTGAGCATGTTCTGGTAGTTAGGAAAGAATATGGCCGGTGACCTCAGGTACGGTGAAGAAGAGGCTTCAAAGGACTGAACAGTGAAGAGAAAGAAACAGAGGGAAAGAGTGAAGCAAATGGTTAGAGACATTTTAAAGAATCACTACCGGCGAAGAAACTAAAACCCTACACAGGTTCTGTGTGGTTGAAGAAGACGAAGAAGACGAAGAGGAGAAGCAGAGTCAACCAGGAAGGACTCGAGACTCAACTACCAGAGTAAATGGACGTTATCGCCGAGCAGGAAAACAGCAAGTGGGACCCGTAACTGTATTTGTTTGTCTTTTATAATTATGATGACACGTGTAATATGACGATAACTAATTTCAGTTTTAATTTTAATTTTATTATGCGATTTATTTACTATTTAATTTTATATTAAAAAAATTTAAAGTTTTGGATTAAATGTCAAGGACTTGTAATGGAGACATAAGTTGTTGGATCTTTAAGATTAAAGCCCAAATAGGATAACAAATCTGACATTTGAGCCCAATTTTTAAGATAACATAGGCCTGAGCTATGAATGTGACAATCTAATATAGAAAATGGATGTAACTTAGGAAACCTTGAATCATTATCTTTGTACAACATAAACTTCATTTATTATAATCAAGAAATTTCATTTCTAATAAATTGATAATCTATATGATTATATCATAACACTGTAATAAATTCAATTCTGTCTGTCTGAATATATTTTGAATTAATAAAATATATCAATATAATTCAAACGAATATTTAACTTAATGATATCTCATTATTTGTCAAAATTCAAAGCTGAAAATGAATTCAAAATGCCTTAACAAAATATATTAAGATAGTGCAAATAAAAATTTGATTAAATTGTCAAATTACATAAGGATTATAAAATTATGAATTTAAAATCCGTCCGAGAATGGAAATTCATTACTATTAAAACCCACATGAGGTTGGTGCAAATAATGATTACTTAATTAGTTGGTTGATTTAATAGATTCCCACCAAGCAAATCCAAATATGCATCGTGTCCAATTTTGAGTACCCATCTCTCTATCAATAATGAGCATTAGGTAAATGATTAAACAAATAAAAAAGACTCAATAACATAACATAACATAGAATAGACACGACACGTCACGACACGACACGACACGATTGTCTTATAACTACAAAAGAATTACCTTAAATCTTTTTGGTATCAAAATAATGAATTTTTCATGTCTATGCATACCTCTCCCAACAAAAGATTCCTCTTGTCCATCATTAAATATTATATATCAATAAAATATTTATAATTTTTAAAAATCAAGATAAAAATAATAAACAAAGATTAGTGATTTATAAGATGATAAAATTTATTTATTTTAATTAAACATAAAGAATTTTCATATTTATTTAGATTGAAATTCATCCTTAATTGATCCTTACAGTATATAAAAAATAATTAAAGTAAATAATTTAAAAAATTTTAAAATAATAATATTCATCCCACATTAAATAAGAGGCACAGAAGAATTCCAATTTTATATTTTATTTTTAAATCGATAAAATTATAATAAAATAATTAATTTCTTCTATGAACGAAATTATTAAAATTAATTTTTATAAATTTAACAATGATAATTAAGAATATGAAAGAAACACGAAAATAAAATTCAAATATATTCAAAACTAATCAAAATTCGAATATAATATAAGGGTTAAACAGATTATGCATTCAAACCCGAATAATGACAATAGATAAATTGTCCAATCAATTTATTCTTCTTTACATTTATCAAAATTCAAAACCCACCCGGAATGGGAACCCCAACACATGTTACGTTATTATTGGACCAACATGAGCTTTGTGTAAATAATGATTGATTTATTAGTTGGTTGATTTCATCGAATTCTAAATAGATACGTATAACACTAATCCAAAGTAAGAATGAATATAGAATATAAATAGGATATGCCCCCACCAAGCAAATCCACACTTGCCTACCCAATTTTCAAGTACCCATCTGTCTATCAATAATGAACATTAGGCAAATGATTGAACAAATAAGGACGACTCGCTTAACACGACTCTCTCATAATTACAAAAGAATTATCTTAAACTGTTTGGTATCAAAATAATAAATATATTTACCTTAGAATACGATATACCCGACAAAAGATTACTTCGTCCATTATTAAAAATTATAAATAATAAAATATTTACATTTTTTAAAAAATAAATTTTAAAAAATAAAAGATTACTAATTTATAATATAAGGAATTTATTATTTTTAACTAAATATAAAAAATTTAATCTTTATTTTTGGATTGAATCCGTCCTTATAATTCTAAAAACTATCAATAATATCCATCTAGGTCTAATATAAAAAAATATATTTTATTTTAAAATTGATAAAATTTAAAATATTATAAATAAATAAATAAATATAATTTTTTTTAAAAAGATGAAGATAATAATAAAATTATTAATATATTATATAAATTAATTTTAACAAATTTAACCATAATGATTATGTATATGAAAGAAACATTAAAACAAAATTCGAATATATCCAAACGAATCAAACCCACATAGGCCAAGTGTCCAATACCGAGCCGCCGCGTCTGGCCAAATGATTGAACTCAATCGTACAAGACAAAACAAGACTCACATGTCCCAAAACCAACCACAGCCTGACATGCACGTGTACATATAATATATTATAAAGTCTTCAGATAACTTAACATCAAAAAATGACATGTGCTCTTGCAGACGTGTCGTCAAATAATACCTTCCATGTTCGAAGCTCCGTATCAAATTCAGATTCAGATCAAAACTCGGATAAAAAAAGCATAGCTCTTCTGCAATCGTGTCGCTACACAAGACCTTCCATGTTCAAGCTCCTTCCTTTAAGGTGGACCCAAACCCCTTGCCGTCCACCCCCTATGTTCCTGGCTTGTAATGGGGGGTGGTACAAATTTCAAGGAGCCGCCGTCGACGTGTCCATTCCATTTCTTCATGTCGTATTCCTAGACACCTTGCTACATTTTTTTTCGAGGTTCGACCGTTCAAAATTAGTCCATTTTTTGGGTTCGGCTATTCAAGTTTGTCCATTTTTTTATTGGATCATCCAAATTCGTACTCATATCATTTTATCGTATCGAATTCAAGATTAATATAATATGCGGTAGACCATTATATTTGTCTCTTCCTTATTTTTGTGCTATTTAATACCAGAGAGCAGACTTGTCTCGCTACTTTGCACTCCTAACACTTTCCTACATTTTAGTGAATCGTAAGAAATGGACCGAGTGGATCACTCTCGTGCATTTGTTAAGGACGTCAAGCGACTGGTCGTCAAGGTTTCTTTACGTTTCCTTCTCTGTTTTCATTTCTGCTAGTCTGTCTGCGTCTGTGTGCTGGCTTCCTGGGTTTTGGTTGATTTGCTTTGTCTGTGTTTATCAAACGAATGTGAAGGTTGGGACGGCTGTTGTGACCCGAGGTGATGGAAGATTGGCGCTGGGGAAACTAGGTGCTCTCTGCGAGCAGGTGATGCCATTGAAGGACGACGTGACACTCTTCCTCTTCTTCCTTCTTACTCGAGTTGATCTGGTTGGCTGTTCTGTTCATGCCATTGCTCTGATGATCTTTTTAACTGCAGATTAAAGAGCTGACCTCTCAGGGTTTTGAAGTTATTCTGGTGTCTTCTGGTGCTGTTGGACTCGGTCGCCAGAGGCTTCGATATCGCAGATTAGTGAACAGCAGGTTTTGATTCCCTTTTGCTTTCCTGATGATTATCTTAATAGATTTCGATCGATAGAAGTCCGGAAATGATTGGTGTCTGTATACCACAGCTTTTCGGACCTACAAAAGCCCCAAGTTGAACTAGATGGGAAGGCCTGTGCAGCTGTTGGACAGAACAGTCTCATGGCTCTGTATGATACACTATTTAGTCAGGTGAGTGATATGATAGATAGCTCTGTTTATGAAGTTAGCAAGTTGGGTAGGTTTTGAAGATTAACTTTTTACCTTGGTTGTCTTCTGGAACAGCTTGATGTTACCTCAGCGCAGCTTCTTCTGACAGATAGTGATTTCAGGGAGAAGTCCTTCAGGAAGCAGCTTAATGATACAGTAAAGTCACTGTTAGCGCTGAAGGTTGTTCCAATATTCAATGAAAATGATTCCATCAGTTCTAGGAGAGCCCCCTACGAGGTATGTCATGTATATACATGTCTGTTCCGAGGCTCTCGATTGATACTTTAACAGGTGTCGATCAAAATCGGAAAAAAGATTAGTCTTGTGATTGACGAGAACCTGAGCACTTTCTACAGGATTCATCTGGTATATTCTGGGACAATGATAGTTTGGCAGCATTGTTGGCGCTGGAGATGAAGGCAGATCTTCTTGTTCTGTTGAGTGACGTGGAGGGTCTTTACAGTGGTCCTCCAAGTGATCCACGTTCAAAGCTGATCCATACATACATTAAGGAAGTCCACCAGTGTCAAATCACTTTTGGAGAAAAGTCGAGGGTGGGTAGAGGAGGCATGAATGCCAAAGTAAAAGCTGCAGTGCACGCAGCTGATGCTGGCATCCCTGTTGTCATCACTAGGTATGTCAACAGTTCGATTTTCAGACTAACTGAATTCATCAATAATTGGTGTTTACGATATAGCAGAAGATGCTAACTTACTATTTATATCTGGTGATTCCGAGTTTGGTCCTGTTTATGATAACATGAAATGATTCCATATTTCTTGCTTTTGTAGTGGGTATGCTACATCAAACATAATCAAGGTCCTTCAAGGAGAGCGTATAGGTACCCTTTTTCATCAAGCTGCACACTTGTGGGCGCCAGTTAAAGAAGTTGGTGCTCGTGAAATGGCAGTTGCAGCAAGGGAAAGTTCAAGGCGGCTTCAGGTAACATTGCTCTGAATTTCTCTAGCAAATTGAGATTCTCCTTGCTTCTGTGTGGCTCGGGGTGGGACATGACAAATTGTTTCCTTGTTTTATAGGCATTGTCTTCACAGGACAGGAAGCAAATTCTGCTGGCCGTAGCTGATGCTCTAGAGGCAAATGAGAAATTGATCATTGTTGAAAATCAAGCTGATATTGCTGCTGCACAGCTAGCCGGATTGGAAAAATCCTTGATATCACGGCTGGCGTTAAAGCCGGAGAAGGTATCGTTTCCGGCTACTTACACTCAGCTAACAGATCATCTATGAATTTTACAGAAGGGTTGCAATCTGAGCTATGTTCTTGTTTGAATGATATATATACTGACCTTGACAGATTACCAGTCTTTCAAATTCTATTCGTGTGCTTGCCAACATGGAGGATCCAATAGGCCATGTTTTGAAGAGAATAGAGGTAAGAATTGGGATAGGATCTGAAGGGTAAGTGTCTTTTTAAGGATTTGGGTGTCTATGTTTTCTGGTTACGAATCTTTCTGATGAGCAAAGACAGGTTTTTTTGACCCATAAAAGCTATTGGCGCATTCTTATTTCTCACTGGCATGCAATAATTTGGATGGTTTTCCTGTACCCGCAGATTGCAGATGGTCTCCTTCTGGAGAAGACATCATCTCCTCTAGGTGTGCTGCTGATAGTATTCGAGTCTCGACCTGATGCACTTGTACAGGTAGCAATGGACTAGATATCTTACATAAGAACTTCATAGCCTAGCATTAATCCCGGGGGGTTTTCCGGTGTGTATTCGGGTTTGAATCCTCTCTGAAACATCTGGTTAAAATCCAGAAATCTACTCGGCTTAAAGATCTTCTTGCATTCTTGCCCTTGCCTTGAATATTCTGATCATATACTTGCTTGCATGGCTTCTGGTTTCAACAGATAGCTTCTTTAGCGATTCGAAGTGGGAATGGGCTACTCTTGAAAGGGGGCAAAGAGGCAAAGCGATCAAATGCCATTCTGCACAAGGTCTAGTCGAAAGACTAAGAGGATAATGGTGTAGCTTTTCAGATAATGCCAGTGGCATTGTTTCTAAACCTTGCCATTCTTCACATTGATAGGTTATCACAGCAGCCATCCCAGAGACTGTTGGTGAAAAACTGATTGGACTAGTGACTTCAAGGGAAGAAATTCCTGATCTGCTCAAGGTGAGAGGATCATCTAAAGATGACAGCAACTCTTCCTAAGCCTCGAGTTCTTACGACTTGGAGAAATGCCGCTCGAACTAATGCTCAGTTGGCTTTTGCGGTGTTATATTACCTTGTAACCTTGTTTGAAAACATCTTGTTCCATGTACCAGCTTGATGATGTGATTGATCTCGTGATCCCAAGAGGCAGTAACAAACTTGTTTCTCAAATAAAGGAGTCAACAAAAATTCCTGTTCTTGGTCATGCTGGTATGCTAATTCTGGAATCTCATGCCTGCATTCTTACATCTGAGCTATCTGGTAGTCCTACATAGAATTTCAGAGTAAAAAGGCTTACCATTTGCTGCTACTCAGATGGAATCTGTCATGTATATGTTGATAAGTCTGCTAATATTGAGATGGCAAAGCGCATCGTCTTCGATGCTAAAGTAGATTATCCAGCTGCATGTAATGCCATGGTAAGTTTCTTCCAGTCAGTATGGATGCTTTTAAATCTTCTTTTCTATGATGCCTTCATGAGTTGTTTGTGCAAGTTTCACTCAATCAGGCATTCTTGGCTTCTCTTTTATATGGTGGTCTTTTGTTGTGCCCAGGAAACACTTCTAGTGCATGATGATTTGGTCAATACTGGTGGGCTCAATGAGCTTCTTGCCAATCTTCGCTTTGAAGGTAGTGATCTTTAACCTCGGTAATTTCATATGTTTGTCTATGATTCATGTCGTTTTTCTTTCTGCTTCATGACATCTGAAGGCATTGAGACACCAATCTTCGAATCCAAATTCTTTCCTTTTTTGTTCCTTTTCCAGGAGTTACACTATATGGTGGGCCACAGGCAAGCAAAGAGCTGAAAATTCCACAGGTGCTGACTTTCCATCGAGAATATAATTCAATGGCTTGCACTGTTGAAATTGTTGATGGTGTGCATGCAGCCATTGATCACATACATAAACATGGAAGGTACCATTTTTCTCAAAAAAATAATATAATCTCTCTATTTTCCAGTACACTCATATGAGCACACAAGCAACAAGGTAACCAGTAGTAGCATACAAGATTTATATGGATGTTCTCTGTTGCCTCTTACTTGTAGTGCGCATACTGATTGCATAGTAGCAGAAGACCGTGATGTTGCAGAAGTGTTCCTTCGTCAAGTTGACAGGTAAAACTACCTACGTAGAGTATGACTTAGCTATTAAAGAGCCTGCCCGAAGATATAGAGATAAACACTGTCGCCGAATCTTGTTAGATAGCTTACAATTTGGGCTAATTACTGATGAATAACCACATTTGACAGTGCTACTGTTATCCATAATGCGAGCACAAGATTCTGTGATGGGGCTAGATTTGGATTAGGTGCTGAGGTAAAATACCATTCTCTTATTATTCTCAAAGCTACATAGGGCATGCCCGGTTTCTAAACCTCATATACCTGAACAGGTTGGCATAAGCACCAGTAGGATTCATGCTCGTGGTCCTGTTGGGGTTGAAGGATTACGAACAACTAAATGGTATGAACTTGCTGGAAGTCAAGAGATAGTATTTCTTCTCTCTTTTTTCAGTTGGGTTCCTGTGCATTCAAATAATCGACTAATTTGGATGGTATCTGTTTCGGGTATTCTTGACCTTGCAGGATTCTTAGAGGTAGTGGGCAAGTGGTTGAGGGTGACAAAGGGGTGATTTACACCCACAAGGATGTAGCTTTATAGTTGTGAACACTAGAGCATGTAACTTTTTTTTTCCAGGGGAGGAAATAATTGCACTCTGCTTCATCATAGTAGCATATGTAATTTTACTATTGCAGTTTAGCAAGCTACCATTTCTCGTCCAAATAATGATAATTTACTATTCTTACAGTAACTTTAGACCTGAGTTACCCAAACTACGGTGAATGTAGATGCTATGCAAAATAAAATCTTTCAAATAGAGTGATACAGGAAGTGAGAAGTTCATTGTGTTCAATCCATAAGATCACATACCATGAGAGAGAGGCACGAGAGTATAATTTTTGGCCAGAAACACCAGCCGATGTGACCGACCTCCATTCTGTTTCATGAAAAGTAGAACAATTTTATGCTTCAAGAAACTTCTTCAAGTTATGCAACCAGCCCAAGTATTCCCGACTATCTTTGTTGATCATGTATTCATGCAAGAAATTGGTTGTGCTGGGTTTTATTCCTCTGATCTCCAGATATCTATGGAAAGCCTTCCTCAGGTTCTCATCCAATTCTCTGGCCATCATAGAAGGTAAAGGCTTATGTTAACATAACAAGAATGAGACAGACAGACAGACCATAGGCCAATAAGTGGTATGCTTACTGGAAGTTAGGTCCCTCGTAGGCAATTTGATCTTCCATATCTTCTGGATGAGTGACAGACAGGTTATCAATTGCAATTTCATCAGGATAAGCAACACAGCTGAACTCCAGACCAGTTCCACTCTTTTTAGTAACAGTAACAACCAATGGTATGCTGGATTGAGTAGCCTTCTCAGCACCGTCACCATCATCATTATCGACATAGTTATCTTCTCCGGTGACAAGATCAGGCATGTGTACTTGTACTGCCACATGTTCACCTTCATATTCTCTTGTCAGCACTATAATTTGCTTCCCTGCATCGTCTTCTATCTTGAAAGGGAAACCTTTTGGAATCTCCTCCAGCTATCAAGCACATCCAAGGAAAAGAAAAGCAAACATGTCACCATATTCTCATCAATAGTATCTTCCAACAACCTTGGAACTAGACATCCAACCAATCTCATAGAACAATCAATGTGTCTTAATATAACCCAGAAAAATTTTCCATTAGGACAAAAGCAAATCGTCCTAACTCAAATCTCTAATTTTCACTAGTAAGGGAACAAGTGGAGACCAAGAAATGTAAATAATCTTAACCCAAGGATTCGTAAGTCCCAACTCCAGAAATGAAAGGATTAACATATTCCCACCAAAGAAACAGCTTCGAATCGGTGAAATTAAAAATATTTGGTTAACATAAAACCAAACCCTAGAATTATTCGATTAAAGTTCATATTTTTAGCGGCTAAACAAGCAAAAAATTTAAGATAACGAAAAGATCAGAAAGAACCTTACTCGATCCTGGTCGTCAGTTTCCTGGGCCACCTGTATCTCTGATTCTAGGACGCGGAGGAGCGACTCGGTCGAACTCGGCTGGGGAGTGACTGCATTGGCAGTAGAGTATCGGTGCAGAAAAGAGGAGGGTTCCCTGCACGGAAGACTGATGTGGTGGTTCACGGCGGCCACGAGGGCAGAGCGGTAACCTCTTCCTGCTTCGCCCCGAAAGAGTCGCCCAGCGAGTGGCGCGAAAGTGGAAGCCGATTTGCGAAGAATCGAAGCTAAAGCCATTTTCTTTACGCAATAGGGGTTTATGTTTATCAGGATAGGGGTTTAAGAGAAAGACTTCACTATCAAGCCCACCATGTAATATCTACCTGCGACGTCGTTCCGTTATGTCAGTTTTTAGTTGGGCCAAGCTCAATATGGATTGGTGGGCTGTTAATGGAGGAAGATACAGATCTTACCACAACTATGCTGCTTAAGAATAAAGAACACAAGTACTTATGATCCGAGGAATAAGGAACATTCCTTTGTTACATCCGATTTATGGAGTAAAGCCGAAGATCCTTAAACCGTAAGTCAAATTCAACTAATTAGAAACCCTCATCAGTTCTGAGCAACAGACGGGCCCTTGTTGATTCATGACTTAACGGTGCAAGGATTCACAGGGATATTCAGAAGAATCCATCAACCGGAGCAAGCAGAATAGTCTCTCTCTCTATATCTTCTTTGTGAAAAGATCTGGGTTTTGTGAGGGAAGAGAGTACCTTTTGAGAGAGGGAAGGAGGGAGAGATGAAAGAATTGTTTGGGGGTCCAGGGAAAGTGAGTGGGTTGGGACTAAGAGTAGGGCAGTTCGTGTTTGCAGCTGCTTCAATTGGGGTCATGGTTTCTGCTCATGGCTTCTTCAACTCCACTGCGTTCTGGTAAATCTTTCATCTCTATGGTTCTCTGCCATTACTGATGTTTTCTTCTTTCCTTCTAAAGGCATGAATGGATGGGCATCATCTTCATCTTGTCACAAATCAATAATTGAATTCTTCTTAATCCCACTTGGCTAGTGTTTAGAATGTTAATTCTTAGCTACATGCTAAGCTACTTCAGTTCTGAGATCTAGATAGTGTCAGTTTTGTGAGTATCTTTCTACATATTTCAACCAAAAAGCTACATTTTACATTCACACCCCCGAGGGAGAGGAAACTAGGGTTTTTGGGTTCTGTTTGAAGACTATGAATCCGTTTCTGATTAGTTCTGTATATGCATGCTTGATGCTTTATAATGTGTTTTATGTTGCTCTTACAGTTCATCCAACTAGTTTATGGTTCTTCTAGTCTATTATAGTCCATAAGATCATTCTTAGCTACATGTTCAGCTACTCCTGTTTGAGATCTAGATAGTGTCAATTTTGTGAGTATCTTTCTACATATTTCAACCAAAAAGCTACATTTTACATTCACATCCCTGAGGAAGAGGAAACTAGGGTTTTCGGGTTCTGTTTGAAGATTATGAATCTGTTTCTGATTAGATCTGTATATGCATGCTGGATGCTTTATAATGTATTTTATGTTGCTCTTACAGTTCATCCAACTAGTTTATGGTTCTTCTAGTCTTTTATAGTCCATAAGATCCTTCACTTATTCTTAGTTATGGTACTTAGCCATTTTGACATATGCATTTTGACAACACTCAGCTATTTGATTGCATCAATGGGACTTCAAGTTCTCTGGAGCTTTGGACTTGCCTGTCTCGATATGCACGCTCTGCGATCAAAGACAAATTTGCAGAGTCCTATTATAGTGAGCCTATTTGTTGTTGGTGATTGGGTAATTCCCTAAACTTATGTTTGCATGTCATAACTAGTACATATACATCCTCGCACTATTGAATGTGGAAGTAGTTATGCACTGAGATGTAAGCAAGGCAAAGAGGAATTAAGAGAAAGGGAATCATTAAGGTATCACCTCTTTTTGTTTCTTCCTGTTATCATTGACGTTTACTTTCTCTTGTACATGTAGGTGACGTCTATTCTGTCACTTGCAGCGGCATGTTCGTCGGCCGGGGTAGTGGTGCTGTATTCGAAAGACTTGCATCTGTGCAGAGCGCCACCATATTTCCCATGCAACAGGTTTCAAATCTCCATTGCTCTGGCATTTATCTCGTGGGCTCTCCTTGCTGTATCTTCTCATGTTATGTTTTGGCTTTTGGCAGCTGTATGAACCAACCACAATGTGCACATTCTTCATTGTTATAGTGTAAATAATGTTCTTGATGTGTTATTCCCGATATTATTGGATATGTCTGAGAGTATACCATTTGCAGCAGCATGTCGATTTGATCCACGCACATCTTTGAGTGAGAAGATTGAAAAGAATCAAGATTGGAATTGTTGTATTTGCGCTCCATTTTTTGTTGCTCTACTTTTTCCTTGCATGGCTGAGAGGAAAACATGTTGGTAAAAAGATGACACAATAGAAATGGATTTGGTCGAATTTCAAACCAATGCCTATAACATTAGGTTTAAGTCATGTTATGTGACAACAGAAAAAGATCAGTTCCAAGAGCACACGTCTAATATAAACTTCTAACTCAAGAGATACAGATTTATGGATGATACCTCTCTTTGCATTTTCCTTCACTGCTTTGACATCAGAATATTGGCTGGTTTTTTGCCATCATCTTCAAGGAAACTTTCTTATTCTCCAGTCTGTCTTCAATTGCCTTGTTTTCACCAATTGTTTGTCTTCTGAAATGGTGTTCTTTGGTCATCCGTGATCGGGAATGAAGAGCTCTCCACTGTCCACTGGCCACCGTCACAGACATGTTATTAGTTTCAGTTGTTGCTGGTAGCACCGGAAAATCTCCAGTGTCATATTGAGAAAATTTGATTTTTAATACATTTCAAGGTTAGGGAACACACGCAAAACACTTAAGAATATGGTTTTTCTTACAGATCTTCTACTAATAAATGACTGCCTACAACTCTATTCAAACCAAACCAGCCCTTATTGGCTATGGAGATCAACCATCCAAGGCAAACAATTTTCCATGTAAACAGTTGCAAAATTACCGAAGCGACATTGTCATGTTCAACAGGCTCACTGCCAATGGAAGATACTCATCCTCAGACAACTTGCCTTGATCTCACTACTCCAGTTGCTGGTGATTGCTAATAAGACTGGGGCCTTGATGACACCACACCATTTAAAGAAAGCGTTACTTGAATTACAATCTTGCTCTTGGATTGACAACTCTCCATTACACAAACTAGCTCTCATTATAGCATTCTTAATTATAAAGTCAACAGTAGTAATCCCTTAATTAATCTTTCTACTCTGGAACCTATTAATGATTGTAACCAACAAACAATTTTGATGAAAAGTATATGAAAGTCATAATACACATACATCATTCCCAGCTTCTCTGTATTTTGTCGGCACACAGCATGTTAAATCATGTCAAAGAATTCCACCAGTAATGTTTTCCCTTCTCTATCCATGAAATTTGTCGGATTTCATTCTTCAGCTTCCATGTGTTTTCCCTATCATGAAGAAAACGAGTCCCGATGGGTGATTTGGTCATAGTGATACTTCATTTCACATGGTAGGCCAATGGTACTATTTATAATACTTTACGATTCTCTGCTTTAATAATAGCAGTGAGTACCTAACACAAACCAAATTCCAGAACACATTAATGTGACTCACAGCAACCAATTCACAGAAACCCAGTACCATCTGATGTCTCAAGATTCAAAACAAAGAGTTGTATGTGTAGACAAATACAACATAAACTTTAAAGAGATACGGGAGCAAAGTTGAGGATGAGGTGCATACCTGCATTAATTGGAGCAAGGTTTTTCTTCCCAGAGCAGTGGTGAGAGTAGATTCAAAAATCGACACAAGACAAAACTCGCCATTAACACGCAACCCCACACTACTTTTCTGTGACCCTTGGCATCAAACATTAGCCGCTGCCTTTATCAGAATCCTGACCCACAAACCATCAATCCAAACACCTGCAAGGTGTTCCTCATTTACACCGAATATCCATAACCTTTTTAACATCATCTGACAAGCTTGATTACGGAAGCAATAATACAAACTATGAAACAAGATTAAAGTAAGCCATTACGAATCAATAAGAAAACATATACATAGTTTAATCTGCCGACACTTGGTTATAGAAGATCTAGATCAGGAGTAGACCCTGGCGAAAAAGGATAAAAGATGCCCAAAAGAGATAAAGACTACTATCCTCGATAAATTACCCAAAGCTTTTGATTAAAAAAATAAAAAAAATACAACAAATAGCTTCTGACACCAAGAACTTTATTTGTATGTACACTTCCCAGCTATCCATCTCACACCAAGCTTCTTACACTTATGCTCTATACAGAGCAAAGGTATCTAAACTTGAGAATTTTCTGGCTTTCATACAAACTTGCCACAATAAAATTTTACAATATAAAAAGAGGAGAAACTTTCCACACACAGTGAAACTCACGACTCCAGAAAAAGGAAACCAAAACAAAAGTCCAGGCATCTCCATCCGTCGTTACATAACGATCTCTGGCTTCAAAATGCTTGATTTTATCTCCTTATGAGGCAAAACAACACCCCCGTTGCTGTAGATTTCGTCACACACATGAACATCTTCTCCGAGGATTGTCATGTTCTCTACACGAGCCCATTGGCCGACAGTAGAGTGCCAGCCGATGATACTGCTGGATATGCACGCATGCTTCTTGATTCGAACTCCGCGCATTACAGTACAGCGAGAGAGTCTGACTCCAGACTCAACAACACAGCCAGGACCTATTGCAACATCAGGTCCAATCAAGCATCCTTCTCCGATCTTTGCTGTCTCATCCACAAGAACGTTTCCCACTATGTGGGAACCAGTGGCCAACTTGGACGAAGATTTCTTCCGCAAGGAATCAAGATATAGTCGCAGGCCTGTAATGTAATCTCTTGGCTGTCCAATGTCCATCCAAAACCCAGGAAGGACCATGGCAAAGAGCTTTTTCTCCGCTGCAATTTTTGGGAAAACCTCTTTCTCAATTGACGTGGGCCTCAATTCAATTCGGTCGAGAACTGAGGGGTTCAACAAATAAATCCCAGCATTGATTTTGTTACCAACGAAAATTTTTGGTTTTTCTACAAACTTCTCAACTTTGCCGGTGGATTCTTCCGTAACCACAACGCCATATTTTGATGGCTCATCGACCTACCATAATAAGTTGAAGCGATTAGCTATTTAATGTCTAAAGGTCTGCCTCCTATCAAGACCAACCAAGGGTTGATCATAATCAAGTGTAAAAAGAAGTTTTACCTTGGTCACCATTAGTGAAGCCTCTCCTCCATGAGATTTATGGAACGCTATCATTTCTTTAAGTGGGTATTCACTGATAACATCGCTGTTCAGAACAAAAAACGGTTCACCAGAATTATCATTGAGCTTGTCTCTAGCCAGAGCCAGAGGACCAGCTGTGCCAAGTGGCTCAGTCTCTTGGGAGCATGTGATTTTGATCCCCAGTTTTGCCTCGAATTCCTTCAAGAAATTCAACATGACCTGCACAAGGAATGCACAGGAGAAGTATTAAAACAAGCCTTGGTTGTACTAATCACGATGTTCGGTTCAAACTAACAGTGAGAGAAACAAGGCAAGGTTACTGGATCCTCACCTCTGGTTGATAGTTGATAGCCAAAACTACTTCCGTGACTCCAATTGCCTCGAGAGCTTCAATCTGTTGGTAACCAAAAGTATGATCAGTGTTTGAACTTTTACAAGCATATACGCTATTAAACAAAAAAGTCACAAATAATGTCTGAAAAATTACACCTGATGCAGGATCATAGGTTTGTTGGCAAAATCAACAAGTGGTTTTGGCACACTTAGGGTCAACGGCCTCAGCCTTGTTCCAAAACCTCCAACAAGAATCAGAGCCTTCATTGTGATATAATCTCTGCTTTACCTGCAAATCACGTAATGAGAACTAAAATCCTTATCCAAGACACTATTAGTAAATAAGATGCTTGTACATCATGAGAAAGCAACATGTAAACAACAGACTTGTGGTAGAATAGTTGTAGATCCAAAACACATTCGACAAGAACTGATACTTTCTCTCCTATAGCAAAGCTATCACAAACCTTAACTAATTGAATCTGACAAAACTCGATTGAAATTCATGACAGGCCCGAATAGACAACAACACACTAAGGTATGGTCCCAGGAAACAGTGAGAAAAGAGACGAAAACTTAAAAGTCAAAAATTTTAACCACGTGTCAGGAGAAGAATCATAAAGCTAGACGAGTAATGCAATTCCATTTGGATGGATTAGCCGGTACAAGAAAACAACTTCCAGCTACACCACAGGCTGGACGTTATAGTGAGGATGACAAAAATCCGTGGCTTCATCTTGTGATTTTCATCCTAGGACAGACCGCTCTGAAGTCTCTGATCCCACACCAAAACAACATCAAATTCATCCCATGCACATTAAAAAAACCTTCCAAGCCATCGCCAGATCCATCCATTACAAACAAGACAAGTTACTCGAAACTAACCTATACAAAAAAAGACTCCAAATCCACACCAATGCGTTGCCTCCGTAAACTGCGTCGTCTTTTCCTCTCTTCTTTTTGAAAAAAAAAGAAAGTCAAATCGAAGTCAACAATAAATCCACATTGTACCGTTCTCTTCTAAGAAGATCAAAACCGTAGCAGAAAAACAAGGAACAGAAACGAACGACACGACACCGAGCTACAAAAGGAAGCCATAATTTCCGGGAAAGCAAGCAAGCCAGAATCACGTGAAACGCGACGCACAAACCTTGACGTATTGCAGATCCGGAACTCAGCACGCGTCGTTAATGAAGAGCCCGGAGCGGAAATCCGGGCGAGTTTCAGTAACCGCCGGGGCCTGAGTCAAACTCGACCGGGATCACGAGCCGCGAGAGAGAAAGAGAGAGGGAGGGAATTCAATTGTAATGTGTCTAATCTGAGGTGGAGGAAGGCGGTTGGTTAAGAGGAAGTTATCGCCTATTTATACAGCAAATTACTGGTTATCCATCTTTTTCTATTATTTATAGTATTTTCTTTTTAATTATTTCCCTTCCTGTTTTTAGGTTGACATTAGGGGAAGGGAAGTAAGTACAGTATTTATATTTTGCTTAATTTAGAAGGGCTTTTTTAGAATGTTTATTTAATTTATCATATTTTTAAAACTTTCTTTTAAAAACATTCGGATATTACACAAGAAAGCAATTAATCATGCCTTGATGTGGTATTTATTATTGAATTTAGAAGGGTTTCTTTGTTTGGATTTTACTGAACAAGCCACATACATGCTGGAACATGGGATGTGAGTGGACACTGGACAGCCACATACATGCTGTTTTAGCCGACAGAAACAGTACTTTTCCCCTACATAGATCCTCCAGATACAGGAAAAACCATATCGAATATACTTTCCTTTTACTTCAATTCAGTCCCCATATTCTATATTTTCGAGTAGCAGACAGTAATAGCAGCAGCAGAATCCAGAAATTGCTTCAGCAGATTGAAGAAGAATGACAGCAGATCCCTGTATTTTCCATGTTAAACCAGTTTATTATTCTACCAATATATAATGTTGACATAGTGATCTATTCGTCTATTGTGTTATGGTAAGATACCGGATTCGATTCGTATAGATGAGATATATTTATATGCAACACAAAGTGTCCAGCCAAAACTATAATGCAACTATCACCAAACCACTTCCATTCAAATAATGTTGGGGAAGTATGTTCAATACTATGTGTGCCAACAATAACCCACTTGTCTATTTTGGATGCTAAAGAGCTCAGGAAGAGGTTTTCCACCGTCGAATCCTATACCTCAATGTTTATGTATATTTTAAAATTAAAGAGTAATTATACGTTTATAATAATAATTAATTTTTTATTATATTATAAACACCAATGAAAAATAAGTCTAATTGATGAATTAAATCATAGTAGTCCTTTATTGCTTTTTTAGTACTTTATAAGGGTAGGTGATGATAGAAGAGATTTAACAAATGGTTTTGTCTAGGTCAAACTTCTTATGACCTTCCAACTAATTTTAGATACAATATTGTGTTATTAGATCAATTAATGTGTTTCACCAATTGGTCAAAGATTATGATTGATCACACATCCAACTTAGCCTTTTAGTTATTGAATTTCTTGGTAAATATTTTTATTTTTCTAAAAATTATTTTGTGTCTACAGTCCAATAAACATTAATTAGAGATGGTTCCTATTGAAGTCCAAGAAAAGATTAATGCTATTAGACAATTTTTTGTTGATGGAATCCATAGCTTGTGTTGTGGTTTTGTTGTGTATTATACATTGATATAGATTATTAGTTTTGAATTTGTAACATCTTAAAATTTTCGAGTTTCAAACCATATACATCCTTAATTAGTGTGTGCTCACGATAGAGTAAAAATATTAATTAAAGATGAGTTGTCATACATTAAATGTCTCTTCAGTTATGATTCTCAGTATCAATATGTCTCTTAAGTTATGATTCCTCAGTATCAACATGTCTCTCCACTTATTACTTTTTGATATCAACATGTCTATTCAGTTACGACTCTTCAATTACTCATTTGTATCTATAAATATGGGTATGCATAATCATTTGTAAGTAATTAAAGAGATCGAATAAGATTTTCTTTATCTCTTTATATCCTTGTATTTATCTTCTTTCTCTTCTCTCATTCTTCTTGTATTTATCTTCTCTTTCTCTTCTCTCATTCTTCTTCAATTACAAGAAGCTTTCCCAATATAAAATTAATATCAAAGATAAAAAATCTCTTAAAAGAAACAACGGCAGAGGAAATCTCTTAAAGAGAATTAGGAGGAAATAAAGATTGGTCAAATTTTTTTTAAAATGATTTATAAGGCTTTGATTGATTTATTTATTTATTTTGGCTTTAAACTTTTTAAAAATATTATGAATTATTGTTGTTGGTTGTTATGCGATATTATATAGTGATACTTTAACCAATCTCTCTTGTGAGAAGATTTTGAAAAAAAACTAATAAAAAAACGAAAAAATAACATGAATAATTTTTAATGATCATATATATATTTATAGGAGACGATATACATTTCATTGTATATTTATAGTGATAATCTTCACAAGGCTCCAACACCAAAGCCAACTGTAACCCCTAACCTCCTTGGTTCTTTTTTAGTGCGAGGAGCAAATTGGAATTTTTCTCTAAAGTATTTGCTTTAAAATCTTGGGAATTGATTTTAAAGATAATCTTTGTATGCAGATTTAATAGCACCGCACGTATGCATATTATGCTTGTAAATTTATTATTTTTATTATATTATTTTTATTATTTACCGAATATATACATATTCAATAGTATTATCAAAATTTTTGTTCTGTTCGTTATGGTATATTCCTGAAAGTGAATATAATTTTTTTTATTTAGTTATGAATAAGACTATGTATAAGAACGAAAATAAATTAATAATCGTGATGACGTTGATATCTCATCATAATAGTAAAACTTAATTCCTCGAAGTGAATGAGTAATTACTTTATATTCATAATTATGGACATGGATAAATTGTTAAATCTTGAAAATATTACAAAAGATGAGATATTTATAAAATTGGCATCACCAATGAGACCATCCTGGTTGTATAATTCGATGAGTTATATTGATTGTCATTGAAAAATTAAAATATTTTCTATAATACATAAGCTCTCCGATGTTGTTGTGCAAATATATTTTAAGAAAAATATCTCTAATTACTTAATTTGATACCAAATTAGGATGAAGATGTGAACCATAAATATTTAGTATTATAAATCAACTAAAATGTTCACATATATAAGTATTATTACAACGTAAATGGCGTTTGTAAGACAAATTGTGAAATCAATAGCTGGCCAGCGAGATCGTCTTGATAATCTAATACAAATAATATGTATATTATTGTGAATATATCTATAATTTTGACCTTTTTGAGGTATCAAATATTTATTATAATGCATTTGGTATGCAACAAGAATATTCGCATTATGCTAAAAAATAATCATTAGTATACCCTCAATGAAATTGGTTTATGGTCAGGAACAAAATAAAACTATCTAAGAAATTTATATGTGTAATAGATAATGAAGTATCCAAGACGATAACGCACAAAGATGGATCATCAAAGGAGGATATAAATAAAACAATGTTATAACATTGAGGGACAGAAAAGATAAATAGCTGGAGAAGATATCTCATCACGAGTTATCATTATTATGATCCTTATTGTAATTTATGAACTTAAAGTTCATAAGATAACTCATTAATAAATATCATGATCAGATGAATTTACTATTCTTAAAATAATTAATATTCAGTTATATTGCTCTAATATAAGATGATATTATAATAGACAATATTATATATGAATTTTGTACACGTTCGAAACGTAAGTTACCAATCGGTTTCATAAATATTAAATTCTCATAAAAGAAGTAAATATTTATGATGGTCTTAAAAAAAAATTGAAATATTTCATTAACATTATTAATTTTTGGAAGGTATTCAGAAAAATAAAGAGATCTTGATAAATTATATTAATGTGAAAAAAAGATAGAACCAAGATGAAATGTCAATAATATAACTTAAGAGCTTTATATTATGAGAATCTTGATTAAACTCTATGAAGGAGTATAAATTTTAAATAATTGATCACTCTAGAGAGACGTTTATGATTGATTTGCAACATAAGTATTGTTGGACTTGTGGTCTATATATTAACTTGTGTGAAAATAGTGACATAAATTAATAGTTATGCGAAAACGAGCTAAATCATATGATGATGAAAACGGTTTGTCGCACAAAGTTTTACATAAATGATTATTTTGGAGAAAAATATCTCATTGTGATGGTGGATGAATAATGTTACAATATATAATAAATCCAACGGTAAATAAATATTTTAAATACGTCTTATCTATGAAAATCCAAGATGAATATATGTTACAAAAAATAATGATTGAATTTCCCAAAAAATTTATATTATATCAAGCTAAATAAAGCTTGTATCTATCAAAATAATCATGATGTATATATTTTTATAAAAAGATCTGGATCTAAATTTTCTATGGTTGTTAGGCATCATGAAAAGATAAAATTATTTAAACTTTTGTTGAGTTTATTTAAACTTTTGTTGAGTTATCAAAAACTGTGGATTATATAAAAACTATTTTATTTGAGTTTTTATAGATCAGTAATGTTAGATAAAAGTGCTATAAAAATTTATGAATAAAATTTATCTATAAAAAAATATTATATTGTGATATTATATATAAATCTCGATAAGAAATAAAATCGAGATTTATATTTGACAGAATGATATTATATATATATATATATGACCATATCATGTATCGAATAATAATAACATTTGAGATATTAGTTGATTTCAAAATGATGATATCATTAGGGGAGTAAAAAGTATACATTGCACTATTTTTTTCTTCATTAAGATTTCTCTCACTGATTTTTTTATAAGATTTTTAACGAGCCAATACTTTGATTGTATATTTATACACATTCGAGAAATAATTATTTAAAAAATTTGACATGATATCTGGGAAGAATATGAATTATATTCTTTTTTCTTTCACCAAATATTTTCTCATTTGGGTTTTTTTAGTTAGATTTTTAATAAAACAGTATTCTAGAAATATACTCTTTAGTTACCCATTCATATCTATAAATATGACTCTGTATAATCGATTGTAAATCAATTATAGAGATCTGAAATATCAGAGTAATTTTTTTTTCTCTTTGTATCCTTGTGTTTATCTTGTCTCCTCTTTTTCATTTACATTATCGGTTTAATTGGTCACGAATTGGCCCGTAATGATACACGGGCCTCCATTTGGACTACGTGAGATCATGATGAATATAAACTACGAACCACCATGTGCAGAATTCGAGTACACCCAAAGAGTTATTATAGAGGTGTTTATATATATAAATATGTATGATAAAAAAAATTAACTTTTTACTATTCTGAAGAAATCTATATCACAAACTGTGGTAAATTATGACCCAACCAGCGTTCATTTCAAAGTCATACCTTCTCTCTGTTGAATATGAATATATTCCCCTTCAGTTTTCCTATAAATTAATGTGAAACCCTCTCGTCAAGTCATAATCGTGTGGGACGTTGTGACCCTTTTCTCTGTTCTTTATTCCGGTAGATTCGATCTTCCATGGCTTTCACCGTGACCATATCAAGCAGAAGCCTAGTCCTACCATCCGCGAAGACACCAACCTGCACACTTGAGCTCTCCGTCATCGACAAATTGCCCGTCGTGAAGTGGAAAACTCTGTCTCTGCACGTTTTCCGACACGGTGATCCTGATGCTGCGAAAGTCATCAGGGAAGCTCTGTCCAAGGCGTTGGTTCTCTACTACCCTTTTGCAGGTCGCCTTGGTTTGTCTGGCCATGGTCAGCTGCAAGTCGAATGCTGCGAACAGGGCGTGTGGTTTGTCGAGGCATCTGCTGATTCCACTCTTGAAGCTGTTCATTACTTTGATGATTTTGATTACGTCCCCTATGACTGTCTTCTTCCTGACTCTGTAGATGACACTACTGATATGGAATCACTCCTCGCATTGCAGGTATATATGGACTAAGTCCATAATTAACCAGAATAATCTTTTTTTGTGATTGTGATTTGATCATCCAAATTAATTTTCTCGGGATTTATGAAAATAATCATATTAATCTATTTTTCTGTGATGCAATCGTCCAAACTCGGATCTATAAAGACTCATTAGATAAGCAAATTAGTCTCTGTTTGTGATTCAATTGTTCAAATTTATTTTTTTCGAGATCTAGAAATAATCATCAATAATCAGATTAATATCTTTCCGTGATTCATCATTCAAACTCACTTTCTCTAAAATCTATCATTTCAGGTCACACAGTTTGGATGTGGAGGTTTTGTGATTGGAATGGTAGCATCCCATAGATTAGCAGATGGTGCAGGAGCTGCACAGTTCCTCAGAGCTGTGGGGGAGCTAGCTAGAGGGATAGAGCATCCCACCGTTGCACCAGTTTGGTACAGAGACCACTATTCATCCCTACCATTCCATCAAGAGATCAGCAAGTCGCTATCAACACCACCGCCGCCATCAACACCCTACAAGCTAGAGAATACCAACATGGAGATCTCCATGGATCAGATCAACAAGCTCAAGGAAGCATTTCATGACTCCACCGGCGGCCAAATATGCTCCACATTTGACGCTGTGGCCGCCGTACTCTGGAGATGTCGAACAGCAGCACTCAACCTGAAGCAAAACACACCGGTCAAACTCTTCTTCTTCGGGAACTGCCGGCAATACTTGGACCCTCCTTTGCCTAAAGGCTACTACGGCAACTTCTTCTTCCCCATGACTGTGTCAATGTCGAGTGAGTCACTGGTGCAAGCGTCTACCAACTCAGTGATTAAGCTGATACAAGAAGCAAAGGCTAAGCTTCCATCTGAATTTGGCAAGTACCTGAAGGGGTATCATTCTGAAAAAGGTGAAGACCCCTTTGCACCACCTTTGACTTACACCTCACTTTACATCTCCGAATGGAGCAAACTAGGGTTTTACCAGGTGGACTACGGGTGGGGCTCCCCGGTACACGTTGTTCCGATCCTGAGTTCAAGTTTCCGACCGATCTGTATAATCGGATCGTTACCATCTCCGAAGAAAGGTATCCGGTTGATGACGTGGTGTGTTGAGAAGATTCATTGCGAAGCTTTCATTGATAAAATGTCCAAAGCTATATGATCCTGACCTTTCCAATTTTAATATAATTGTACCAATAATGTTATCGAATCGAAATCGGATTATTTTGTTAATAACGGATGGTTATTTATTCCAGAATGATAAAAATTCCCTGCTGGTTGAGTTATGTCCACATGATTAAATTATACTTATTAGATGATTGATCTAATATATTGTTATATTATCTTATGTTAAAATAATCATTGGATGTTTTTTTTTTGAATAATGAATCAACATCTTCTTGGATGTAACTGGTTGATGAGATATATTATTATAAAATAGAACAATATAAATGTCAAATCTCTTGATACGATGCATACACTTACGTGGCATATCCTTATGATTTCACCATTCATTGGGGGATTGTAAAGACTATATAAAAGGTGTCTCCCCTCATTTGTAATCATCCACCAGATTCAACAAATTTAGCAAAATTTGTAATATTGAGAATTTAGAGCTTTCTCTCCATTCTTTTGTGTCTCTCTCTCTTTTGGGTTGATTTCTAAGCTTAGCATTCTAGCTAGCTTTGTGAGGAAGGTTAACTTAGTCTATTACGAGCGCGATAGTCTAAGACCGTATGTAGAGTTTCTATTTCGCAAAACTCTAGTACCGTGACAGTTGGTAACGGAGCTAAGGCTCACATTTTTTGAGAGAGAAATGGAGATGCCTACTACTTCTAATGCCAACATCCATGTTGAGGAGGAGGTAGAGGATGTCAGTGTGGGGAGACTACTCAAACGTGCTCCCGAACTTAGTAAGAAGAGAATGAAGACTGTTGATCATCTATCATCATTGGAGACAAGGATCACTCGGATGAAGTTGAAGGTTGCTGATGACACCGATAAGCTGGAGGAATGTAGCCTACGCATAATCAAGTTTGAGTCAGGGGACGTAAACGAGCTTCATGAGGAGATGCAAGGCGCCCTTATAGCTATCAACTCTTGGAGGAAAGAGTTAGATGATTTGAAGGTAAATTTTCTTGCTGAGATCTCTTTATTTAAGGATGACTTGGTTGAAATCAGGAAGGATTGCAAGAAGGGAATTATGCAAGGGGGTTGCCAAGCCCAGGCTGAAATTGGATGTCTCGAGGCCGAAGTCATTTGACGGGATGATGAATGCCAAGGAGGTGGACAACTTCCTTTTCACCCTTGAGTAATACTTTCAAGGCGTGGGCATGGAGAGCGATAGAGATCGACTTTCCCAAGCCCCAATATATTTGACCGATAGTGCCACAACCTGGTGGAGGATGAAGCATGCTCAAATCGAGCGTGGAATATTGAAGTTGGAGACTTGGGTAGATTTCAAAGGGCTCCTGAGAGTACAATTCTCACCAAGAAATGTGGAGCTTGAAGCAAGGGAGAAGCTTCGCAAGTTATCCCACAAAGGCAACATCCGAGACTACGTGAGAGAGTTCACGAAAGTCCTGTTGGAGATCCCAGACAAGCCCGAGACAGAGGCCATATACATGTTTCTGAGAAGTTGGGCCAAGCTTGAGCTCCATCGACGCAATGTCAAAGAGCTCAACGATGCAATCACGAAGGCTGAATTCTTGGCAGCATTCGAGAGGAAGCCTAGCCCACCTAAGCCTAAGAGTTTCCGCAACTGCAACGCTAAAGGTGGGGAAGCAGTCCAAGGAACACATCCCCAAAACAAGGAACACATCTCCCAAATCAAGGAATAGGTTCCCCACCGAGAGAGGGAATCAAGGAGGGAATCAGGAAACATGTTCACCATTGAGAGAGGGAATCAAGGAACTCAATGGAAATCTGTATTTATCTTTTGTAGCTTTGTACATATGTTGTTAGATCGTACAGCTTGATCTCCACCATTCATTGGGGAGTTGTAAAGGCCATATAAGAGGTGTCTCCCCTCATTTGTAATCATCCACCAGATTCAGCAAATCCAGCAAAACTTGTAATATTGAGAGCTTAGAGCTTCTCTACATTCTCTTATGTCTCTCTCTTTTGGGTTGGTTTCTAAGCTTAGCATTCTAGCTAGCTTTGTGAGGATGACTGACTTAGCCTATTGCGAGTACAATAGTCTAAGGCCACACAAAGAGTTTCTATTCCGCAAAACTCTAGTACCGTGACACTAGGGAGGCAAAAGTAGAGAGAAAATGTCGTCACCAAAAGTTAAGATCTTGTCTGGAGGAACAGTGAAGCCTTCATCTCCCACACCTCACCATCTTTAACAACTTTCACCTCTCCGCTGGGGACAAGTCCACCCCTCAGGTGCTGCACTTTACTTCTTCCCCGCAGACCAGAGCATCAACCAAAAAAGATGACATGACTTTGAGCTTTATTTAGAGATATATTTCTGCAAGGGCTCAAACCTAAAAATTGAATTCCTCGTCACGCAGTCTTAATTGATCTAATTTATGGTCCAATCGAAAACATATAAGGTTTAACTTGAAAATTTTTTCTCAAAATATGGAAATATATATATAAATTTGAAAATTTTCTTTTAAAAGAAGCATGACACTACATCTCATATTCTCGGCATATAGTAGTCTATAGAGCACATAGACAAACAATGGAAGACTTAAACTCATACACAATAGATTATATGGTCTCAAACATACAACACACAACGGTTGTATACTCACAAGCCCAATAAATCAATAAACATGCTCAAGACACTATGCTCATCTCGTAAACATTATAATCCAAAAAGAATATATGCAAGTCCAATATCTAAATAAGCAATAAAGCTCATTAAAGGGTCACCACAACACATCAATCAAAGTATGTATATCATAAACATCGCATGTAATTAGTCAAAATACAAAAAGAATGTCGAGCCTCCAAATATGTCATATATATGTCATATGTAGTAGTCCAACCTTATAAAAAAATGGAAACATCGACCTCAAAAGGAAGTATGTTATACAAGCTCTTTAACTAGCCCTGAAAAGACAATAACAAAAGAGGATTAGATCTCAAGGACCTTAGTTAGAGTCATCGTGTCATAAATAGTTCCTAAGCAACAAAACCATATATGAAAACTGGTATAAATCATTTGTGAATAAAATATAGTAAGTCTATGATGTTATTCATGCATACAATCCAATATGTGCAATGTGATCCAACACAAATGCATGAGCTTATTAAATATAAAACATGCATCTTAGTCCAACTCATTAGGCCAAATCACAACATCCATAGTTTTAATCTCATTGGATAATATGTCCAAAACATATCAGGGGCAGACCTCTAAAACCGTTTCACTGATAATCTCAGCTAAAGGAAAATTGAAAGCTCATTTGTGAGGAACTGATCCTTGTAAATCGGACCACCCTCACCATCATGTAGCCTAGACTAACCCAACACATAGACCAATCAAAACCGCTCAATGTTCACATTAATTTTTCGAAACTAAAATCCCAAAAACGCATACAAATTTCAATTTTTATTTTAAATAGAGCATGACACGTCACACAATATACTAGATGCAAGGCAATCAATGGAGTACGCATACACATACAACCGAAGTCTTGAACCACAAGCAACAAGCCATACAACCCAAACGTGCAACACATTAAGACTATACACACAAGCCCATATGGATCCACAAAGTGCCCAAGGTGAGCATCTCATAATACGATAGAAATCTGAGTCATACATGTGAATAAAATATTAAAACCAGAAAACAAGCCCACAATGGGTCCATAACAAACAACATAGTCTAAAACAAGCATGTATATCGATAGGGTATGAAAATAACAAAACATGAAATATGTCGAGCTTCCAAGACGTGCAAGTGCAATAGTCCAACCCTAAGATTAACACCAGGAAAACTCAACCTCAAAGACAAACGACAACGGTAGACAAAAGATCAGCAAGAGGGGGTGAAATCAAAGACCTCATTGGACGTTACAATGTCATCAACATATCCGGTGGAATAGAGTCATACAAAAAATCAATTATAAAACAATTACTTTAAACACCATTATCATCCATACATACTAAACGTGTACTCAATGCATTTCACAAGCAATGACTTATAATGCATGAGTTTCAGAAAGCAAAGCAATGAAGCACATCCCAGTAGGTTTCATAATTCCACAACGCATATTATTGTCTCTTGGGCTAGTATACACCAACAACCTATCGGGGTTGATCACAAAGCATTTTCAAGTAACCTCTACTAAAGGAAAACTGAAAGCCCAAAAGTAGCTAATTTTTCATTTATAAAATACATATAATCTTCTACTGCAATGTATCCAAAACTGAGTGCAGAAATCACATTATCACACTCAATCACAATCCATACATATATATACACAGTTTGCTAAGTCATAGCAAATTCAATCACACATTTAAAATCCAACCATACAACAACATTAGATAATTAATATTCTCCTATGTTGGGATTTCATATACTTACATTGCTTGGCCAAACATTAACCGTCAATTCCAAGTTGTTCCTTACGTATATATAGCTTTTATATTGAAAAACTATAATGCATAGAATACAAGCAATCATAAAAGGAACTCATTTGAGGTTGTTTAAGGTGTTGTTTATTTGGTATTGGATAGGTTTAGAATAGGTTTGGGGATCTCAAAATGAGATACACGATTTATGGAAAAGATACAGGGGTATCCAAAGCTATATGATCCCAATAAAGATTAATTTATAATTTGTAGTATTATAAAATAGAACAATATAAAAGTCAAATCTCTTGATACGATGCCCTGTGCCATATCCTTATTTAGGAAACCAATGCAAAATATTTTAGAATATGATTTATGATTTGGGTATTTAATGCACAACGTGTGGTGTCAATAATGCCATGGAAAGTTCTCGACCATCAAATGCAATTATTAATTATCGTAGTGATTGTAGGTACTCTAAAGAATTAATTTTGTAATAATAAAAAAATCCTAATCAATAATTAAATTAATGATTCAATTTCCTAATTTTATTTATTCAAAATTATATATATAAATAAACCTTTATCATCCCTCATTATTATAAATATAATCTCTATTTCATCATCACTTACGTAATGAGGAAGTAAAGTAATGCAAGAGGACAATAAAAATAGAAAAAAACTGTCGATTTGTTTATACAAGTAAACGACTATAATCAACAAGAATATTGATGTTGACAAGAAAGAAATAAATATTATTATTTACGATAAAATATATTTAATTTATTTATAATTATATGAAAATTAAGAAAGGGAAGGGAATAATAGAGGAAGGAGTATCTGGAGGCGAAGCTAGAGAGAAAATGCCTTCACCAAAAGTTGAGATCTTGTCCAGAGGAACAGTGAAGCCTTCCTCTCCCACACCTCACCATCTTAACAACTTTCACCTCTCCGCTTGGGACAAGTCCATCCCTCCGGTGCACGGCGCTGCACTTTACTTCTTCCCCTCAAACCAGGCCACTAACCAAGAAGATGACATGACTTTGAGGTTCCTCGAGAAATCCATTTCTCTGCAGAAGTCATTGTCTGAGACGTTAACTCACTTCTTCCCTTTGGGTGGGAGGCTGAGAGATGAGTACTCCACAGTTGACTGCAACGATGAGGGAGCTTACTTTGTGGAAGCCAGAATTGAGTGCAAGCTCATTGACTTTGTCGGCCAACCTGATCCTCATCTTTTCAAGCTCATTATCCCTACCATGGATCCTCACTTCCCTTCAGATTGTACGTTGGCCGTTCAGGTTACTCTGTTCAGATGTGGAGGAGTGGCTGTCTCTGTGTGTCCTTCGCATAAGTTGATGGATGGATCCTCCGTGTCGACCTTTCTTCGTAGCTGGACAGCGATGGTCCGTGGGGAACCGGTGGTGGTTCCGAAGTTTGTGGAACCATCTTTCTCCCCACCTCAAGATTGGCCGGTAAGTATGCCGAGAGTACAACAAAGCCCTCCGGGAAAATTCTTAACCAGAAGGTTTGTGTTCTCCGGTGAAAAGATATCCATTCTCAGAGCCAAGATCCTCGGAGCTATAGGGAAGAAGCAGTACCTCACAGATGTTGATCTAGTGATGGCATTGATCTTGAAGTCTGCCATTTCTGCGTCCAGATCACTATCACCCCCAAGGTCAGAACTCGAGCCTGTGATCTGTTTCCATAACGTGAATATGAGGAGAAGGCTGGTTCCACAGCTGCCACAGAACACAATCGGGAATGTCTTTTGGACAGCTCCTGTGGTGTTCGAAGCGAAAGAGGTAGAGTCAGTGGATCAGTTGGCGGGTAAGATGAGAAAAAGCTTGACAGAATTTTACGCCGACATAGCCTGCAATAAGGTCCTGGACTACGGGGAGTTGTTCTCGAAGTTGGCGGAGATGAACTACTACGGATGCACAAGCTTGTGTAGGATTGGTTTGTATGATCAAGATTTTGGGTTTGGAAGACCCATATGGACAACTTCTCCGATAAACGCGAAGAACCTTGTTACCCTGATGGATACAAGAGAGGAAGGAGGCATAGAAGCTTTGATATGCTTGGATGAAGAAGAGATGGCTAGGTTTGAAGGTGATGACGATATCCTTGCATTTGCAGCCTTGAATCCTAATCCTCTTGCTATCTAAATCAGTTGTTAATGCAGAATTAAGAAAAAGATTGTTATGATCTTTGAAAACAACTCTTGTTTTCGTTAGTCAATAAAACAAACTAAACCCGTGATTGAATAATAAAATTCAAGATTAAACGTTGGATTATTAATTTTTAATATAAAATATCTTAAAATTTTGATTTTTCTGGTGGAACTGAGAAAAAAAATGTCGGAACGGAACAAGAAAGTGTTTCTGATACGTTGAGGGATTGGATTTTCTCCATTTTATACTTAATCTTGTCTCTTTTTTTATCTTTATATTATTTTTTTATTATTTTCTTTCACTGTATTTGTATTTATTTCGGAAATTATCTCATAGAAAAATCCTGGAGAATGTAACGTGTTTAGTGGGACTTGGAAAACCGTAATTTTTAATAATTTAATCTTAAAAATATTAATTTAGAATTACAGACCAAACTCAGTAATTTGAAAAGTAAGAGATTTTAATCCAATAATATTGTTAGATTTGGGTTTGTAATTGATCTCGAGTATTATATTATAAATTTATATAATATTTATTTATCTTTAATATAATTATAATTTTGATAATTCTCAATAACATCTCCCCTTGTATGGTACAATCATCAAAATAGTAATATTTTATTTTATATTTATCAAAATTATCATTCTAAAATTCTTAATTCATATATTTTATCAATAAATTTGATTAAATAATATTTTTATAAAAAATATTAAAATAAAAAAATATATTTATTGAAATAGTTGTTCATCTATATATTATATTAAGATCTTGTCTTTTTTAAAAAATTAAACTTTAAAAATTTTAATTTATTTTTTAAATATTTATCAAATTTCAGTAAATTTTCAATAAATTCAAATAATTTTTTTTAAAAAAAAAATTATCAAACTATTTTCAATAAATTACAAAAATTAATTGGTTCGGAAAGATAAGATGGGGATAATTAATTTTGCTCGTCCTGGGTGGTTCAATTCTTAATTATAACCGATTAAATCAAGACAAAGAAAGGAAAAAAAAAAAAAAACCCTAATTTTGGCCAGGCCCATGGGTTACATATAACAGCAACAGCAGAGAGCACACAGCAATCCCCTGGACTCCAAACAAGTAACGCACCGCAGCAGAAGAAGGTACGCCACCGGAATTTCATGACAACCATCGAGACATCTACCTACCAACTCACTATATATACACCAGAATTTCATGTCAGTTCTGATTGCAGAAAGACATCATCGATGATGATGGTGGAAAGCAAGAGAATGAAGAGTAATAGCAGTAGCAGGAGTGTAAGTGTTTTCCAGATGCCTCTTCACTACCCCCGGTACACCCACAAGGATTACGAGAACATGCCTGAGTATCAAGTTGACAGGCTCCTTACAGAATATGGGTTACCCATCTACGGTGACTTGGTCTACAAGAGGAAGTTTGCGATGGGTGCTTTTCTTTGGCCATCCTTTCTTGATCATCAGGAAGAACCCAGAAATGGGTCTCATCATTCTTCTTCTTCTCCTTCTTCCTCTTCTTCTTCTTGTAGCATGAAGCTGGTCAGGATAGTAGATTTTGTGTATCGATTACTGGGTCTGGCGTAGAATTAGTCCTCTTGGATCTGTTTAGTCCATTCCTACTTGGTTTTGTAATATGTGTTGGATAGAAATTAATCTAATATATTTTTTGAATTAATTCATCTTTTAAATATTTTTTATTAAGAATTAATTGTTGATGATTATTTGACTTGATGACATATTTTAAGAATTAAAAGGTCCAATCCTGTTTATTGAAACTGCTTATTTATATTGAGTTTGTGTATTTATTGAGTTTGTGATTGATATATGTGGAATTCAAAATCCATAAAAAATCGTGTAATTAATAAAATAATTTATGAATTTTAATTTTTTTATATTAAACCTGGATCTCTTCTATGTGTCAACCCGAAACCCGGAATTAAAATAGTATTGATAAATATAGTATGATAATTCATATTGTTGTTTAATAAGTATCAAATATAAATTCATAATAATAATATAATGTTATAGAATATAACGATAAGAAGAATTGAGGAGAAAAGAATAAGGAAGAATTGAGGAGAAAAGAATAAGGAAGAATTGAGGAGAAAAGAACAAAAGAGAAAACTTAAGAACAAGATAGGGAGTATAAGATCATATCAAGTACTCAAAACAAATGTGTACAAAGTGAACAATGTTACCTCCTATTTATAGGTAACATGATATGGTACATGAAGAGACATTGGAGGATAAAAAGTTTTGTAGTTACAAAATATTCATTACACAATTGAATAGACATAATAAGTTATTTGTCTTCTCAATTGCCAAACATTTGATATTCATAACACTCCCCCTTGAATATTTTGAATTTTAAGAATGTGAGTATGAAATAAGAATACTGCCTCATTAAAACCTTACCAAGAAAAACCCAATGGGAATAAAAACTTGGTGAAGGAAAAAAGAGTGCAGTGCATACTCCCCCTGATTTAGTCATCCCTTTAAATCTTTCAAGCGTTGCATTCCGATCTTTCGAACAAGCTTTTCAAATGTTGATGTGGGAAGAGTTTTAGTAAATAAATCAGCCAGGTTATCACTTGAGCGTATTTGTTGGACACTGATTTCCCCTTTGCTTTGAAGATCATGAGTAAAGAAGAATTTTGGTGAAATATGTTTTGTCTTGTCACCCTTTATGTAGCCTTCCTTCAATTGAGCTATACAAGCAGCATTATCTTCATACAGTGTAGTTGCAAGTTCTTTATCACTTGATAATCCACATGCTTCTCTTATGTGTTGTGACATTGATCGTAGCCAAACACATTCACGACTTGCTTCGTGAATTGCTAAAATCTCTGCATGGTTAGAAGAAGTAGCAACCAAAGTTTGTTTCACCGACCGCCATGAAATAACAGTATTACCTATAGTGAATAAATAACCTGTCTGTGATCTGGCTTTATGTGGATCTGACAAATATCCTACATCTGCATAGCCAACTAAATCAAAAGTGGATAAATTTGAATAATATAAACCCATATCCATTGTCCCTCGTAGATATCTAAAAATATGTTTAACTCCATTCCAATGTCTTCAAGTTGGGGAAGAACTATATCTTGCTAGTAAATTTACTGCAAATGATATATCAGGTCGAGTGTTATTAGCAAGATATGTAAGTGCACCAATAGCACTAAGGTATGGAACCTCAGGACTTAAGAGGTCTTCATTTTCTTCACGAGGTCGAAAAATATCTTTTTTCACATCAAGTGACCTCACAAGCATTGGTGTACTTAACGGATGGGCTTTATCCATATAAAATCTTTTAAGAACTTTATCCACATAATTTGATTGATGAATAAATATTCCTTCACTTAGATGCTCAATTTGAAGACCCAAACAATATCTTGTTTTTCCAAGATCTTTCATTTCAAATTCATTTTTTAAATAACTGATAGTTTTATCTATCTCTTCACGAGTTCCAATGATATTTAAATCATCAACATAAACAGCTATTATAACAAAACCAGATCCATATCTTTTTATAAAGACACATGGACAAATTGGATCATTCTTGAAATCAATTTTAATTAAGCATTCACGGAGGCAATTATACCACATCCGTCCAGATTGCTTCAATCCATATAGAGCTCTATTTAACTTTATTGAATAAATTTCCCGGGAATTTGATTTATTTGCATCTGGAAATTTAAATCCTTCAGGGATTTTCATATATATATCAGTATCCAACGAGCCATACAGATAGGCTGTAACTACATCCATTAGACGCATTTCAAGCTTTTCATGTACTGCCAAACAAAGTAAATATCGCAATGTTATTGCATCCACCACTGGAGAATATGTCTCATCATAATCAATACCCGGTTTTTGGGTAAAACCTTGTGCGACGAGTCTTGCTTTATATCTCACAACTTCATTTTTCTCATTTTTTTTTCGCACAAATACCCATTTATATCCCACCGGTTTTACACCTTTTGGTGTATGGACTACAGGTCCAAAAACTCCACGTTTTTCAAATGACTTTAATTCTGATTGAATTGCGTCTTTCCACATTGGCCAATCATTTCTATTTTTACATTCCTCCACAGAGGTAGGTTCAAAATCCTCATTTTCTTCCATAATATTTAGCGCTATATTATATGCAAAAATATTGTCGACAAGTATTGAGCTTCGGTTCCATCTTGTTCCTGTAGTGACATAATTAATCGAGATCTCTTCATTCTCTTGTGGTTCTTCCGGAATTTTATTAATTATGTCAACTGGATTTTCCAAAACTATATCCTCCTCATGACCATCTTGTGTAGTTGCTCCTTTCTTTTTTCGAGGATTTTTATCTTTGGAACCGAATGGTCTTCCACGTTTCTGACGTGGTCTAGACTCACTAGCAACTTTAGATTGTCCTTCAGGGACATCAATTCTTATCGGAGCATTTACAGCTGGAATATGAGACCTAGTTATTCTTTTAAGGTCAGTAAATGCATCTGGCAGTTGATTTGCAATCGTTTGTAAATGAATTATCTGTTGAACTTCATATTCACATTGATTTGTTCGAGGAACAAAACTAGATAATGATAATTCATTCCAAGAGATCTTATTTTCCAACTGTTTATTTTCTCCCCCAAATGTTGGAAATATAGTCTCGTCAAAATGACAATCAGCGAATCTTGTTGTAAATAAATTTTCAGTTAATGGCTCAAGATATTTGATGATAGATGGAGACTCATATCCAACATATATTCTCATTCTTCTTTGAGGACCCATTTTTGTACGTTGTGGTGGAGAAATTGGAACATATACCGCACAACCAAAAATTCTTAGATGGGAAATATTTGGTTCCTGACCATGAACCAATTGCATAGGAGATTGTTCATGATAACTTGTTGGTCGAATTTGTATAATTGTTGCTGCATGTAAAATGGCATGTCCCCAAACATAAACTGGAAGTTTGGATCTCATAAGCATAGGTCTTGCAATTAATTGTAAGCGTTTTATAAATGATTCTGCAAGACCATTTTGTGTATGAACATAAGCAATAGGATGTTCAACCTTTATTCCAATAGACATGCAATAATCTATAAAGGCTTTTGATGTAAATTCACTAGCATTATCCATTCGAATGGACTTTATCGGATAATCAGGAAATTGAGCTCGCAAATGAATTATTTGTGCAAGCAATCTCGCAAATGTCATATTACGAGATGATAATAAACATACATGTGACCATCTGGTTGATGCATCGATCAAAACCATAAAATATCGAAATGGTCCACATGATGGATGTATAGGTCCACAAATATCTCCTTGAATTCTTTCTAAAAATTTTGGAGATTCAATTCCAATTTTGGCTAGTGATGACCTTATTATTAATTTTCCTTGAGAACAAGCAGCACATGAGAATTCATTAGATTGAAAAATCTTATTCTTTTTCAATGGATGACCACAAGAATTCTCTATTATTTTTCGCATCATTGTTGAACCGGGATGGCCTAACCGGTCATGCCAAATTTTAAACACATCATTAAACTGATGGTTTATTATAGAATGAGATTCTATCATTGTAATACTTGTGTAGTACAATCCGGAAGAAAAAGATGGTAATTTTTCTAATATATACTTTTTACCCGAAATTATAGAAGTTATGCAAAGATACTCAATGCTTCCTTCGTTCATTGTCTCAATATGATATTTATTCAGACGAATATCTTTGAAACTTAACAAGTTTCTTTGAGACTTAGAAGAGTATAATGCATCTTCTATCATTATTTTGGTGCCACCAGATAGAATAATATTTGCTCTTCTGGAGCCTTCAATCAATCTTGTACTACCACTTATGGTATACACATTGGTTTTTCTATTATCCAAATAAGAGAAATATCTCTTATCTCTCAATATTGTATGCGTTGTGGCACTGTCAACCAAACATATTTCCTTGGCGTTCATCTTAGAGATATCCATGCCAATATTCATTCTCTTCATTGAGTAAATAAAATTAATAAGAAAAAATAAATTAAATTAAATATGAAAAAGTAAAATAAAATAAATAGACTTGTATTATAATAAAACAAGAGAACATAATTGAAATTTGTATAGTTATAAAATTAAAATCATTCTTGATTTCTTGCACTTTCATCATTTGGATCATTAATAAAATTAGAAATATCCAAGTGCGTTATATTCTCAAGGCCATTAGCAAATTCAATGAAATCATTTTGGACAAAATTTGTCTCCACATTCTTGCCATTCATCTTGGACAAACTTATACGCAAATCATCTTGTATTCAAAGATCCTTGATATAGGTCGGCAAAATATTTTGGTGTACGACAAGTACGTTGCCAATGACCTTGCATTCCTCATCGATGGCAGTTACTAATTGTAATTTTTTTTTCTTTATGCCACTCATTATTTTTGTAGGTCCTTCATCCTTTACAACTTTCTTTGGATGATAAATTTACTTGATTGACCACTACCATGATGAAATTTATTATAATCTCGTCCTCGTCCTTGTCCGCGGCCTCGACTACGACCACGATTATGGTTATGATATAGCATCACATTCACTTCAGGGAATAGAGCAGAACCAGTAGGACGAGATTCATGATTTCTCATCAAAAGCTCAATGTGTTGTTCAGCCACCAGAAGGCATGAAATCAACTCAGAATATTTTGTAAAACTTTTTTCACGATATTACTATTGTAAAAGCACATTTGAAGCATAACAATAATATTACAACATGATTATATCTAAATAATTATAAAATTATACTCACCCAAATATACCTTTGTAGAAACTAAGATTCTTGTTTGTTCTTTGTGAAGAACTCTTGTAAGACTCTTGATTCTCCTTTTGTTTATAAGAGTATCGTGCTGATAACGTGTTATAGAATATAACGATAAGAAGAATAAAGGAGAAAAGAACAAGAGAGAAAACTTAAGAACAAGAGAGAAAACTTAAGAACAAGATAGGGAGTATAAGATCATATCAAGTACTCAAAACAAATGTGTACAAAGTGAACAATGTTATCTCCTATTTATAGGTAACATGATAGGATACATGAAGAGACATTGGAGGATAAAGAGTTTTGTAGTTACAAAATATTCATTACACAATTGAATAGACATAATAAGTTATTTGTATTCTCAATTGTCAAATATTTGATATTCATAACATATAATATGTAGTTTGTCGTAAAAAATTTATTGGTAGAAATTTTATTGGGTAAGAATATAATAGTTATAAAATCATTTTAATTAAATTTTTCTATAAATATAAAAAAATGTATAATTTTTTTCTAAAAATGTAAAATTTAATATATTTAAAATAACAGAGAGGAGGGAATGAGAGGGTTGATTGTGTGACCCATCATGAAACCGCCAACCGTCGCGGATCTCTTATTCAAAAACCCGCTGGCGCTGAAGATTGCAGCGTTTGCTGTAGTCTCCGTCACTTTCTTCTGCTTAGGCAAGCACTGGTCCGATGGCTACCAGCAGTTACTCTTCTTCTCTTCCTCCTCCTCGGCTTACATATCTCCCTCCGTCTCCATCTCCATCTCCCCGAACCGTGACTTGTCGTTCAACCTCACTTCCATCGTCAACCAAAGCATGTCTCCCCCGGCTCTGCCTCGTCCTTCTCCTCTTCTTCCGTCCCCGATCAACCGCACGGTCGGGATCGTTGACGGGGATGGCAGGATGAACGAGAATTTCGAGGTCGGGGAGGTCTATTCTGAGGTGGTGGAGAGTTTGGGGAACCGTTCGGAGGAGTTTGAGGCACAGGTACAGAGCTCTGTGGATGCAGGTAAGGAGAGTGTTAGGATTGAGAAGTTCGAGCTTTGTCCGGAGAGTATGAGGGAGTATATACCTTGTTTGGATAATGTGGAGGCCATTAAGAGGCTCCGCTTTACGAAGAAAGGAGAGCGATTCGAGCGACATTGTCCCGACGAAGGGAAAAGGTTGAGTTGCTTGGTTCCGCCACCTAAAGGGTACCGCCAGCCTCTTTCTTGGCCTGACAGTCGTGATGAGGTACTGTGTTTTTTTATTAGTTTTTTGTTCTCTTTTTTTTATTCCATGGGAATGTTTTGTTGAGCTGCATTAATGTTATGCGAGGAACTTGCTAACAGCACTCTGTATAGTTAGAGTTTTATGCTGCATTTATGGATTAAAATCATGGCAGCTGTACTTTTAAGAAAGTCTGGTTTGGAGCCAAATGGTTGTGGATTGATTAGTCTTGACTTGTTTTCATGGGGTTATCGAGTGGAAATGGCATTTTATTTCAGGTTTGGTATTACAATGTTCCTCACACAAGGTTAGTGGATGATAAAGGTGGCCAAAACTGGATTGCCAAACAGAATGACAGGTTTATTTTTCCTGGAGGCGGTACACAGTTCATTCATGGGGCAGAGAAGTACTTTAATGTTATGCGAGGAACTTGCTAACAGCACTCTGTATAGTTAGAGTTTTATGCTGCATTTATGGATTAAAATCATGGCAGCTGTACTTTTAAGAAAGTCTGGTTTGGAGCCAAATGGTTGTGGATTGATTAGTCTTGACTTGTTTTCATGGGGTTATCGAGTGGAAAATGGCATTTTATTTCAGGTTTGGTATTACAATGTTACTCACACAAGGTTAGTGGATGATAAAGGTGGCCAAAACTGGATTGCCAAACAGAATGACAGGTTTATTTTTCCTGGAGGCGGTACACAGTTCATTCATGGGGCAGAGAAGTACTTTAATGTTATGCGAGGAACTTGCTAACAGCACTCTGTATAGTTAGAGTTTTATGCTGCATTTATGGATTAAAATCATGGCAGCTGTACTTTTAAGAAAGTCTGGTTTGGAGCCAAATGGTTGTGGATTGATTAGTCTTGACTTGTTTTCATGGGGTTATCGAGTGGAAATGGCATTTTATTTCAGGTTTGGTATTACAATGTTCCTCACACAAGGTTAGTGGATGATAAAGGTGGCCAAAACTGGATTGCCAAACAGAATGACAGGTTTATTTTTCCTGGAGGCGGTACACAGTTCATTCATGGGGCAGAGAAGTACTTGGATCAAATCTCAGAGGTTTTTATTCTTTCTTTAGGTTTTTCTTTTTTAAAAAAAATAGCAATGTATGCCAGTTTTATCTTGTATTTGATGCTCAGTATCTACTTTGTGCATGTAGATGGTTCCCGATATTGCATTTGGTAGTCATACACGAGTTGTTCTGGATGTTGGCTGTGGTGTGGCTAGTTTTGGTGCCTATTTGCTGCCACGAAATGTCCTCACTATGTCAATAGCTCCCAAGGATGTTCATGAGAACCAAATCCAGTTTGCTCTTGAGCGGGGTGTTCCTGCAATGGTAGCTGCATTTGCAACTCGTCGCTTATTATATCCAAGTCAAGCTTTTGAGCTCATACATTGTTCAAGATGTAGAATCAATTGGACTCGTGATGGTATGCTATATAATGTTATGTGTAGTTCATGTATGAACCTCCATAGCAAGGTTCTTTTAGTGATGTTAGCTTAATCACATTCATCAAAAGAGTGTTTACCACTTCGTTAAATCCCTAAAAAGTTTATTCATATTCATTTTGTTGAATTCACGGTTGTTATTTGCTGATTGTGCTTTTTTCTGTCCATATCTTGTAATGAAGATGGAATCTTGCTGCTTGAGGTCAATAGGATGCTTCGGGCTGGAGGGTATTTTGTTTGGGCTGCACAACCTGTCTATAAGCACGAAGCGCTCCTGGAGAAACAGTGGGAAGGTACTGATATGGTACCTACTGCAGGAATTTCAAGTTAGAATAATCCAACTTGATTTTTTTTTGCATTTATATATTTTCAGAGATGCTTAACCTTACTAGTAGACTATGCTGGGTGCTCGTTAAGAAGGAAGGATATATTGCAATATGGAAAAAGCCCTTGAACAACGGCTGCTACCTAAACCATGATGCAGGAACCAAGCCTCCATTGTGTGATGCGAATGATGACCCTGATGATGTTTGGTATGTTTGATGAAATGCCTACTAGTTCTCTTATGGATCCCAATTCTTATTGGATTCTTCTGGAATTATAACAGAAGTTAAACTAATTAAACCCGCGCCTCTTGTCAAAAAAAATAAAATAATTAAACCTGCAACATGAGCTCAAAATGGGTCCCAAAAATCAACATGGAAAAATCAAGAGCAAGAGTGTGCAAACATTGAGCTGGAAAACAAGGGAAATAGAGAGCGTGAAACATGATGACAAGCAAAAGGAAACTGGCATTGGCGTATACTAGTTTATTCTTCTCTTCTCCTCGTCTTAGGAGTGCCTTGATTCGTCTATTTTCTCCAGACCATTAAGCTTTTGTAAATCTTTCTGCACGGTTAGCTTCTCCCTCTGTTGGTTGTGGAGACAATAAAAAGTTGGTGGCCAGGATGATGGATTTGCCTGTCAGACAACTCTTTAAAGATTTGTTTTGAAACTGTCAGCTCCTTGCTGGCTCCCCAACAAGGATGGTTGCTATTCATGAATTACGAATCTTATAAAAGCCTTGTTGCACCCACGGCTTGCTTGTCACACAGCTTATGTTCAACTTATTATCGGTTATAGCTTCACTTTGTGCAATTTGTCAGGTATGTTGATCTGAAGGCATGTATTAGTCGACTCCCAGAGAATGGTTATGGAGCAAATGTTACCACTTGGCCTTCCCGTTTGCATACTCCACCGGATAGGCTCCAGAGCATACATATTGAATCATACATTGCCAGAAAAGAGCTACTCATAGCAGAATCAAAACACTGGTCTGAAATTATAGATAGCTATGACCGTGTTTGGCATTGGAAGGAGCGTAAATTAAGAAACGTTTTGGACATGAAAGCTGGATTTGGAGGGTATATGCATGTCTTGCATTTTTTTGGTTTCAAAGTTTTCTTAGTTCCCTCATTATTTATGACATGCTTATTGGTTTTCTAGATTCGCAGCTGCATTGATTGATCAAGGATTTGATAGCTGGGTTTTGAATGTGGTTCCCGTCAGCGGTCCCAATACCTTGCCTGTTATATTTGACCGTGGACTTCTAGGAGTTATGCATGATTGGTACTGTTACATGCTTGAAATCATCAACGTTCCTGTCTTACAAAATGAGTGCATGCTTCATATTCGATCTTATCACTGCTCACTAATAGCAAATGCCCACCATGTTTCATTTTATTATGTATAGGTGTGAACCATTTGACACATACCCGAGAACCTATGATTTGTTGCATGTAGCTGGCCTCTTTTCCGTCGAAAGGAAAAGGTACCCTTCGCTCTGGCTATTAGAAAACATGAGTTGGTTTTACTCTTAAGCTGAGGGGTTTGCTTATCAAGCTTATTTATGTGTCAGGTGTAATATGTCTTCCATTATGCTAGAAATGGATCGGATGCTCAGACCCGGTGGCCTTGCATACATCAGGGACATAATTGATGTCATGGGTGAACTTCTAGATATAGCAAAGGCCATGGGCTGGCAAGCTTCTATCCATGACACATCTGAGGGTCCTCATTCAAGTTATAGGATCTTGACCTGTGACAAAAGACTCTTGCCTTCTTGAAGGAATTCTGTTCTTGCATACTTAATTTTTTTTCATCACACATACAGAACACAGAAATGGCTGTAAGATGAATGAACTAAGAAGAGGACGTTTGCAAAAGCTTATCCTCACGGAAGAGGACTTTTGGCGTACCTTTATGTAACTAGATCAGATCTGTGGTAGATGCTTGTATTACTTATTTTGTTGTATAATAAATCTATTCTTGTAAAATCTTTTTCATTTTTAGTCTGATTATGATTCTACAAACCTTCTGTCTGGACAATAAACATGCAATCAAAGGCATAGAATTCAGGAAATGAGAACAGGTACTTTCCAGAACTAGATTTTTGCATGATACTGAATGTTTAGTCTTATTTTTTGCTTGAAACTAAATGTTTAGTCTACATCAGACATTGCAATTGTCATCACTGTTCTATTCTGACCAAGGCTTCTACTGATATTTCTGCCTCCATGTTGTCTGAACTTGACCCCTAGGCTGTTGTGCAGGGCTTTGCCTGGTTGAATTGCTTTGATGGCTTCCCCGTTTGACATTGTGGACACGATACTGTGCTTGTGATGGTAAAGACTTACGACTACCAAAGTCGGGCTTTGGCTTGCTAATTGTTGTCCCTGCTACATTACATAACACGTGAGGCCTGACTAACGCGGAGAGGTGCGAACTCCGATATTGATTGGCTGAGACAAGAGTTGAGTAAGTTGTCTTAATTGCCTCATTCATCTTAATCAGGCTTGTGGCACTGACCCCTCTTGCTGCATTTTCTGGCTGCTCAAAGGGATCCTCAATCTGACCCAAGACAACAACAATTAGCAGCAGTAGAACAAAAAAACAACATCGAGAGAGAATGAGACAGAGAGTTACAAAGATTGCGTAAGTTTTGGGCAACCATCTCATGTTGACTGTTATCTGCTCCCATTTTCCTGTAAATGGGCAAATTCCTAGCTCTGATGCCTTTGAACTTATGTCATAGAACTGCAAAACATTCAAAATGCTTCACACAATCAGTAACAAAACGTTAATATTGTCCTCATAGAGCACCAAAGAAAGTCCAGATGGTATACTGATAAACACAGAATTTCATCAAACTGATAATTCAACTGCAACTGCAGAAGCCAAAAGCCAGCAGACGAAACCACTGGTTAGAGGTAATCACTGTCACCTTTGCAAGGAATGAAATGAAAAGCTCGGACAAAGAACATCGGTTGATGGCTCTGCGTCTGTTAAATCTGTATTTGGATATGTTGGCATTACATATTTCTCCAATATACTTCTCCGCTTCGGCCCTTACACCTGCACGCAGCACATTGGCGGAGGCCATATCAGTTGCCTCAACTGAGGTGAGCTATCATATTCATACCATCATGTCAAGTGAATGCAGAATCAGTTTTTATATAATGGATAACACAACCCACAGGATCAAAATAATGCTAGGGATTTGCACAATCAGCCAAATCTGCAAATACCTACTCCTACACAAATTTTCAAGAGTTCATGAATAGTACCTTTAAGATCATCAGCAGCATTGCTAGGGTATATGTCTTTAAGAGGAGGTAGAATAGGAGGCACACATGTCTGCAGTAGATAACACGGATCGTAAAAGAATGCTAGAAGAAGAAGAAGAAAGTTTCCAATAAACACCCGCACTTCACATGTATGCTACTCTAGTACACTGTCTGAGAAAGGTTGTGTGCTTTGAGGAAAGACAAAAAAGATAGATGTCTCTTCAGGATATTAGTCACCTGAAAATGGAAGATAACAAGCAAACTGAGAGAGTATGAGTTAAAAGATCCGGCTTTTGGGTTATTGATCTGGTGAGCTTTGGCCCATTCCTTGACCTATGGGAGCAAAAAGAACGAATGCATTAAACAAACAGAAATGTTCCTGACAATAGTACATGCACATTTGATTTCGAAAAGAGTACCAGTAAAACCATGTCGCGGAAGCGGCTATCGATTTCACCAATCCAAAGCATGATTTTGGACTTCATCAGGCCCTGAATGTTGTCAATTGAAACATCACATGAAACGCCTGGCGAGCTGCACTCAAATTTTAAAATGGGCACCCTTGCATTCGGAATGAATTTTAATCTGCGAAATCCATCTGCATTTCAATGTTTAAATATTATAAGACAGTGATAGCAGGTTTTCTGGTCAAAAACAAATTCTCATATCATGTAAAAGAGGTATCCTCTTAAAGAGCAGCAGTACGGTCTCAATGCACGAAAACCTGAAGAATTATTTTCTTATATCAAATTGGAAATAGAGGAATTATAGCCATGGATCATACGGAAAACACATTTATAAAGAGCTAAAATTTCTAGCAAGGAATATGAGAAAATATTATGGAATTAGATTACCTTTCATCCTTAAAACTCTTTGTACTTCGTCAAGTACGTTCAGTCGGTGCCTCTTTCCAGAAGATGAAATATGGGAACCATTGTGTAACAGGATAGTGACATCTAAATCTCCCGATCGCGAGAGGAGGACAGACACAAAAGATCCAAATGGCTCCACTGTTGCACCTGTTAGCACCCAAATTAAATCATGCATCTTTAACAAAGCTTGTAGCATGTAAAACCTAACTTACACTTGGAAAAATACAAAACGATTAGGAACAGAAAAAGGAACAGCATAAAAAAAGAAATGCATTTTGATTACGTTTAGCTTTCCTGTCAACAGAATAAGAGTAACATACAAGAAGGTCAACAGTTCACACCTAGGCACCCTATGGTTGGATATAGAATTCGGCCCTTCATTAAGTTTTTAATTTTGTCCTGTAAACAGTTTTGTTCAAATTCATCTTTCCATTCTTGTCTATCAATGCAGGTTCGCTAACGGTCATTTAAAAGCAAGTAAAATCTAGAACAATAATGTTTCGTGACAAAGACGGGTTTGCTTTACAAGAGAAAAGAAAATTTACGACTAGTAAACATTGACAGAAGAGCAACACCGAACACTTATGAAACTTAAACCATGATATCAATTCTAAATAATAAAGTTATGAAGAAAAATTAATCCTTGAACTTAAATGTGTAGCTTGTCTTAATAATAACAACTATAGGATGAACCACATCTAAACAAAACGGAAATTTTACGAGAACAACACTGTAGTTCCTAATTCCTCATGCATATCCGTCCACAGGGTGTTTCATAACGACTTTTATTAAGGAAAAAAAGCAACTTTCAAGATTGAATGAGTCGAATTCATTTTGGTACCACAATTTCCAACAATGGTCTCCCGGTAAAACTTTACGCAATAAAGAAAGGAATCTTCCCTTTTGATGGTTTAATAAAACAGTACCACATTAGCAAACTAGTGAAATGCAGGGAAAATACCTCTTAAACTTTCAACAGATTTAATAATATCTTGCAACTCGTCAATGATTTTGCCGCGTGCAGCCCATTCCTTTGGCAAAGGTTTGACACAATCAAGAATATCCTTAAGAGTAGGCTCCAAAGCAGGGTGGACACTCATTTTCTTTTTCCCTCTGTAATTACCCTTGGAACAGTGAAAAATGTCAAACATTTGAGGAAAACATTGCACTTATTCATAAAGAGAATGCAAGGTAAACTCCAAAATTAAAATGAAAAGGATGCGGAAAATCACGTCTAGAGACTTTCAATAAGATGAATCTTCAAATACTGCAAGCCTCAAAGACACTAAGAGTGCATAACCTCTAACTAAAAAAATTCTCATTAATTAAAAAATGAGAGTAAGAATGTCAACAAATACCATTGGAACATGTGGACAAACAAATAAACACAAGCAACATCCAATCATCAGAATACTGAATCATAAAATGACTAAACAAAATACATAAATAAAAATCAGAAAATTTCCTTCTCTTAATCGTTTATCTAGCATAATAACCAATAGTGAAAAATATTTGTCATGCCTAGCTGAACCCAAATATTCTTGTCAAATTTATTCTTATGAGCAAAAGATGCCAATCAGAATAAGGCTTCCACCATTTCTTTCATTTTGTCATAACTTATGCCACCCCATTGTATCATCTACAAAAACTTCAAGCAGTAAATTGTTTACAGCAAGTTGTTAGTCTAAATAAAGAGTGTTATCTCTTAAGAAAGTGCCCATTACATGCCAAGCAGGATCAATATCCAGTCTTCAAGTTTTGTTCTTTATGTGCAACCACATAGTAAGGCTTGAATATCAGCTATAAGCATAGTCACATATCAGGCTGATCGTAATCATTCAAGAAATCAACCAAGTGGGGAAAAACAGTAAAACAAATGGCAAGCCATAAGTTGTTATACAACTTGTGCTACGAGGAGTCACGCAAAAGGTAAAACCTCCAACACAGAGTTGTTTACGGCAGCATGTACAAGGAACAGTATCTCTTAAAGATGTGCACAACCAGTGTCAAGCAGGCTTGACATCCAGCTAAGTTTAGGGTTGCTTCGTTCCTTTCAAGCAACCGATATCATGGGCTTGATATTGATGAAGTGAGAAAATACATATGCAGATACATAAGTTTATTCATAGCTTGCAAAATCTGCTAATCATCATGCAGATACATAAGTAATATTCTCTACATATAACAAAATTGTTCCCATCGTCTCACCACCCAACCCCTCAGACCTTCCAAACAAAGAAAAATAAAATTTCAAGCCTGAACACAGCAAACCGCCTACCAAATCTCATACATATATATATAGAAAAATTAATAAAGAAACCTCTGCGTTCTTCTCTGCCATTTCTTTAGCATAATCTTTTTAGGTTTAAGACGGCGATCTGCTAGATTTGACCGAGAGAAAAGGAAAATTTCAAACCAAACATTCATTCAGACTTACTACATATGAACTCATGTCCATGGAAAAAAGATGAAAGTAGAAGGCTGATTACAGCAACACTACGGAAGAAAAACAGCAGAATCAGATAAGAAAGATCATAGTAATCAACCACGATAAGTGAGCCCAAAAACATTGATATTATCGACATGAGGCGTAATTGAGCAAATACTTTCAAACATAAGACTAAGTAGTTATTATCGAGACTCGGGAAGAAGGAAATACATTCTCGGCTAAACTCAGTCGTTTGCCATAACTCACAAGCCCTCACCATTCTTTATAGTCCACAGAAGGAACAAACTCAAAAATTGACCATGCTCATCAGATCTGAGGCACAATCAGATAGATTAACCATTTACTGAGCCACTGAATTTATCACATCCTTTTGCTCAGATTTTCTTACCATATTAGTGCATGTTAGCATTGATTATGGATTCTATGACAATATAGCTATAAAAAGAGATAAGCTTACACCTTAGTTTATGTTGTTTGATATAAATTATAAATGCTGGCCTTGACAAGAGCCTATAGGCGACAGAATCCAATATATACAAGCCCATGAGATTGACTAATATTACAATTGAATAGCTTGCCAATTGGCATTTTCAGTACATGAGACATCCCAGTCTATGTATTTTAATCTTCTTACTGAAAACTAGCTTCACCAAAAAGACATCAAATTCAATAAGTAAACCCTTGTAAGAGAAACCATATATCCAATGCAAAGGGTTCTGTATACTAGAGGAATAATTTAGTACTCTTCAATACTTGTTATGAAACCAATGCCAGTGATAATTCATGTTAGATGCATCCACACTTCAAATGCAATGTCTATAATATAGAGTGCAATGTCTATAGTATAGAGTGAAATGTCAGAACTGATTTAAAATATGACGCATTGCCTGATTTATGAGACTGAGTTTAGACAACCTATTTGCTTGTTTTTCAGTATCCATTACTGCCATTGTTCTAACACTTGATATACCTTATTTCAAGTAGATAACTAACGAAACATAGCTTCACAACCCTAAACCACCCGAACAATGCATCCCTGGAAGCATAAATGCTTAGCAATTTTTATGAAACACCATATTATAATTAAGAAATTGATCAAAACCATTCAATCTACCATTCTTGATAAAAAAATGAGTACATGTGCAAAATACAATCATTAACACCCCAACCACCAATATAACAGGCAAAAACACACTCAGAACTCAACCTAGGCTCATAAACATAACAAGCGGATTAAAAGAACGCAACATGTAATTCACAAAGCAAAAAACAACAAATGATAGTTACCAGAAGCAATAGCAATACAATATTAAGACCCAGAGACCCTCTTCGTCTTCTACATCACAGGGTATTCAATTGACACCATCAAGCAAATTGCATGGGTACCCCAAGGAAGACACTCAAGGCCAAACGAACCCATGAAAAGCCACATGCGGTTTTCCTCATTTTGCCCTTCTCCAGATAATCCACAAGCCTCCAACTTTCCTGTGTTCCAGTATATACCAACTTCAACCAATAGATATAAAAGACAACTTCAGTGTAAAGTACGGAGCGGGAAAGAAAAAAAGTAAGATAACTTAGCAGAGAGGGTTGAACAGCAGCAGCATACCTATAGTAAGCCATATAAGGCGTCAATTTAGGTATGTGTTTCCTGAGAGAGCAACAAATGGAAAGGGAAAGTAATATAACCCACCGCAGAGATAGCCATGGACAACTGATACTCAGCACCTTCTATCGCTCGTAAAATGGAGAAATACTGAGGAATAAAAAACTCATCTTTACACACATAAACCGGCAAATATATGCAGACATTCATTAAACTCAGAAGAAAAGGAAAACCCAAATCTAAAATCTCCAGCTCCCCTTTTTTCCTTCTAAAAAAGAAACATTCATAAATTAATTAATTAACAAAATAATTATTTATTAATATATGATGTTCCTTTTAATTAAGATTTTTAAAAAGAGGATTTAAATGAGATTCTAAATATTAATTTTTTAATCAAGGAAGTAAAAATTTTGAATTTAATTCTAATTAACAAAAATATTGATTGAAATATGAAGATATATGTATATATATGAATGACAATTAGAAAGATTTAATCGAGTTCGAAATCTTGGATTATTAATAAAGCTTCTTTTGTTTTTTGTTTTATAGAGTATTTGATATGAATCGAAATCTAAAAAGAGATTAATCGTGAAAATATAAACTAAATTAAATAATCCGACTTTATTAAACAATCATTACATAAAGAGCAATGTGCATGAGGGTCTTAAACAAGTAGATCAAGGAACCACAGCCATGATCAACCTGAGCAACAATCAACAAGTAGAAGAAGAGAAAGGAAAGGGACATAAATGTGGGAAGATGTCTCATTCTATCCTCATGCCAGAATCGAACCCATTTGCACCCATTCCTCCATCAACAGAAATGATCTGTCCAGAGATGTAAGAAGCAGCAGGTAGACAAAGGAACGCCACCAGGGATGCCACTTCCTTTGCTTCTCCTACGCGTTGGAGTGGAGTCTTGGAGACTAATTTATCCAAGAAGGTTTTGTTCTCAAGCAACTGCAGAACCAAAACCATGTAAGGAAAGACGAAAAATCCAACAACAGTTCGAGATGAATAGGTAAAGATCAAGAGTCAAGAACATGGGAAAGAACTGATTTTGGACAAAGATATGAACTGATCAACAAATACCAACAACTTTGGAACTGTCCAAACCAGTAAGAAGGAAAAACCAATACAAAAATTGAGTATCTTTGACATAAAATTGCTAATATCCATCTCAAATGTGAAGCAGGAACCATCATAAACAATCAAATCCAGGACATTAGTTGTCTATGCAAACCATTGCATCCATAGGGTTGTGATGGGTTTTTGCACAAGTGGACTATAAGTGTAGAGAAGACGATATCAACTCGTCGAGCAACATCAGACTTCAGATGAAAAATGACGTTTAATTTCGATTTTCAAGGTACACACCACATGACTGCAATGCACCATTAAGATGTAGAGATATACCATGTGCCGTATGTAGTTATCGACGTCGGTTATGGTTTAAGCCAAAATAATAACTATATCAGTCAGAACCAAAGGCAATACTGAGGAAACTGCAACAGCTTAGTGGCAGAGAATGTAACTTGTCATCATAAAATTGTATAATTTCCAGGCATAGAAGAATACTGAATGGTGCTTATAGTAACATCCTCTCCGCGTATAATGTTGAATTTATTCTACAAGGAACCAACTTCAACCACATAAGCAACAGTGCAGGAAAGAAGATCAAGTGAAGAGAACAAAGGAGGAATGGAGCACATTACCTGACTCACGAGCGAGGTTTTGATGTACCAAGGCGCAACACTATTGGTTCGGATATTATCTTTCGCCCACTCGCAAGCCAAATTTTTGGTGAGCTGATTGATTGCAGCTGAGGATAGCACAGAAGAAAAACTCACAACCAGCAAGTGATCATGTAACTTCGTGTAACTGTTTTTTGATATACAGGAACAAGAGCTACTAACTTACCTTTACTTGGTCCGTAAATCGAGCCACTACCTATATGAAACAGACCAGCAACAGAGGAGTTGAACACAATGCTTCCTGCTCCAGAAGCCTTTAGAAGAGGATATGCAAGTTGGCATAGATGGTATGTGGATTCAAAGTTTGTTGTCATGAGCTTCGTAAATTCATCGGAAGAGTACTCCGTAGTTGGCTTCCTGATATTGGTCCCAACATTGCTCACCTAAATGTACAGATTCATGCTGTGTTAAAACTACATAATACTTTCTACTCTTTAACTCATAATCCTTGATTCCATTTCGAAATACACAAACCGGTCGGAAGCATCGAAGTTTACTTACGATAAGATGAAAACAACACAAGGCATAAATAAGATCATCCATCAACGATCAACAGCTTCTGATCGGAAACCAACAATGTACCAACCATATCAAGAACATTCAGAACATCAATCCATTGATTTCCTTTTATAAAGAGGATCGTAAAGAGAACACTTGGACCTTCAGGGCAATAACATTCAGATTATCCCAGGCTGTTTATGCAGTAAGAAGATTTAAGATTTGAACACCATAAAAGCACAGGTTTGAGAGCTTATCCAATTCTATCCCACTACAATTAGATAGTGAATCATAAATTAACCAGCCAGAAGAATTCAGGCCTTGATGGAATGAACCAAAGAACAACAAGCATCAAGTGGCAACCCACAAGCCATAATCACAAGAAAAAGCAGCAACAGACCCGATCGACGAACAGGAAAAAAAGACAAAACAATTCGATATGAACCAATACAGGATATGTTTTCCTTCCATAAAGGTTGATTATCTTACAAGAATGTGGAGTTTGCCACCGAACAGAGAACCCACTTCCTGAATCAACTTCTCTCTCTGCTCCCTAGACGATGCATCACAAACCGACCCAGTAACCACAAAACCCTTGGCTTTCCAGTCGTTCAAGCACTGGTTCAACTCTGCTTCGTTTCTCGAACACGTGTGCACTCTAGCCCCTAATCCTGCAAGTTCCTCCACTGTCGCATTCCTACAGACAAGACAAAAGGGAAACAAAAAAACATCTCCAAACATACATCAGATGAACCGTAATTAACCTACTTCATCAAACCCATATCCAATAATATGAAACTCGAGACAGAGCCAGACCCGATGCCTCGAGTGCCACCGGTGACAAGAGCAGACATTCCTCGAAGCGACCATCTTGACTCATTGAAGCTGCTCTCGGTATTGGCCATTGTCTATTAAAGCTGCTGACTATGACTCTGCTTCCCTTATCTTATAGTTTGGAAACATTACAAAAGTAGCCCAAGAAAATGCTTACCGGGCACTGAAACGTGTCAGTGTCAATCATGTATGAACCTTAAAAAATCAAGGAAGGGTTGATTACGAATATGATGAAGAGGGGACAGAAGAAAAATTTGTATAGAATATGTACAAAAAAGGGATTGGTGGCTGAATAGACAGAAAAAGATTACTGTTGATGATTACATTGGCGAAATATATTCGAATAATCAGCCCTAAACACAACAATACGTCTTAACATTTGATCTGTTCATCTCCGATTTAGAAAAGAACCAATCTTTAGCGAACCCAATTGGAATTATTAACTTAAATTGTAAAAAAATATTAAAACTTCACTCGATTCACTTTGCTTATCAGTGAAAAATAAAAAATATTTGTATTATTTTAAAAGAATTTAAAACACTGGCTGGCTGGCTGGCTGGCTGGATATTAGGTACTGATTGGTGTTGTTCTTGGATCGAGTCAATACCAAGTCTTTGCAGATCTCTGGTCTTATGTTATTGTCATCCAAAGTGTCACAGAGGTTTTCTAGTTTTGGGTTTTGAAGAAAACTCTATGCGGGGATTCCTATGGATGTTGCAAGAGTTCAAGCATTATTACCGTTCAATAACCAAACTTAAGGTTCGAAGCCTTCACCTTTGGTTAAAGACCACACACCTCGGATTATGTTAACTCTTCCTCGCCGTTCTATTGTTTGCTGTTATGTTCTGTGTTTGGTTTTTCTTCTTACTCTTTTTGCAGGTGCGGCTGCGCTGCTGAGTACGTTCTGGCTTCTGGCTCCCTTTTTGGTATATTACACATGAATTCTTATCAGAAAGAAGGAAGAAATGAACCCTGAAACTCCGATTCAGTCTATATATGGTTTAGTTTTAGGAATTACAAACCAAATCATCAGCTTTTCTAGCAGACAAAACCCTCAACCAATCCACTTAAATGTCTCTTCACAGAAATCCAGGCTTTCCCTTTATGTTTCTCGTTGTACCTATCCAAACCCACGGGAGAAAACAAAGACCCATCTCAGGAATCACCCTACAAACACACAGGAACAATCCTGAATCCCCCCATCCAATAATGGAAAAGTGTATCCTTTTTTTTATTTGGGTTGCTTAAATTGCCTGCATGTTCATCAATTTCCGAGTTCCTCTCTGCCAGAACAGATCCAAATTAAGTCAAATGCAGACGTTCCATCAAATTACCTCATTAAGAAACGTTGAAAAAACAGCTATACAACACACAGAACTCGCCGTGTATTGTGGAAGAACCATCCATATATATATATTTCAAAATCCCGCTAAATGGGCTACTTCTGTACCTGCACTAGAGGCCTCCTATACCCAGACTCCAAATAGAGGTGTTTTCTTTGTATAAGCAAGTACAAGTAGGCCGCTTCTACCTCTTGGGTTGGCCGCAGCTGCAAGAGCATAGCCTTTCACCATTAACGCGTTAATTGTGTTAATGATGTGATGTTGATATGGTGTTTTTACTGTAGCTATGAGTCTATATCCCTACATAAAGGGAATTCATGTTCCTGCCATGTTTATCCTTATCCATGGATCTGAGGTGACTTACTGTCAGTTAGTTTCATCCCCTTTCTTCTGATTTTAGATCCCAAGAAACCAGTCGAGTAAGTGAGTTTAGATCGTCTATTACTATCGATTAATAAAAATAAAGAGGACCAACCACCACAATTTAGTCCTGTCTCTCAGTTTTGGGTTTAAAACTTTAGTTTAGTAACAATGGTAAAACCAATCTAGAGCTTGATACAGTGGTCTAGTAAGATCTTTCGATTCGATATTACGAAAACGAGATATGAGAAATATATTTATCGAGAATGCAAGTGAGTTTCAATCGATAAAAATTAATCTTGGGAGTGACGGAGACCGAAGGAAACTGAACACTTGCATGTTTTCAAAATGGGACACTATTGTTCGGAAAGAAAAGCCTTCTGAAGACAATCTTATCCATTAATTAAGCACATACATCTAGTTTCCCTTCTGTTCTACTTCACCTTTTTGGCAGTTCTCCAAGCCTGAGCTCAAGATCTATGTCTGCCAAGGAGGTCGAATTGGGCCAAATAACCTCTGGTTGGAGAGTGATTTCATCACTTGAATATGGCTGAATCGGGAATGAGAGAGCTGAACCAGTAGTCTTTAGCCTCTTATAGCAGATTCCCTCGTCAGAGTAAGAACTGGCTGCTGCAAAAATCTGCTTAAGCAAATCACCTTCAGTAAGATGATCTTCATTACTGTTATTAACAAGTCCAGCTTCCCATGGAACTGAACCAGAAAGATTCAAGACGTTAGTCGGTACCTTGAGCTGCTCCTTTATAGCAATGGAAGAAGAATAGGAGACAAAAGGATGATCAGTACTGCACAGAGCTGAAACCCTAGACGATGAAAGAGATTGTTTAAGCCTAGCTCTGTCTCGCCTATGAACATTCATGTGACCACCTAGGGCTTGAGCTGACCTGAATTCTCTCTTGCAGAAGCTACACGCATAAGACCTTGGAGGCCATATGCAACCTCCATGACCACCACCTCCATATGCATCTACTGCGAAAGCTTTCTCTTCCCATGATGAGCTGGTAAACTTTCTCTTCATCCACATCCAACACTGATCACCACCACCTTGCTCCATACTAATCTCCCCTACCATGACTGTTGGAGTAGATTAAGAGTAGTTTCAGCTAGTCTGAAGGGGAAAACGAGACGGGGGAGGACACTTTATAGATGAAGGAAAGCAGGATTTAATGAGAGAAATCGAGGCCTGCAGGTCTATGCATGTTCATGCATATACTACACAAAGAGCTAGTTAAGAATCCAGGAGAGAAAAGCCTCCTTGGCAGCTAGGTTTGGCTGGCTCTGCTCTACCAATGAAGCTAGTTACTACACTCTTGGTTTTTAGCAGGTTTCCTGCAGTCCTTTCAGGGTATTATTTTAGCAATTTCAGGAATCTTTCATTCAAGCATATGCAACTATCCCGAGGGATACGATTGAGCGGTATGACCACTCAATCGATTAATCAAAGATCAAGAATTTAATCATTGATTTTGAATAATCAATTAGTTGATGCTTACAATACGAAATTATTATTCACTATTATCGAAAAACTATAAGAAAAATCAATCTACAAGCTAATGGTTCTTCATTGTTTAGGCAATTATATAGAAAGATTGACTCTATTACCAATCTCACAAGCAAAAACTTGCAAGCATTGAACTCTTTAGGTTTCACATGGGCATCAGAATGTTTTTGAAATTAAAATTTATTACCAAACATGAGGTGTCAAGACTTTTAAAATGCTCATGTCCTCACTCTTAGCTTATAGCGGAAGGAAATCATTTTATTACACTGTAGATGAGTAGGAATGATGACTTTATGCATGAAGAGACAAACATTAGGAGGTGGAAGGAAATATATGTATATTAGAATAATATCTCTTAAGATAGCATTCATTAAGATAAATATCTTATAATAATCTCTATTCATATTTTCGAAATTTGGCTCAAGAATATTTACGGCGATATGATTAATTAAACAATCTATAGCTCAAAGATGTAGTTTTGTCCCTATTTTTTTCTAATTTTAAATTTTTTTATTTAAAGCCGAATAAAATTGAAATTGATTTCCAATGGAATTAGAATTATTTTTTTATTTAGACATGTAAATATATGATTTATTTTATTTCGAAAATCAAAATAAATTTCGACAATTCCGTAATGGGTGCAGACAAAAAATTGACTAAATATAGAAAAAATAGGTTAGTTTATCCATAACTTGACTTCAATTTTGTGTTTGTAGCAAATATGTATAGAATCTTATGTTTCTTCTTCTAACATATGTTCAAGCAACAACCTCATCAAACATTTTTCCCCACTAAGTTTTCCAAATGAAAAAGTGAACAAATAGACAAGCCAAAGCCACCTAGTTTAACGTATTCCATGGACTCATCAAGGGGAGCAACTAGCAACTAGAGTGGCTCCCATGGCTACCTGACCACTACCCACGATAGAATTTATGTAGTCACTAATGGGGTCCAATTACAAAGATCCAAGCAAAGTAACTTGGGTTTTTCTATTTCCACTCTCAGGAAAAATACACATTAGGAAATTGAATGTCCTAAATTAACTTGAGAACTGATTTGAAATGGTTGGTAAAACATAGTGGCTGTTTATTTTTAAGTGATTTTTGGACATTCATCATTATTATACCATGGGAAAGTTATTCGTTTTTGAACATGTACATCCACCAAGCAGGACAAATCAATCTTTATTAATCCCAATGTGTAAAGGCACAACATGTCCAAACATGAATCTTCTCTTGTAGTGATGAAAATGATTCCCTATCTTTGGATAGCCGACAACTTGGCACACTTTTGTAATAGTTTTGTTGGTTTTTAACTTTAGTGATATGTTTGTTTTATCGGAATAAGATTTGGAAATACGTTTTAAAAAAAATATTATATTAATTTTAAACAATATATTTTATTTTATTTTATATTATTTTTAAAAATTAAAAATATATTCTTTATATTTAACATGATACTCAATAATTTCAGATTTAATATATAATTATTATTGATAATTTCTTCTTGTATGTTTTTTATATTATCATTTCTATTTCATCCCTATTCTTACTCTTTTAAACTCCTCTCTTAATCCTTTAATTACATATTTATTTTTTTTCACGGATATGGTATTAGTATTGATCTTTTATCTCGAAAAATATAAAATATTATTAAAAATACTATTTTTTTTGTAAATCAAATCAAAATTTATTATTATAAAATTAATTTAATAATTTTTAATATTAAAATATAACTAACTAGAGCATTATGAAAAAAAATAAGCATACTGTAAATACTTTAAGATAAGAGAAGATATCGTCAGCCACATGCTTGTTGGCATTGAATGATTGATATAAATCATCTATCTTAATTTACTATAGTAAGTGAATTAATTATCTTATTGTTGATTTATATGTGGGGAAGCTTGGGATTGGGAAGCCTTTTTTACTAGCTATAAGAAAATTAATGAGACATGCAATTAGATTTATGCACCAATTCTAATTAAATAGCTTCTAATTTTGTTACATTCTCAACAAAATTTTCTGCCATAGCTTTTATTACATGACATTAGGGACCTACTTGTCCAAGAATTCATTAGGTTATTGTCTCTTGTATTGCATGTTTGCTTCTTGTGTAAACATGTATTAAAGTGGTATTAAGAATTAGAAGATAGTATTATTAATTATTTATTTATCATATTTTCACAAAAATTCTTCAAACCCAATAAACTTTTAAGCCCAAGAGAGCAATTGGGCCTGAACTACTGTCTTATTACTAATATTAGATAAAATATATGATGTTACTTTTTCATATTTTGCCTTAACAAGATAATCATAGGAATCATGTTGTATAAAGTTTGTGGAATCTTATTCTTTAAGGATTGTAATAAAGATGGTTGACCTTTGGAAGGAAAGTGCCAGTCAACCTTAAAAGATGGAATTACAGTGCAATATTTGTGATTGTCTTCATCAAGACATATGGAAAATCATTTGTACATTTTGGATGAGTTGCCATAAATATATACATTAATCTTGGAAATAAATCAACCATAGCAAAAATACAAAATAATGTTTTATCATAAATATCCAACATCATAAAAGATAAAGTCAATGTAGTAGGTAATATGTCTCATTTAATATTAAATATATTTAGATGACAAAGTGCTGTGATATGATAGAAAATGCCCATGGTCTCTAGCTTAATTCACTATGTATATATAGATAGCATGGGTGAGAAAAATAGGAATATGGTGCTTTGGGTACTAAAATCATCAAAATTGAAAATATAATTAAATAAAATATGAAATTAAGATTTTAATAAAATAGAAACTCAATCACCAAATTCAATCTTTCCAGCTTTTTTAGTGTAAAGCAATGATAAACTAAGAACCCAATTATGAAAAATTAATTTTTTTTAATGAACCCATAACTTTTGGTCACATCAGATAGAGACAGACCAGTCACAGACAAAACCCCACCACTAGTTAACCAATGTACCTAAACCTAGCCCAGAAGAGAAGAAAGATCAGGTTTAGCTTAGGAATCAATCACACACACACACTGTTCTTTCGGTTCTAATTCCAAATCTTATCACAACTATTATTGTTGTTATTTATGATGCTCCCACCATCTATATATGTCTTGTCATCTCGCCGTTTGCCAGAGTTTAACCTCCTGGGTTCTTTATGTCTCCCCGCCCGACCTCCATTATCATTGTACTTCTCACCCTTCCTCTTGTTTCCTCCGTAAAAAGTTGACAGAGCTACCAAAAAGTTAAAAGGATACTTTTCGTTGATACCCTCTACACAATTGTAGCCATAGACAAAAGCCCACCACCAAATCAATCCTAGAGAGCGAGACCACGGCCACCTGCCCTGACGTTAAAGTTCTCGAATATACGAGGAGTAGAACAGTATTTGGGTTTGTTCCTCTGGGAATTTCCAAGGTTTCCAACGGTTCTTAACTTGGGTTTCTTCTTTTGCCTTTATACCGTCCTCGGGGATTTTGGTATGCATCTCCGGCGATAGAGAGAAGAATTCTCAGGTGGCAACGAGCCGGTATCAGGAAAAGATGATTAAAACCCGTTTCCCCACCGTTTTTTATGACTCGGTGCTAAAGTTCAGGTCATTTCCTCTTACAGGGAAGCATCCATGCGAGGTGTTCAAGGACATCGTTAAAATCTTCATCGTCCTATGTCTCCTCTCTTCAATCTCCCTCGTTCTTTACACCGCCTTCATCCCTAAAACCCACTGGGACAGTTCGACAAACCCGTATCTCTCCGGATCTCGATTCGACCCGGCAACCACCAATATCTCTCATATTATCTTCGCCCTAGGCGGGTCTGTCGCCACGTGGAAGGAAAGGAGGCTGTACAGCTCCATCTGGTGGGTCCATGGTGAGACACGCGGGTACGTCTGGTTGGACGCGAATCCCAAGAAGGTCGGGCCAGGCCCAGGTCCAGGTCCAGGTCTCGCGGAGGGAAACGTGCCACCTCACAAAATATCGTCGCCCGAGTGGAAGCGGTTCAAATTCTCGAGCTCCAGATCAGCGGTCAGGATCGCGAGGATCATCGTCGATAGCTTTAAAGTGAGGGAGCCCAACGTGAGGTGGTTCGTGATGGGTGATGATGATACGGTGTTCTTCCCCCACAACTTAGTTACGGTGCTGTCGAGGTACGATCACAATCAGATGTGGTACATCGGCGGGAACTCCGAGAGCGTGGAGCAAGACTTGATGCATGCCTACGACATGGCGTTCGGCGGTGGCGGGTTCGCCATCAGCTACCCCTTGGCGGAGAGATTGGTCGCCGCATTGGACGGTTGTCTTGACCGGTACTATTTTTTCTACGGCTCCGATCAGAGGATATGGGCTTGTAACGCCGAGATCGGGGTGCAGCTTACGAGAGAACCTGGGTTCCATCAGGTAAGTTTTATCTTGTGATACGTTGTCGTCTTTTGATTGGTGGATTTTGCTTTGTCGGCCGGTCTTTTTTTAATTATGTACGTGGCGGCCCTTTAGTGCTTTTGATTTGCCCTTGTATTTGCGGTTGATCTTTCCTCCACGTGTAGTGAACCCCCAAGTACAATTTTTTACCTATAGGAGAACTATAAATAGAATTCAAATTTTTAAAAATTTATTGTCACGAATTTGTAAATTAAATTAATTAGCAGTATTATAATTTATCTTAGAAATTAACTTGGATTGAAATTAGCTGAATTTGGTTTCCAAATTGAAAAAAGAAATTTATTTTTTCGGATTTGGATTCGATACCAATATCATCTCGGACACGGAGCGGGATAAGAATTGGATCACATGCATCCTACCATCAATTCCTGACAGGTGTCATATTATTTTCTGGAACAGTTGGAGCTTTTTATGAAATTCGACAGCTTTTGTCTTGTCTTTTCTTCAGAATATGATTCGAATTGGTTCTGATTCTGAGAAAAAGATGACAATATGGTGTGTGTAGTAACTTAAACATTAAGTTGCTGTCTGTGGGTGTAGAATGTACTATGTTTAACATTAAATCTTGTCTGTGGGTGGAAATAGGTAAAATCAGTCCGTTTGATTAAATTTTTTTTGGGATTCCGATCCAATATGGTCTTTAAGCTTATCATAATCATTTTAGTGGTTAATTTTTTATCATTTGAAACTGATGTTTATGGTTTAACTTTCTGCAGTTTGACATTAGAGGGAGTCCATATGGTATCATGTCAGCTCACCCACCAGCTCCTCTTATATCACTGCACCATCTTGACTATGTAAGCCCTTTGTTTCCCAACCAAACCAGGATGGACTCGCTCAAGACTCTTACAGCCGCGTATCGGATGGACCAGCCGCGGATCCTTCAGCACACGTTCTTCCATGACCGTAGCCGTAAATGGTCGATCTCCATTGCGTGGGGATACACAGTTCAGTTGTACCCAACACTCTTGACAGCCATGGAGTTGAGAATGCCCTTGCAGACATTCAAGACTTGGAGGAGTGGGAGTGACGGGCCGTTCACATTCAACACTCGACCAGTCGGGACCGACCCTTGCCGAATGCCGGTCGTGTTTATGTTGGATCGGTCAGTGGAGTTGGAACAGAGAGGGACCCTCACCATTTACACAAGGCTTGCCACTCTGCCGCAGAGTACTTGTAATGCAACACACTATGCCAGGACTATGTCGGTGCAAAGAATCGCAATATCCTCCTTGAAGATGAACCAGGATTTCTGGACTAAGGTCTGTCTTAACCATATCTCTGAGGTGTCTTTTCTTTTTCGTCCTTTTTTGGGAATATGGCTTATAAGATTCTATTTGATTGGTATGAGCAGGAAAGACGAAGACAGTGTTGCCAGTTTATGAATAATGGAATCTTAAAGAATGGTAGTCTGCAGATTAGGATTAGAAGATGCAGAAGAGCAGAACTTGTTACTGCCTAGAGTTAGTTCAGTCCTCGTCCATCGTTTCTATGCATATATGTAGAAAGTATCCATTTCCAACAATAGCCAAGACGTAGGAAAAGGATCTGTTCCAATCCCAGATCAGAAGTGAAATTTTGGATCTGTAAATTCATTACCTTTTTACCACTGATTGATAAAGGAGTTATGCCGGTTTGTATCATCCATGAAAATTTGTTTACTACTAGATCGTATCATCAAAACTAGTAGTTCAGATCTTGACGAATATGAATAGAACATATACAGTTGGTAAAGTGTTCATATCATATCATACCGCAGCTCGACTCGATAAGATATTACGGCGACAAGTGGTAACATTCATATACACAACACAATGAGGATTGCAATTGGAGAAGCCACTAGCTGCAAAGCAAAGTATCTCGAGTAGGATTTCCTGTTGTTGGGTTTACCCTGAAGAAGAAATTCACCAAAATTTGCAGTTCATAAGTTCTAAGACAGGAAGGCAGTTGTAATACATAATTGTCAGAACAACAGTGGTGTTTGTGTGCTTATGTGAGCAAGTGAATCTGTACCCATCAGCGACTTTGCAGAGATATTCACGTTGGTCTTCTCTTAAAGGCACATCTGTGAAATCTGTTCACAAAACGAAACCAAACCAACTAAAGAAAAGAAATCTATGTAAACATCAGATACATGAACAGCTTATTGGGGTTCCTGCAGACCTGCACCGGTTATGTTTGATCCCTTAAATGAGGTATTGCCTGTAGCAAGTGCGCCTTCCAAGTTAGCATTACTCAAATTTGCCTACAGAATGACATAAAACATGCATAGACTAGACCATTAAGGGCCAAGGAGAGTGCTTTCTTAGTACTGTCGTCAGGTATCTGATGGTGTACCAGTGTAGAAAGATCACCTTTGTGACACTTGCCAAGGAAAAATCTGCACCTCTAAGGTCTGCATCCGAAAGATCAGCTCCTGCAATATAAACCAGACTGGCAGAAAACATAGTATAGAACAAGACACAACCCACACAACTTGACACAAAACCATAAAGAATCATGCCAAGAAATTTTGCCCAGTTTTGTTAGCAGAGCTCAAAGTATATGTAGTCAACAGCAACACAAGGTTTAGCAGATCTGCAGACAATCCACTGTGCATTTCTGTTTTTCTTTAGTAGAGATGTTAAACTATGGATCAAGTATTAAAAAGTATCATAAAGACGGATGGATATATCGGTGTCCGAAATTTTAAGATGTTCTATACCCAAATTCAAAAATCGAATCTTTAACGTTTTGTGTAAAAAGCTGATAAATTTTAGCATTCAACCACACCTCTCTCAAGTTATGCCTAACTAAATTGAAGCCTGTCATTCCTTTTGAAGCATACCATACATAAAAATGGATGCTTTTAGTATTTGGGTTGAAGCTACACAAGGAGAAATTACCTGTCAGATCAGCATCAAAGAAACTGGCACCCAGCAACTTTGCTCCTTTAAAATTGGCCTGCCGGAGTATGGACTGAAACAGGGCAACGCTAGAACTTGATGATTCCACAGCAATCCAAAACTAAGAGGAAGAAACAACAAAATCCAGCAAGCCAAAATGAAAGAAAAAAGTAAGCCCAGATAAGCATACCGTCTTAAAGTCTTGCTTAATCAAAGTCTTGCCACTAAAATCCTTTCCAGTAAGATCCTGCCCTCTGGTCACTTCAGCACCATACGGACCTCCACCCTTTCAATACAAACAAACCCACATTGCCAAATCAACCACAGCAAGGAAACGCACGAAATGGAACCACAACCCATAATCACCACTCCATCGATATCAACCAATCCCCTCAATCACTTAGAACCACAACCGCAGAAGAAGAAGAAGAAGAGAAGCAAAAGGTTGCCTACCTTGTATGCAAGAGCGGGATCAGAGAAAAAGAGCGTGGCAGAGAGCAGAGCAAGGAAGCTTCTTTTAGCAAACTCTTCGACCGCTGGCTTGTTTAAAGTAAATGACGGCGCAAGGACAGGATGAAGCGCGGGAGGCAGACAATGGTGGAGCTTTGGGATTGTAAAGAAGAGAGGCTTGGGGAGGTAGACAGGGTACTTTGGTGGGATTTTGGCCGACAAAGAGACGTTGAGAAGAGCCATCCTCCGGTGGGTTTTGACAGAAAGGTGCATGCTCTTGATATAAGTAATGGATAACGAACATAATATGATTGGATGCTCAGACAACATAACCCGTTAAGACATATCTCATGTTTGACTTGTCCTCTTAATATATAACTGTATCAATGGAACTCTAAATCTTTTAAATTTAATTTTTTGAAATTTAATCCGAGAGAACTGGTATAATATTGAATTCAATTATAATTATTAAACCACTCTCAATAACTCAATAATATATTTATTATCAAGATCTTTAAAAACTAATATTATTGGATAATTTTTTATTTTCAAAAATAAGAAAACATTAAAATAAATTTTTATTATGAATAATCTATCATCCTTAAAAATTATGTAGTATAAATATTTTATAATTAAATGAAGATTATATTTAATCCAAATTGAAATTTTCAAATAATATTGTTTTAGTTAATTGAGATTAATTACATATAATTTTATCGTCAATATTTATTTTAGTTTATTATTAAAAATAAAAAATAAATTAGTCAAATTATATACATAATTATTTTTTAATAATTAAAAAATCAAATAAATAACCAGACTAATATTTCTTTACTACTTATCCATCCAAACTTATTTTTTTTAAAATGTAATTAAAAATTATTAACTATTATCATATTATTATAAATTATAAATGAATGTCTTTGAAACCTATAATTTCATTATGAATACACAAGTTATAATATCTACCATTAATACAAAAGATACATTTGTATACCTATAAATATGTCATTGTGATGTTGTATATACACAGCAGTAAAAATATCCAAATTCTCTTCTCTTCTCATTATCTAAATTTCTAATTATCATCTTTATAACTAAATTAGAATTTATCTTGATTTATTCGTCTATTATATAATATTTTATAACTAAATTAGAATTCATCTTGATTTATTCGTTTATTATATAACACGTTATCAGCACAAAGGTTTAAAAATAGGGAAGAATTAAGAATTTTACAAAAATTCTTCACAAAGAACAAGCAAGAGTCTTAGTTTTCACAAAGATATAATTGAGATCAAATAAAAATACATAAAATCTAAAATTCTAATACTATTTTATCATAATATTAGTATTATTAAATATTATTTTTATTTTTGTAGCTCATTTCTTATTGTTTAGATTATAAGTTTATTTCTCATCTTATTATGTGATTAATTATATGTGTTTTTAATATTTTTATAGTTCTACAATGACAAATATTGCAAAGCTTGAGTTTGAAGTTCTCAACATTACTGAAAAAAATAATTTATCATAGATATTGAATGCTGAAATTTATTTGGATGCTAAAGGTAGACAATCAAAATACCAAATGTAGCATCAAATCAGGATAAGGCAAATGCAATGATTTTTCTTCGTCATTATCTTCATGAGGGATTGAAATCTGAATATCTCACAGTAAAAGATCCTGTAGATCTTTCGTCATTATCTCCATATAAAGTACTTAAAAGATTTTATATGGATAAAATTCATCCATTAAGTACACCGATAATTGTGAGGTCTTTTGAAGTGAAAAAAATATATTTTTCGATCTCGTGAAGAAAATAGAGAATTTTTAAATCCTGAGGTTTCATATCTAAGTGTTATTGATGCACTTACATATCTTGTTAATAATACTCGACATGACAAATCATTTGCAGTAAATTTACTAGCAATATATAGTTCTTCTCCAACTTGAAGATATTGGAAAGGAGTTAAACATATTTTAGATATTTTCGAGGGACAATGAATATGAGTTCATTTTATTCAAATTTATCTACTTTTGATTTAGTGGGTCATGCAGATGTAGGATATTTGTTAGATCCACATAAAACTAGATCGCTTACTTATTCATTATAGGGAGTATAGGCATTTCATGGCGGTCGATGAAACAAACTTTGGTTGCCACTTCTTTTAACCATGCAGAAATCTTAGCGATTCACGAAGCAAATCGTGAATGTGTTTGGCTACGATCAATATCACAACACATAATAGAAACATGTGGATTATCAAGTAATAGGGAACATGCAACGATACTGTATGAAGACAATGCTGCTTGTATAACTCAATTGAAGGAAGGCTACATAAAAAATGACAAAATAAAACATATTTCACTAAAATTCTTCTTTACTCATGATCTTCAAAGCAAAGAAGAAATCACTATCAAATACGTTCAAGTGACAACTTAACTGATTTATTTTCTAAAGCTCTTCCCATATCAACTTTTGAGAAGTTTATACAAAAGATCGGAATGCGTCGTTTGAAAGATTTGAAAGGATGACTAAATCAAGGGGAGTATCCACTATACTCTTTTTTCTTTCACCAAGTTTTTATTCCCATTAGGTTTTTCTTGGTAAGGTTTTTAATCAAGCAGTATGACAATGACATACTCTCAGATTGAGAATAATTTACTCTTTTTTCTTTATTGAGATTTTTTCCATAGGGTTTTTCTTAGTAAGGTTTTAACGATGCATTAAGTCATTTTTAGTATAACGAATACACATTCAAGGAGAAGTGTTATAAATGAATGACTTTGAAACCTATAGTTTCATAATGAAGACACAAGTTATAATGTCTATCATTAATACAAAATATATATTTGTACACCTATAAATATGTCATTGTGATGTTGTATATACACAATAGTAAAAATATTAAAATTCTCTTCTCTTTTTATTATCTTTATTTCTAATTATTATTTTTATAACTAAATTAGAATTCATCTTGATTTATTTGTTTATTATATAAAACATAACATAATATCTCGTTTCCATATATATAAAATCAGTTGATTCAAAACCGAAAAAATTTGGTCTATAAAAACCAATCAAACTTACCAAATTATACTAATTTTTAATATAATATATTTTAAAAATTATATGAACCGAATCAATATGGGATTGAACTGAATAGAATTGATTTACGGTATCCATTTTCATAAAACTTATTAATTAACAATATAATAATAAAATTTAATTAAAATTAATTTAAAATAATAAAATTCAAAAAATCTTTAATTGCTATTGTCATGGAATATGTCATTGAAGCACAAGCTAGCTAGCTAGCTAGCCAGCTTACTTACCATGAGAGAACACGTACGGCCATTTGTCATCATCTCCACGACCTTCCTCACCATCCCCCCAACCAACTAAACCATCCATCCATCTCTTGTTCTTTAATTCTCCATTCCCAGCTCTGATCCATTTGTTTATTATATATAATATGGGATACTGTGATGCTATCTCATTGGTCAAAAGTTTTGATAATTTCCTGCAAGTGGTGTAGGCTATAATGGCTCACACTCCACAAGGCAAGCTCCAAACCTGTTGTCGCGCAGACTAAAAAGTATAGCAGCGAGGGGGAAAAGGGGAAATCTTTATCGTACGCTTAGGTGTTTTTAACGTACGCCTACATCACAGAACCGGTAAAGCAATTACTGGAAAGTACTTGCCCAAATCTTTGCCTCTCAAACCACCTGACAGGAGAACTCTTCTGCTTGCCGTACCTCAGCCGCCTCTCTCTCTCTCCCTGATTAGGTCTTGCATCATTAAGCAATCCTTCACACGTGTTCATGTGGCAGAGGTGAGTTCTCTTTGCTGATTGACTCTAAGGGTTCTCTCATGGAAGCTGTGGGAATGGAAGGGATGTGAAAGTAATGATTTGGTGGTGATTGTGGTTAGATCTATTTGGGGTGTTAGGTTTGGAAAGATGGGTTTGGAAGGTTTATTTGAAATAGAAAAGTATCAATAGTCTGTATTAATTACAAAATTAATCTCTATCCGGATTGATTATTTAACAAATCTCTATTCGATCGGTCATAAGATTAATCTCTATTCGATCGGTCATAAGATTAATCTCTGTTCGGTTATTGGTATGGTTACATGGTTAATGTTAATTTGTTTGATTTGATTTTTGAGAATTGGGAGGATAATGGTTAGGGTTAAGGTTATCATGCAAAACAAAATGAACCCATTTGTCTTATGTCCGATCCAACGACATATGCTGCTGGCGGCTAGGTGGGTTTTGTTGGGTTGATTTCTTGTGTGGGTGCGTTAATGGGGGATAAGGTTATCTGTTTGAAACATTTGGGTTTCTTACATTAGAGAATTTCTGACCAGAACATCAGCAACTTCACAAATCTAGCTAGATTCCTTTCTGGGTTCTTGGATTTCTCCTCAAACATGGCAAATCATTGGTGGGCTGGGAATGTTGATCTGAGAGGTGTTGAGACAATAACCTCGTCTCCATCTCTTCAACTGAGGAACAACCTCCCTGAAGGAGACAACAACAACCTCCTTGGTCCGAGGGGAGAACAGGATTTCATCGACACTACCAACAACTCCTCCAATAGCCCTAGGACAGCAAAGGAAGAACAGGAAGACAGCAGAGACAACACCTACAACCAAGAGTCCGAAGACCATAACACAGGTCATGAAGCCACCGAACCCGGCAGTGGAAGCGCATCTCGTAGGCCGAGAGGCCGTCCTTCTGGTTCGAAGAACAAACCAAAGCCACCCATAGTTATCACCCAAGAAAACCCTAACTCTCTCCGCAGCCATATTCTCGAAATCTGCTCCGGCAGTGACGTAGCTGAGAGTATAGCCGGTTTCGCTCAACGTCGTCATCGTGGTGTCTCTGTCCTGAGCGGAAGTGGGATCGTGGACAATGTTACTCTCAGGCAACCGGCAGCTCCTGGTGGGATGATCACTCTTCATGGAAGATTTGAGATTTTGTCACTGACGGGGTCGTTTCTGCCTCCCCCTTCACCTCCTGGAGCCACAGCGTTGACCGTTTACTTGGCAGGAGGACAAGGGCAGGTGGTCGGAGGGACGGTAATGGGAGAGCTGGTGGCAGTAGGACCAGTGATGGTGATAGCAGCAACCTATGGTAATGCCACTTATGAGAGACTACCATTGGAGGAACAAGAGCAGGAAGAGACGATGCAATTACAGCAGCAACAAGTGAATTCAGAGACCAACAATGGCAGTACTGCCACCGCAGGTGGTGGTGGTGGCAGTAACAATCCACCGCCTCAATCATCACAGGACATGGGTGGTGAGCACGCTTCAATCCCTATCTACAATTTGCCTCCAAATTTACTAACAAATGGTCAAATCCCTCAAGATGTATTCTGGTGTCCTCCTCCTCGTCCACCTCCTTCTTACCACTAAGGAGGAAAAAAGGATTTTGTTTTGTTTTGTCTGAAAAAGGAAGGTAGGGCATTTGTTTCATTTGTTCAGTTCCTTTGTAAACTAGATGTCTTTGGTTCCAAAGTGTTGGGAACATGTTGCTTTCTCTAATCCTTCTCTTGAGGAAGGAAAACTTGTTTTTTGTTTTTTTGTTTTGTTAGTTTTGTGATTTAGGAAAATAAGCAATGGTCAATAAATAGTGTAAGTGATGATGAAAGCTATGGGAAAGTATCAATGAAATCCTTTTTGTTCATTTAATTATAAGCACATCAAAGACTATCTACCTAACGGTCTAATACTCTTATTGATTAAAATTTCCATAGAATAGTAGAGTATTTCTGTTAGTATTAAGTTTTTTGGATATTAATTTATATATATTAAGATGAATTTAATATAATAAATTGATTATTTTGCTCATGATATGATATAAAATAGATTAATTTAAGGTGGATATCTTAGAAAGAATATTTTATATATTTATGTTTATTTTTTCTAATTTTTTGGTCAAAGTTGGTTGCTGAATATGATTTGGAATGGGTAGATAGACTTTGAAAAGTTTTTATGAAGAAGCTAAGATTGGGAATTGAAAACATTTAATGTTGGGAATTGTGATATGTGAAAATAAATGCAGAATACATAAGTAATTCGATTTTGTATAATAAATTCGAATAAGATTAATATATTTATCATTATTATATATTTTATGTGATTGTTAAACATAATATTATTTAATCCGAATCCAAATTTTCAAAAATATGAATAACTCATTAGATAAAATATAAATTTCGATCAAAGATGATTAATTACGTAAATAATTAAGATATTCTTTATTTTTTTAAAAGAAAACCTTGAGAAAAGTAGTAATAGAATTAAAGAATTGATAATGATATTACTCATATATAGTATGGTGATGATCAAAAGCATTCATCAATGGATTATAGAGTTACCTTTTTAAAAAAAATTAAAACAATATCATTTTACATAAAAAGTTTTAAAAATAATTTATATTAAATTAATGTAAAAAAGATTAAGAAGTATGGTTAAATGTAGAAACTTATCTATCATTAATCAACCATATGATTCAGTTCTTTTATTCTCACATTCTAATGAAAAATAAAAGAAATATATATGAGATTTAATTGTTAATTATTTTTTCCTTGTTTACATAAGTTAAATATATATTCTTATAATAATATAATTATATACTAATTCTTTTATAATTTTATACTATAAAGATATATTACTTAGAATAAAGAATTTAATTAGGAGTAAAGTTTTCGCGGGTTTGAAAATTAGGTATACTCCGAAGGTTGTTTCAGGCATCACTCACTCTCCTTCCACACCACCGTCATCTAGCCGCCAGTTGCCGCCGCGGCGACTACCTTCCGGAAAAGCTCACTATTAAAGCTTCTACCTCTGTGATAACCGGAGCCGTGATCTTTCCCTTACAATGGCTGGTGTACAAGAAATAACTGCAGCAGCAAAGTTTTTGCAAGTAAATTTTTGTTTTTCGATATATGATTCCGTCATTTTTCTTCTTTTTTTTGAATATTTTGGATTTTTATGCTTTATTTATTGACGAGATGTCGTTTTTGGCTTTCTGTTTTCGGATTTCAGTTACGGGTTGCACGTAGGCAAACTCCAGTTACGCAGAGAAATTCATCTGTACGGCGACGGAATCAGTTGGTACGGGGTACGCTTCGCAAGCATAAGCCTGTGTTTGGTGATTCGTTGAGATGTTGTGCTCAATCAAAGCCTGAAGCCGCGGTTTCGGGGAGTGTGACGAGCGCTGCTGTTGGTGAAACGTCGATTGTAAAGCCGGCGGGGGAAGTTATTCACTTCTATCGCTTCCCGTTGCTTCAAGAGAATGCCAGTGTTGAATTACTTAGGTTGGTACAGACGAAGGTTTCGAATGATATCGTTGGTTTGCAGACGGAGCAGTGTTTTAATATTGGGCTTAATTCGAACATTTCGAGCGAGAAGGTTGGAGTTCTCAGGTGGCTGCTTTCTGAAACATATGAGCCGGAGAATTTGGGAACTGCGAGTTTTCTGGAGAAGAAGCGGAGAGAAGGGTTGCGTGCTGTGATTGTTGAGGTTGGGCCTAGGCTGTCTTTCACGACTGCTTGGTCTTCAAATGCTGTGTCGATATGCCGGGCTTGTGGATTGGTGGAGGTGGTTCGAATGGAACGGTCCAGGAGATACTTGCTGTATACTAAAAATGTCTTGCAAGATTCTCAAATTAATGAGTTTGCTGCTCTAGTTCATGACCGGATGACTGAGAGTGTTTATACCCAGAAACTGACATCTTTCTCGACCAATGTTGTCCCAGAGGACGTTCGGCAAGTGCCGGTGATGGAGAGAGGGAGGAAGGCCTTGGAAGAGATAAATCTGGAGATGGGATTCGCCTTTGATGAGCAAGATCTGCAGTACTATACAAGGCTATTCAGGGATGACATCAAGCGGAATCCAACAACGGTTGAATTGTTTGACATTGCACAGTCTAATAGTGAACACAGCAGACATTGGTTCTTTACTGGAAAAATTGTTATAGATGGACAACCCATGAATAGAACTCTTATGCAGATTGTGAAGAGCACTTTACAGGCGAATCCGAACAATTCTGTTATTGGCTTCAAGGATAACTCAAGTGCCATCAAGGGTTTCCCTGTAGACCAATTGCGGCCACTTCTGCCGGGTTCAACTAGTCCCCTGAGCGCAACCAATCGTGACCTTGATATCTTATTTACGGCTGAAACTCATAATTTTCCATGTGCAGTGGCACCTTACCCTGGGGCAGAGACTGGTGCAGGGGGTCGAATCAGGGATACTCATGCGACAGGTAGGGGTTCATTTGTAGTTGCGTCTACAGCAGGCTACTGTGTGGGCAATCTGAATATTGAAGGGTCGTATGCACCTTGGGAAGATCACTCTTTCATCTATCCATCAAACCTGGCATCACCTCTGCAGATTCTCATCGATGCTAGTAATGGTGCCTCGGACTATGGAAATAAATTTGGGGAGCCCTTAATTCAGGGTTATACGAGGACATTTGGGATGAGACTACCTAATGGAGAGAGGCGCGAATGGTTGAAGCCTATCATGTTCAGTGCAGGTATTGGACAGATTGATCACACTCACATAACGAAAGGAGAGCCTGAGATTGGTATGTTGGTTGTAAAGATTGGAGGTCCTGCTTATCGTATTGGAATGGGTGGTGGTGCAGCATCCAGTATGGTAAGTGGTCAGAATGATGCCGAGCTTGATTTTAATGCTGTACAGCGTGGAGATGCCGAGATGGCCCAAAAATTATACCGAGTTGTTCGTGCCTGTATTGAGATGGGAGAGAATAATCCAATTGTCAGCATTCATGATCAGGGAGCTGGTGGGAACTGTAATGTTGTTAAGGAAATTATATATCCCAAGGGTGCTGAGATTGATATCAGAGCAGTAGTAGTTGGTGACCAGACAATGTCAGTATTAGAGATATGGGGTGCTGAGTATCAGGAGCAAGACGCAATCTTGGTAAAGGCTGAAAGCCGTGTTCTTTTACAGTCTATCTGTGATAGGGAAAGAGTTTCAATGGCTGTTATTGGCACAATCAATGGTCAGGGTCGTGTTGTTTTGGTTGATAGCACAGCCATTGAGAAATGTCGTTCGAGTGGACTTCCTCTTCCTTCTCCTGCTGTTGATTTGGAGCTCGAGAAAGTTTTGGGGGACATGCCTCAGAAAACTTTTGAATTTCAAAGGATGGTTCATGAACAGGAGCCACTAGATATTGCTCCTGGGGTTACATTGATTGATAGCCTGAAGAGGGTGCTGAGACTTCCATCTGTATGTTCAAAACGCTTCTTAACAACAAAAGTTGATAGGTGTGTCACAGGTCTTGTAGCACAGCAGCAAACTGTTGGTCCACTGCAGATTACTCTTGCTGATGTTGCTGTCATTGCTCAGACATACACTGACCTGACTGGTGGTGCATGCGCCATAGGAGAGCAGCCAGCCAAAGGTCTGCTGAATCCGAAGGCAATGGCTAGATTGGCTGTTGGAGAAGCTCTCACAAATCTGGTGTGGGCCAAGGTTACTTCTCTTTCAGATGTCAAAGCTAGTGGTAATTGGATGTATGCTGCTAAACTTGATGGAGAAGGTGCAGACATGTATGATGCTGCTGTGGCTCTCTCAGAAGCTATGATTGAACTTGGTATTGCTATTGATGGGGGCAAGGACAGTCTTTCAATGGCAGCCCATTCTGCTGGTGAGGTCGTCAAGGCCCCAGGAAATCTTGTTATCAGTGTATATGTCACTTGCCCAGATATAACAAAAACAGTAACCCCAGATTTGAAATTAGGGGATGATGGCGTTTTGCTTCACATTGACTTAGCAAAGGGAAAGCGACGCCTTGGTGGATCTGCCCTTGCTCAGGCATTTGACCAAATTGGGGATGATTGTCCTGATCTAGACGATGTTTCTTACCTAAAAAGAGTTTTTGAATGTGTACAAAGTCTCATATCAGATGAACTTATAGCTTCCGGCCATGATATCAGTGATGGTGGGTTAATTGTTTGTGCCTTGGAGATGGCATTTGCTGGAAATTCTGGCATCTCCTTGGACTTGACTTCAAAAGGAGAGAGCCTTTTCCAAACTCTATATGCAGAAGAGCTTGGCCTTATTATTGAGGTTAGCAGAAAGAATTTAGAAACCGTAGTGCAAAACCTCAACGTCAGAGGAGTTTCTGCTGAGATCATTGGGCAAGTTACTGCTTCGCCCGTGGTAGAACTGAAAGTTAATGGAGTTACACATCTGAATGAGGAAACTTCTGTGCTTAGAGACATGTGGGAGGAAACCAGTTTCCAACTGGAAAAATTTCAGAGGTTGGCTTCATGTGTGGATTTGGAGAGAGAGGGTTTGAAATCCAGGCACGAACCTTTGTGGAAATTGACCTTCACTCCTTCCTTTACAGATGACAGATACATAAATGCAACTTCAAAACCAAAAGTAGCTGTCATTCGAGAGGAAGGCAGCAATGGTGACAGGGAGATGTCCGCAGCTTTTTATGCTTCTGGTTTTGAACCCTGGGATATTACAATGTCAGATCTTCTAAATGGGGTCATTTCTCTTCAAGACTTCCATGGTATTGTGTTTGTTGGAGGGTTTAGTTATGCGGATGTACTTGATTCTGCAAAAGGTTGGTCTGCTTCCATACGATTCAATCAACCGCTTCTGAATCAGTTTCAGGAGTTCTACAAACGACCAGACACTTTCAGTCTTGGTGTCTGCAATGGCTGTCAACTTATGGCTTTATTGGGTTGGATTCCGGGGCCCCAGGTTGGCGGTGTTTTCGGTGCTGGAGGAGACCCATCACAGCCGAGGTTTATTCACAATGAGTCTGGTCGATTTGAATGCCGTTTTACAAGCGTCACTATAAAAGACTCACCTGCTATGATGTTCCAAGGAATGCAAGGCAGTACATTAGGTGTGTGGGCAGCCCATGGAGAGGGAAGAGCATATTTCCCTGATGATGGTGTTCTTGACCGTGTAATTCACTCGAATTTGGCTCCAGTAAGATACTGTGATGATGATGGGAATCCAACTGAAGTTTACCCTTTCAATGCTAATGGTTCTCCTTTGGGAGTTGCCGCTATTTGCTCTCCTGATGGTAGACATCTCGCCATGATGCCTCATCCCGAACGCTGCTTCTTGATGTGGCAGTTCCCATGGTACCCGACCCATTGGAATGTGGACAAGAAAGGTCCCAGCCCTTGGTTAAAGATGTTCCAGAACGCCAGAGAATGGTGCTCACAGGTCAATCTCTGTCACCTTCATTCGCATCATATCTTTGTTTTTAAGCTTTTGTTGACATTGTATTACTTGTCTATGATTTGCAGTTTCTCTGATGGATAAACTTCTCCAGGCCCTTAAGGTCGAGAAATACGAAATGCTCTTTTACACAGTTCCTCTCGTAGCTTCATATACCAGAGTACATACAGAGGTTTGAGTGGACATGAGTTTGAAAACCTTCTTGAGTTTTATGATGTCAAAGTTCCTGCTTTCTTGGATATGTTCTTCATCAGAAAACCACATTTTTGTCTCTGTTTTGTTTTTACTAATTTATGTAAAGAACTGGAGACTCAAACCCTAACTGTAAGATTTCTTATGAATTTTTGATGCAATTCCTCATGGCATTATCAACCCAAGTTTTCTATGCTTGTACTGGATTCATATGCTGTTCTTGACTATGTAAGTGATTGATATTTATTTCCTCTATGCAAGACTATGATGGTAAAGAGAAAGAAAGTCGAGGAATCGAGAGGATTGTGTTCTTGTTTGATCAAAGATTGGATGAATTTTAGTTTATCTTATCAATATATGTTGGTCTCAGTGACAACAAGAAGTGGATTTTTTTCAAGTATCACGATGCGGGTTCGGATCGGGTTTGAATCGAGTTCGGATCTGAACAAATAGGAATGAAGGAGACATACTTAATATTAGTGTTTCAACATATTGAATCCCAGGTGATGGATCGGGCACCAGGCCCGTGCGACTTGAACAGGTTGATGATAGACGAGAAGATGGGCTCAAGTGCCCTAAACAATCTTTTTCATGGGCCAAACCCATGGGTTCCTCCTCTGTTTAATCTGCTACTCGGAATCTATGGCTGAGGTTCAAGCTTGTTCCACAACCAGAGAAAGGAAATGGACACAAGTTACAGGTTTAATCATGACCATGGAAATATCATAATTTCTTCGTTCTCCAAACAAAAATCTTTTATTTCCATTTTCCCACATTCGAACCCACCACTAATATTGCTTCTGGATAGGATAATGATGACAGATTCGGACAAAAAGATCATTACCAATTGTCATCCCAAATTAAACAGAGGCCAAGAAACTCAACTAGAACCGATGTGATTAGATGGTAAGACTTACTAATTTTTACTTAATACTTACGATATAAAGAATAAAAACAATTAGTCACTGTTATCCATAATAAAATCACGACACAGAAATGTGTATTTTCCTGGCCCATTTGTGTGGTGACTAGTGAGATAACTGATAACATTACCAGAAGCTTTCCTCTTCCTTTTCTGTGGCAACCAGAAGACCTCAAATGCTGACCTCAGATAGCATGGAGAGGAGTGAAGCTCTAAACTAGTTCCCTCACGCCACGTGTCAGCCATATAATCCTGACTGTGTGGACGTCAGGGATTTGGAAACCAATCCTGATGATATTCATTTGTGTTCACTCAAAAACAGACCTCCTATTATAAGTCCCTCAGTTCAGTGGTTCTCTTCCCCGCACAAATTTAGAGAGTAAGCTCACAGGCCCTGCCCTGCCTTTCTTCAGTCCCTCCCTCTCTACTCTTCACTCAGACTCAGCCATCATGGCAGCCACCATCTCCACTGTTGGAGCTGTCAACAGAGTACCGGTACCCTATTTTAACCTTTCTCCGACCACCTCTTTTCCCCCCGGATTGCTTTCTTTAGCTATGTGTCTCTTGTTCTCTGGTGGTCTTAAGTTTTTGGGTCCAGAAGAGTGTTTTTTTCGGTAACCATATTAATATTTCTCCGTAACTTGATCGCTCAACAATAATAGCATAATAGTAGTCTTTTTTCACTTTCTGATGACGATGATCTATAGGCTGTATGAATTCCGTGTTTCACATGAAGAACCTGTCATGCTTATTTAAATACACTCGTCGACTAATCTTTTGTTAAATTTCGATTCGAGATGTTATAAGGCTATGAGTTTTATGTATAGAGTATTTTCTTTCCAATCAAATTATTTTCTTCCCGTGACTCTACCGGTCAACAATGATAGAATGATAGCATAAACAGTAGTCTTTTCTTTTTCTTTCTGATGATGATGGTTTTCATGTTGTTACTCATATAGATTCTGTGTCTACATCTGTTATGTTTATTTAAATATTCTCGCCGACGATAAATAAGAAGACTAATCTCTCATTGAATTCCGATTTGGGTTTGATATCAGTTTTATATATAGATTATTGATTAAATATGTATTTGTGTGATGCAGTTGGGGTTGAATGGAACCGTTGGTGCGTCCTCACCTTCAGCATCAGCATTCCTGAGCACGAGTTTCAAGAAGAAGCTTACAAGCTCCAAGATGTCGACAGGTGGGAGATTTAAGGTTTATGCGGAGTATGATGAGAAGAAGCAGAGCGATTCGGACAGATGGTCGCAGCTGGTATCTGATCAATCTGATGATCAACAGGATATCACCAGAGGAAAGGGTATGGTTGATACCCTCTTCCAAGCTCAACAGGGAGCTGGAACCCACGACCCTGTCTTGAGCTCCTACGACTACATCAGCCAAGGTCTTAAGTACTTGGACAACAAGAGCACTGAGGGTTATTACATTGCTCCTGCTTTCATGGACAAGCTTGTTGTTCACATCACCAAGAACTTCATGAGCCTCCCTAGCATCAAGGTAAGGATCGTCTCGTCAATTCACCGTCGAGTCGATGATAATAACTAATCTTCTCTTCCGTTCTGTCGTTGATCTCGTAATGTTCATTTATGCACTGTAGATTCCTCTCATTTTGGGTATATGGGGAGGCAAAGGTCAAGGAAAATCCTTTCAGTGTGAGCTTGTCTTTGCCAAGATGGGTATCAAGTAAGTCCATATTTGCTTACTTTGCTCGTAATCTTTAAAATTTGATATCTATCATGGGTAATGATGATGACATGCAATGTTTCAGCCCAATCATGATGAGTGCCGGAGAACTGGAGAGTGGAAACGCCGGTGAGCCTGCAAAGCTGATCAGGCAAAGGTACCGTGAGGCAGCTGATATCATCAAGAAGAAGGGAAAAATGTGCGCCCTGTTCATCAACGATCTCGACGCCGGAGCTGGTAGGATGGGAGGAACCACCCAGTACACCGTCAACAACCAGATGGTTAACGCTACCCTCATGAACATCGCCGATAACCCAACAAGTGTGCAACTTCCTGGCATGTACAACAAGGAGGAGAATCCCCGTGTTCCCATCATCGTCACCGGTAACGATTTCTCCACTCTGTATGCTCCCCTCATCCGTGACGGTCGTATGGAGAAATTCTACTGGGCTCCTACCAGGGAGGACAGAATTGGTGTCTGCGAAGGTATTTTCAAGGACGACAACGTTCTCAAGTCCGACATCATCAAGCTTGTCGATGCCTTCCCCGGTCAATCCATCGGTGAGTTTCAGCTCCCGTATCTACGATACAACAGAATAGATTAGTCATTACTATCGATGATGGATATTTGTACGTACTTTTATGCAGATTTCTTCGGTGCTCTGAGGGCCCGAGTGTACGACGATGAAGTGAGGAAGTGGATCTCAGGAATCGGTGTAAACAGCATCGGAAAGCAGCTTGTGAACTCCAGGGAAGGACCACCAACATTCGAGAAGCCAAAGATGACAATAGAGAAGCTGATGGAGTACGGAAACATGCTTGTACAAGAACAGGAGAACGTGAAGAGAGTCCAGTTAGCAGACAAGTACTTGTCTGAGGCTGCTCTTGGTGATGCCAATCAAGATTCTATTGACAGGGGAACTTTCTACGGTTAGCTCTCCGTTCTTGATCCTAGAGGGGCCTGACGGGAGGTTTGCTTCTAGTTTGTGCTTAAGGACTAGGCAATTCAATTTCCTTCCATAGGTTCAAATTCAACACAGCTCTTTCTCTCCTAACAAACCAACCAACTCTGATGGTTTCCTTCCCCATGATACAGGTAAAGCAGCTCAGCAAGTGAATGTTCCTGTTCCTGAAGGTTGTACTGATCCTGGTGCTCAGAATTTTGACCCAACAGCTAGGAGTGATGATGGAAGCTGCCTTTATCAAGGATAGGTCTTCCCTCTAAATGCATATGGAGGGGAAAAAGCTCCTTACCTTTGTGATGTGAGATATTCAATTTTAATGTGATTATGTGGATTGTTATCCTCTAATTTTGTGTTATAATGAACACTTTGTTTCTTGCACTGTTACTCCATGTTATCCATCTCTATATACATACTGTCCGAATTGTCCGAATTGTCCAAATTGTTGGAATTGGAATTAAAAAATAAAACGAATACATAATTATTTTTTAAAAAAATATTTAAAAAAATATTTTCATCCATCAAAATTAGTTTTATACTAAAACTAATAATTATTTCATAAATATGAAGTATATAAATATTTATAAAATAATTGACTCTATGTAGTCATAATTTAAGATCAAATACAGCATCCAAATTGATCTCAATATATTCCATAATCCACTAATGGATAAAGATAAGGTCTTACCATATTATAAGTGGATATTGACATAACCTCTAAGTTTATTAAAGATTCCACTATGTCCATGAAATATAAATAATATACTCTCTTTTTTTATTTATTTTTTCAAGAATCATTAGCTTAAACACCACATGATTGACCCATTAATCTTCCACATCTTGATTTGTATATGAAGCACTTAGAGATCACAAATCTCTTTTTAATTTGACTTTGTCTCATTCAATTTCCATAATCTTTGACCAATTTGGGTTTAGTAGAGTCCCACAGATGAGAGGTACACCTACCCTAATATATTACCTTGATTGGGAAGAAAGACTTTGTAGACAATACAATGTGCTAAGAGGTTGTTCATAATCCACTATGAGTTGACTTTTGGAAATGATACCAAAAAGTCAAAATATTGATGTGATAATATCATGTATTATAGATTATGATACCTATAAAATATAAAATATAAACAGTTATAACTAATTATAATTATAATTATGTTTAAGCAATCAAATTAATTAGGCTTAGTTACTTTGGTTAGGAATACTTGGCTTAAAAAGAGGCATAATTTATATCTGGTTAATGTTACTATGCTTGTTAATTTTAGTGTAAATAAATCCATTACCAAATTTTCAGTTAATAGTAATTATTACTCACCCATCATCCTTATTTAATTTTGGTCCAATAGATCATAATAGAATCTACCATGAAATTAAATATATAGCCTTTAAAACATAAATAAATACGTATGAGTTTACAGTTTATTTCGTAAAGATTAAAATTTCAGAAAAAAATTATCAATGAGATTTTTTTTTAATTTAAAAATTATTTAATATATATAGATAATGTGGAGTTAGGCTGAAGGCCTCCACTGTAAAGGTGCCGGTTGCCTGCTATCACTTTCATCAGCAAATTCTTCTTTAAGACTTTGAATCCCACCCAATTTTTCTTACAATCCAAACCAGACATTCACAATCTCTCTTGTTCTCCTTCGCCACAAAAATCGTGACAGCTTTTTAAGGAAATGTGATAACAGCCATGTTCCAGAACAGAACTGAACTGAACTGAACAGAGCAGAAAGGAAGTGTCTGTTTTACAACAAGTCAGTTCTCCCTCTTACAATCATGTCCGAACAGCTCAGACTTGTGTTCTGTCTGTTATTCCTCGCAAACCCAGTGGTGTCTCAGTTGGATGAGTTCTTCTTCCAGGGTTTCCAGGATGCTCATAACAACATGAGCTTAAATGGCGGCGCTGAGATCCAAGAAAATGGCATACTTCAGTTGACCAACAGCACACAGCGTGTGATAGGGCATGCCTTTTACTCGAGTCCTGTTCGGTTCAAGAACTCCACCAACGGTACGGCTTTCTCCTTCTCTTCGGCCTTTGCTATTGCCATCGTCCCTCACTACCCGAAACTAGGTGGCCATGGACTTGCCTTCACCATCTCCACCTCGAAAGAGCTCCCCGGCGCTTTTCCCAGCCAGTTTCTCGGCCTGCTCAATTCGAGCGATAACGGTAACTTCTCTAACCATCTGTTTGCAGTTGAATTCGACACTGATAAAGACTTTGAGCTGGCAGACATAAACGATAATCATGTCGGCGTCGATATCGATAGTGTTGCCTCGATCAAATCTGTCCCTGCCACGTATTTTGTTGACAATTCTACACAGCAAGATTTGAATCTCACTAGCGGTAGACCAATTCAATCGTGGGTTGATTATGATGGGACCAAGAAATTGCTAGAGGTCAGGCTTTCACCTTACTCTGACAAGCCGAGATCTCCTATCTTAACCTTGGAGAAAGATCTTTCCCCTATCTTCAATGAGTATATGTTTGTTGGTTTCTCTTCATCAACTGGTTTGCTTTCCAGCACCCATTATATTCTTGGATGGAGTTTTTCTATGGAAGGAGAGGCTAAATCTTTATCAATATCAGCTCTTCCTTCAGTTCCTGGGACTAAAAGGAAACAACACATCAGGTTGATAATCATTGTCTCCTGTGTAGCTGTTATCATCATCTCCTTTGTCATTGCAGCATCCTTTTACATCATTTGGAAGATTAAGAATGGGGATATAATAGAGTCATGGGAGTTGGATGTTGGTCCTCATCGATTTTCTTATCAAGAATTGAAGAAGGCAACCAAGGGTTTCAGAGACAGAGAGCTGCTTGGAGTTGGGGGATTTGGTAAAGTTTACAAGGGAACTTTACCGAATCCTAATGTTCAGGTTGCAGTGAAACGAATCTCTCATGAATCTAGACAGGGTTTGAGGGAATTCTTGTCTGAGATTGCAAGCATTGGTCGTCTTCGTCATCGAAATTTGGTTCAGCTATTAGGATGGTGTCGCCGGCGAGGCGACTTGTTACTTGTCTATGATTTCATGCCTAATGGGAGCTTAGACAAGTACTTGTTCGATCGGCCGGAAAGCATTCTCCAGTGGGAACAGAGGTTCAAGATTATCAAAGGAGTAGCTTCAGGCCTTCTGTATTTGCACGAAGAGTGGGAACAGACTGTGATTCATAGGGATATAAAGGCAGGTAATGTGTTGTTAGATTCAGAGCTGAATGGAAGACTAGGTGACTTTGGTCTTGCCAAGCTATATGAGCATGGCTCTCATCCCATTACCACTAAAGTAGTCGGCACATTGGGTTACTTGGCACCTGAGCTGACGAAAACCGGCAAGCCTACCACAAGCTCAGATGTGTATGCTTTTGGTGCACTTCTGCTTGAAGTGGCATGTGGAAGGAGACCTATTGAGCCTAGAGCATTGCCTGAGGAGCTCATATTGTTGGATTGGGTGTGGAGCAAGTGGAAAAGTGGTGCAATCCTTGATGTGGTGGATCGAAGACTGAGTAGTCATTTCGACGAAGTTGAAGCAGTTGTTGTGCTGAAACTGGGGATAATGTGCTCCAACAGTGCACCTGAAGCAAGACCAACGATGAGGCAGGTTGTGAGGTACTTGGAAGGGGAGGTAGCCTTACCTGAAGAGATTGCATCCCCTGATCTCCATGATATGAAAAGCTCCAACAGCGACGTCGGCAGTGGCGGTGGGCTCGAGGATTATGTGCACTCGTATCCACCAGCATCATATTTAGTGGACAGCAAAAATGTATCTGGTGTTGATTGAGGGAACAATGTTGCTGTAGTTGGTTTAGTTTCAGTGATTCTCACTGGTGAAACATGATGTAGATAATTCCGTTTTCTGGTAAACTATGTTGGTGACTGTTTATCTTTTCTTCTGGACTAGATTGATACTCCATGCAATTTCGACAAGAGTTTAGTCCTGCGATCGATCAACGACAAAGATACGCAAATCCAATGCCGAAAAATGCATGCAGTAACTAACGTGTCCTTTCCAGGAATCTCATTGTATAAACAGCAAGACCTTTTTTCTTGATTCAGAAACACTTGGAAATAAATGTTCTAATCTGACTAAACTGTCGAGAAATGATATGTATGGACAAGATTACAAAGTAGAACCTCTCTTTTTCTTCTATGATCTGTGAGACTATATACTGTCAGGGAACCTCATCTACAAGATATTGACTCCTTCATAATCACATCTATGGCTAGCCACTTTTCTGCAGTTGTCACCAATTCTAATGAGAGGGACAAAGTTAAACAATTTCCTCCTCGCTGTCTTTCGCTCTACCGAAAATTTCATGATCATCAAAACCTGAGAATTCACCAAAACAGCAGCTTGAATTAGAAGGTTGTTCAGGCCAGGAAAAGGAGTTTGCTTCTTTTTCAGATTACCTGAACCCAAGTCTTCATCTTCTTCATTAGCAGATCCTAAAAGCTGCAAGCTAGCAGACGGTGGATCGAGTGCCATCCAATCCACATTCGTGTCATCTTCTTGACATAATTCATTTCCTTTGATCCACTCCTCCAGAATACTATTGCAATCAAATGATATGGGGTCTAAAGATTCATGTTCTTCGCTCCTATTCATATAGTAACAGAATTAGTTTACCAAAAAAGAAAAAAAAATCTAGATCATTTCATATCCAAGGTTCAGGAGAGTTTACTTATGTCTGAGTCGTAAGTTGTGCTGAATGAAGACGAGATCGCGAAGTCGTTGATGTTCCAAGTAATTCTTCGTTTCGAGTGTTTGTTCATAGGTGATGTCATTTCGCTTATATGCAACTGAGCTGCAAGTCTGACTGAGAATGCGGATGGCCAACCTCATCAAATTTGGGCAACTTCCTCCATAAGTAGACCACCATTCAGCTATTACATATAGCAAATACATTAATCAGGAAACTATCAGTTCACAGTTTTGTGTGGAAAAAACACTACTAACTTCAATTTAGACATTCTGAGAGGGATTTGATCCACTAGATGATGAAGACTAGATTGCTGTGAGGTGAAAAAAGTTTAACTAAAGCAATCCTTACCAGGAAGCAGAGTGTCTCGAGCTCGAATTGCCATCTTCCTTCCGAAATCTCCCGCAGCATTCTTGTAAGAGTTTATTTCTTTGATGATCTTATCTTGGACTTTTATATCAGGTACCAATTTTTCTATGCAATCATACATCCCGGAAAGTATCCTACTGTGAATATCACCTTCAACACAATAAAAGAACTTTGGATTAAGGTAAAAACCTGCTGCATGAAGGGGGAGATTCCACAGAGGTTCCCACCAATGATCTATGATATTCCAGTAAACCATATATGCTTCCCTCTTTACAAGTTCTTTCTTAATTGCTCCTTTCGATCGGTATACCCCTGCACATACATATCCCATTGCAGGCCTCTTTTTGCCGACAACTAGTCTCAATACTTGCAATAGAGGACTTGTCAAATGGTTTAAAAGGGTACATGACGACCAAAATGATTGACTGCTAATCACATCTAACATTTCCAGACCTTCTGGTTTCTTAGAATATGTGCAGTCCATCCACTCTTGTGAAGTTATCATAGTTTGCAAGGAATGTTTAAGGTCTAACATTCGTCGGACCGTAGCAAAACTCGTCGCGCATTGGGTTACTCCCGGTTCTACAAGATCAAGGCCATAAGTATACCTCCTCACCATGTTCAACACAATGCTGTGGTTGTATATGAATCTTGTAATAGATCTAGCCTGCTCAACAACTTCTTTTATCCAATCAAGTTTTGCAAAACCTTCAAGTATCAAATCTATGCAATGGGCAGCACAAGGAGCCCAGAACAAAGTAGGAAAAGTATCAGACAATTTCCTTCCAGCGATAATATATTGCTCTTCCATTCTAGTTATGACTTGCAGAACATGGCTCACTCCAATTTCTTCCACCACTTGCTTAAGCAATTCATAAAGAGCATCCGGTGACTTTATGATATCCGATGAATCAACAGATTTCAGAAACACCATTCCATCAGGACAATAGACAAAGAAGCTTAACAAAGTTCTACCCTTCAGTGTGTTAGACTGATTAACCAAGACAGAACAACCAGTTCTTTGCCATGTCGCCATGTGCTGATCAACATCATTCTTCACCTCTTCGAGAGCATTCTTCAATATCCACCCTCGGAGGTCCTGTAACGAAGGCACCGCGATATCCGATCCAGCAGAGGCAATGGCATTAACCATTGGCTGGAAATAATCTGATCTCACAGCATCCAAACTTGCCCCGATATCAAATAAAAACCTCCCAACTGCCATACCAACATTATCATCCACTCTTTTACCACCAATTTCCATACCATTCCCTATACTAACAATGGCATCAGCATTTTCAACACAAGTTCTACCTCTCCCCTTCTTCCTCCTCCCCACAATCTTACCACTCATTCCTCCTCCTTGACAAATCAAGGAACTCGAACTCGGCTCAGCCGCATCCGGAGCTCCAATCAACTCCATCCCACTATTAACATCAGTATGATGATCACTACCAAAAGCCACAATCTCACCACCAACATGATTCAAGTTCGTTATCTCCTCCGCTATCTTCTGCTTCTTCCTCTTCTTAACCACAACCCCATCTAAACTCTGCTGCATTGCAAGCCTAACATCCGGTGGAACACACAAACATGTCGAAGCATTACCCTTCTGACCCGCCAAGTGTTCCTTAATCCTATGAATCCCTCCTCCCTTAAACACCTTGCCACAATACACACATTTTAGCTGCACTCTTTCCCCATTCCTAAACATCTGACAATGCTTCCACGCAGGATCATGTTTCTGAGACGTTATCGGTAATGGTTCTCCATCAGAATCCATTCCAAACAAACCCTACAACCATTAACAATCATTAACACCTTATAATTGGCCATACTGTTCCATTAGAAAACCATCACAGCAAGAACTTATCTTTTCCAATTTCCTTTTAAAACAACAAGAATGCAGCTTTAAGCTTAAAATCGAGAAATAATAACAAAATTAAATAGAAACACCAAGTATTTAACGAAAAATAAATGAAAATGTATTTTTTTTAAAAAAAAAAAACCATAAGGAGAAGACAAGAGAACTTACTTGTGCTTATGTTTGTGTCAGGTCGGGATTTTAAAGCTTCTGCGGCGAAAAACAGAAAACCGAGTTAACGTTGTTATACTAAACCGAATTGATGGGGTTGTTAGATGACCGGACGGACCGGTTAGGGCTAAAGGGAGTTCTCGGTTTGGTTCTAGCTGGGTTTAACAGGGTCATCCGGTTAAGTAATGAAGTGGACCGGTATTAGAATTGACAAAAAAACCGGAACTCCCGGTTGCCTGACGAGAGTGCCGGAAATCGGTGATGAACTGACCAGCCAATCATTCTGATGGGTTGTCGTTAAGTTCATTACCCCAAGTTTGAAAATATTCTATATGATTATCGAATCCAATTTGACAAGATTTTTTTTTCCAGATATTCTAGAACTGAATACTCGTGTGTAAAAGAATTTTTTTAATATTCGAAAGTATTCGCTATTAACAATAATGATTAATTATCCAAAATTCAATAATAACTAATTATCCAAAAAATTTAAGATATTTTATAAAATTCGAGTATTTGATCTTAATTAATGATTTTTATCACTTAATTACATCTCAATCTCACGGATTTATAAGAATTTATTAGAATCAATTTTGAGAATATATTGTGTAGAATTCCTCATATTGCACAATTGACAATTGCAAGGAAAGCATATGGGTAGGGATACTAGGAAGTGTAGGTCATTTAACTCCTCTAGAAGGTGGCTTCCATCTCCCTAGAGGCAAAGAACAATCCTTCAAGTTCTAGATTCATGGTCAGTCAGAATATGGGCAAGGCTTCTTCGATGAGAGCAAGCACAGGGTATTGCCAGGAGATGAGACTGACGCTGTAAAACTAAAACCGACAAAATCAGAATACCAAACATCCTATTACGATATAGAAAAACTTCTCTGTAATTGCAGGAACCTATCACTTTTCCTATTTCAGATCAATTTGCATGCTTAAGACCACTAAGACCACCGTTCTTAGGTTTCCATCTGTTGTGGAGCCAAAATCTCCTTAAGTACCAAGTGTGATACAATACACCCGATCTCTTGCTAGATTTCCTCTTGTTCAGGAGTCAACCTGTGGAATCACCAAGAGATCTTAGCTTAAAAGGAATTGTATTGTACTGTTGATGCAAAAGGGTAATGGAACCAAATTTCAAAGGAGAAATTTTAATTTGGTATCCCATCGCCATCACCATCACCATCACCATCACCATCCCAAGTCCACAAAAACAGAGCAGTAGGTAAGTTGGATCCCAAGGTAGATGAAGATTTGATTCCTAGAAATATTAGCCCTTTTTTCTTCTTGCTCCAATCAAGACTTTTAAGTTAATGACCCACCAAATGTTTTGTCTTCGATTCTAATTAATTAGGCTAGAGTTTGTTGTCAGGGTGGCACTGTTTTTTTTTCAGATTGGATATAATATGACGAAAATATTTATTTAATTAAATTTATTCTATTCTTGTCGTAATCTTAAATTTTAGTTAATTATATATGTATATATTTAATGTATGAATGTAAATAACTCATCTGTCATTATCAATAGATCATCCACTAATTAAATTAAGCTTATCTGACTATTGAGATATAGAACAGTGGTCCATATCTCTGATATTTATTATTCCAACATCTATATCTATATGTGACCCTGTCTTTTAGTTTCACCTAAAGATGTCCCATTCTGACATACTTCCAAAATAATACAACACAGAAACATATATTACTGTATACTAACAGGTTCAGCTATAGATTTATGTCTTGTTAAAATCATAAAAAAGAAAAAAAACATAATCTTCCTCTTAGAGAAATCAAACTGACTGTATTGGGTTTTCTTATCTGGTTATTTAAGGGTAGGTGGGAGACAAATCCTGGCATAAGAGGACAAGTTGGAAAGTTTGAAAGCTTTAATGGATATATCTAATACCTAATATCATAAGAAGATTATGGAAAATTGGGGTTTTTTTTTTCTCTTTGTTGGGTGTTACTCGTTGATTAAATGTCTTTGATCATTTATTACATATTGACTAAGGCTTTGAACCATATTATAACTATAAAGATAATTTATGGTATAGATATTTAGATAGATTGTGTAAGTTTTGTTTGGGTTGACCTACTAACACTATCCTTACTTATATCCACTAATGTCCTAAAAAATAAAAAATTCTTACAAGGTACCTCTAGATTCACCAAACACAAAGTGGAACAAACAGTACAGAAGTGTTATGACACAGAACACTATGAACATGTTTGCTGCATCAACCAGGACAAAAGCCAAGTTGACGGTCACTTAAATTATATTGTCCACTTTATCCCCACAACTCTCCTCCACAAAATAACACACATTCTATATCCTTACCCTCCCTAGTTACCCAACTTTGTATTAGCAGGAAATGGGCAAGAAAATCATATTTAAGCAACCTGAAACACACCAACATCTTCCCCACATGCAGGCATGAGCCAGCCACAAAGCCCCACACAACAACTTTCTTTCTTCTTCTTCTTCTTCTTCTTGCTGCTCCTTTCTTTTTCTTACCCTTTGATGTCAGGAGACCAACTACACGAGAACAGAAGATGGTCTGTCCTTGTTTTCTCCATTGGATCTGTGTGATCTTCTTCGTTTTCTTCCAGTCACTGCAGCTTTGTGAGTCTTCAGAACAAGCACCACCGGTGGTACTTCGTCTCAAGACCACCCATGAAAAGTCTCATATCCCAACCTCTCGACCACTTCTCACCACCACCTCCGCCGCCGCAAGCAAGCTTTTGTTTCACCGTAATGTTTCTCTCACCGTCTCTCTCACAGTTGGGTCGCCCCCGCAGAATGTTACCATGGTTCTTGATACCGGGAGTGAACTCTCATGGCTTCATTGCAAACGAGCGCCGAACCTGAATGCAGTCTTCAACCCTCTCGCTTCCAGAACCTACTCTAAGATCCCATGCGCTTCCACGACCTGCAGGTCCCGAACTCATGACCTCCCTCTACCCGTCAACTGCGACTCTTCACAGCTCTGCCACGTCATCATCTCCTACGCGGATGCCAGCTCCATTGAAGGCAATCTGGCATCGGAAACTTTCAGGGCTGGTAATTCTTTGACCCGTGCTGGAACAATCTTCGGTTGCATGGACTCCGGTTACAGCTCGAACTCCGACGAAGACTCGAAGACCACCGGGTTAATGGGCTTGAACCGTGGGTCGTTATCGTTTGTCAACCAGATGGGATTCCCGAAATTCTCATACTGCATATCTGCTATTGACTCCTCCGGCGTTATGCTTCTCGGAGACGCCGATTTCCCCTGGCTCACGCCTCGAAACTACACTCCCTTGGTTCAAATATCAACCCCATTACCGTATTTTGATCGGGTCGCTTACACGGTTCAACTCCAGGGGATAAAGGTAAACAACAAGATTCTGTCACTACCCAAATCGGCTCTGGTACCGGACCACACCGGGGCAGGTCAAACAATGGTCGACACCGGCACCCAGTTCACATTCCTGCTAGGTCCGGTATACACTGCTTTGAAGAACGAGTTCATGCAACAAACAAGGAGTGTACTGAGGGTTCTCAACGACCCAGATTTCGTTTTCCAAGGAGCAATGGATTTATGTTACTTGGTGGAATCGACACGGGCGAGCTTGCCCGATTTACCGGCGGTGAGGTTGGTGTTTCAGGGGGCGGAGATGAGTGTATCTGGTGAGCGGTTGTTGTACAAGGTAGCAGGTGAGGTGAGGGGGAAAGATTCGGTGTGGTGCTTCACTTTTGGAAACTCTGACTTGTTGGGCATTGAGGCATTTGTGATTGGTCACTATCATCAGCAAAATGTCTGGATGGAGTTTGATCTTACAAAATCTAGGATCGGTCTTGCTGAGATTCGGTGTGATCTTGCAGGTCAACGCATTGGCTTAGATGTGTAAAGAAAAAGAAAAATCGAAAATCAGACAACATAAGTCACAGTATAGAGATATTGATGTTTGTTTTCAAATGAATTTAATTTCGATGACTAATTTATTATTACCGTCAAAATAAATTTATCATAATCTAAAAAAATAAAATTCTATATATTTTAAAAATAAAATTATTCAATAAATATATTTTTTATAAAGAGTCGAAAATCTAATAACAAATATTTTCAAATCTTATATTAATATGATATCTATTTCAACAATAGTAGGCCGAAACTCGTAAAAGATTAATCTTACAAGCGAACGAAATACTTCTCTTGTCTGCACATATTATGTAATTCATGGATGACACTTACAAACATTTAACAAATAGGTTGCCAAAGGTTGGTGTAGTGGTCAATCTTTGTGTGTGATTCATTGAAATTGTTAATTAGGATTGGTGGAAATAAAGGACTTTTTAGGTTGGTGTGGGTGCCAGCAAGTTTGGCTTTGGGGCTTCCATTGACTAGACAAGACTTTGGTTTTTCTGGGCAATAATTTCTGACTCCCGAGGTCTGAGCTTTCACAGCTTACAGTCTGGCGTCTAAAGCCGCAGTCAGATCAGCCACAACTAGAGAAAGAAGAATCTTTTTTTCTTAATAAAAAGTAGTAATTAATATTAGATAGTCAATGAAAAAAAGGTGCAGTATCTCATTATAAAGTTGACCTATTTTGTACAAAGATAGTTTATATTGACATATTAAATAATTTTTTATTTTTATATGAAATATATCATGGTACCATGATTAATCTTATTCGGATTTTTCTTAGAGATGTTTTAGAAAATTCTATAGCTTTATAGAAAAGTCTAGAATTTTTAGTAAAATTCTAGAAATGTATATAATTATATAGAATTGTCCAATTGTTTTCAAACATGTGAAAGGATATAAAATCTTTTAGAATATTCTAGAGATATATGAAACCTTAAAAAAATATAAAAAATATAAAAAATATAAAAATTTCTAAAATGTTTAAAATATTATAGAAAATTAATAACTACCGTTGCGTATAAAAAATATTCACCATTGTAAAAATGAAGAGATATACATAAAGATACGAGCTTTCATTCTTATCAATTCTAATGAATTTAAAAGAATTATCATAATATGAGTGTTAGTTTTTCAAGAGAGAATAGAGATAATTTGGAAAATCTCAATTCTCAAACTTTAGTGAATTAGTATGAATCAATTTTATAAACACATTCTTGTAATCTCACTATTATTATGTATAATGAAAGAATTTTCCATATTGATGAATTATAAATTCTTATGTTCCTATTAATATCTTTAATTCCTAAGTGTTTATCTTAATTTCAGGAAGAGAAAAAGATTGAGATTTCCCAACAAATCTTTTATTTGTATTTATAATTTTCTCAATATGAGAAATACTCAATAATAAATAATATATTTTTAAAAATTATCAGAATAATATATCTTAGTGTCATATATATATATCCCTATTTTCAGAAAAAAAAAATTGAGACGTCTCTCTAACCATATTTCTGCCTCTTTGGATAAGAATCTAGCTATAGTGATGAATTCATAAATAAAATTTAAATAAGATTTGAATTCTAATATATATGAACGAAATTTTATATTAGTATGATATCCATATTTGTAAATGTACATCAAAGTAAAAAATTAATGACTTTCTTTATTTTTTAATTATAAAAAAATATAATTAAGCCATAAACTTAATTTATTGATGGATATACCATAAATATAAATATTATAATCATAAAATATTCGGCATTTGAGACTATTAAGAATATATGTGGATACGATATCATATCATAAATTAATCCGATTATAATAAGATATTTTTCATAATTAAAAAAAAACAAAGGTGATATGCACCATCACGATAAAAAGACGTCGTTTTAAACTAATCACTAATTTGATATCCAGTCACTATCGACAGCTCCGACAGCGAGGTCGCAGATAAGCCGTTCATTTTGGCAGAAAACAGAGCGAATAAATTTTCTTCGTAAAAGAAAAAACATACGGCGGGACCGAGTCAAATCGCTCCAACCCGACTCGGCGATTAATCAACCTCCTTCTCCGACGAGACCAGAACTCTTCAGGTCATGAATTGAGAGCAACACATCCACATCCGGCGCCGTTCCCTCCGATCACTGTAAGTCCCCGCTCGCCTCCAGACTTCTCTTTACCATTTCCACGCGGTGCATATCCAGTGCAGCGAATAACAGCTGTTATTTCATTTCTCTTTTCGGTCAAATTTCCGATTGCGATCGTCGTTTCAGATTTGTTGAAGGATGAGTTTTGTGTTTCGAGGAACGAGAGCTGATTTGGAGAATGGCCTGCCTTCTTTCGTCCCCGAGCGGCGAGCAATTGTAAAAAGATTTCTTCATCTTTTTCGGCTGCTTTGCTATCATATTTTGCTTTCGTGTAGTTTTTACGTTTCCGGCAGCTAACGATGTTCCGTGTTGTTGAACAGCGCGTTCACGCCACGCGCCCTGTTAATTCCAATTCTCTTGTTTTCCTCGTCACAGGTACCTAGAATCGTTCTTCTGTTTCTGTTGTTGATTGATGCGTAGATATTTTCCGTATTTCTCCGTGTTCTATTTCTAATGTGCGACATTGACTATTTGATGTCCCTTGCAGTGTTCTTGCTGTTCATGATATTGAACTCCCACCAGATGCCGACTAATTTTCTGGTATTTTATTCGTTTTGCTGCATAACGTGTATGTTGTTGTATGTTTGTTAGTTTTTGATGTGATATGAAGGTTCTGTTGTTTGTGTGGGGATCTGTGTGTGCAGCTTTGGCTGGTTCTTGGCATATTTTTGATGGCCACGACGTTGAGGATGTATGCGACTTGTCAACAACTTCAAGCGCAAGCTCAAGCACATGCTGCGATGGCTAGTGGCATTCTCGGTCATACGGAGTTGCGGTTGCATATGCCTGCTTCCATAGCACTTGCTACCAGAGGGCGTTTACAGGGCCTTAGACTCCAGCTTGCACTTTTAGACCGGGAACTTGATGACCTAGGTATGTTTTCCATTCTCATGTTGTGCATTACTTATGGCATTTCTTTCCTTTTTTTTTTTTGGCTTGTGTTGATAGTTGGAATGTGTTCTTCATGTATTGTGGTGGTTATGCAGATTATGAGACTTTGAGAGCACTAGATTCAGATAATGTACCCACTACCGCATCAATGAGTGAGGAAGAGATAAATGCCCTTCCTGTCCACCTGTATAAGGCCACTGGTCCTCATAGGTTAGTCCTATGTTGTATTTGATTCTCTACAAATCTCTAACTGCCCATTTTCTTGTGCTGCACAGAATCATGGCACTGAAGCCGTCATATTTTAGTGAACATTTGATCCAGTTAATGATCGTTTCATGACACATGCATCTTTAACTGTGTACATAAATGTGTATGAGGTGCCGATTCTTCTTTGCTTCATTTTTCCCTGAAGAATTGTTAATTGAGCCTTGATCTTCTAAAACTCTGAATGTTTGTGATCGTTGCTACTGTTTTTGATACTTAAGTTACTGAATTATATCACTATCTATTTAATCCTAGGTAGATGCTTTCCATTGAAAAAAATACTTATGTTTTCGCTGATAATTTTGTCATTGGTAATGCATCTGTTATTTTCATGGATTGAATTGTTAACTTCTAAGTTATAGTATTCCAACCATATTTTTGTGATAGTGATGCCATCCTCTCTGTACTGGGTGACTGTATCTTGTGCATATGTTACTATTGTTTATTACTCTGGCTAGTTACTGTAGTAGTCTAATGATGGTCCCTAAAGCGTGTAGGAAACTAATTTAGTTGGATTCTCTTAATAATGCACTGTTGATTTGATAGAGATGGAGAAGTTTGTGTAGCATCCATCTTTTTGTTGCTTATGAACATGTATAATGCTGGCAGAAATGTGGCATATCAAGATTTGTTGTTTCTTCTCATGTTTCAAGCATGAAGGCACTCATACTGGATCTGGATACATGTATGTTTCAAGCGATATACATATAATGAATATGTGAACTGGGAATCATTTACTGTTGAGGAACTTCAGCATATGAATGATATTGATAATAAGCTTTTTTCTCTTATTATTATACAGTAGTGGTCCTTCAGTGCAGCAAGCAACATCTTCTGTCTCAGCTGAGGTAGAAGCTTGTACTTTGTACTCTTTTAACCTTTACGTATCTGTCAGATGTTTTAAGTTCCACCTAGTTTGTCAGATTTGTCATGATAGATTGGCCGCTGTGCTAATTTTTCACTTTTGAACTAGGATTATTCTATTCCAGCAATTGGATCATGGACAGAAAATTTTCTTTTTCTGTTGTTTGCTGCTTCTGATACTTGTGTGTTTATTTGTTTAGCAAAAGAAGGCGGATACTGTGAATGTAGTTGGAAATACGAAAGCTTCAGATGATGAGCTGATTTGTACTGTATGCTTGGAGCAAGTTAATGTGGGAGAATTAATACGTACATTGCCTTGTTTGCATCAGGTTCATCTTTCTTTGCTCTGATTTTTTTATTTCTTGCTGCTCTTATAATATCATGAAAGTTTACCTTGAACGCATAAAATCATCACATTTTTGTTGCATTGTTGTGCCTCTCTACTCTCCTTTCTGTAGTCAAGGTATGAGAGTTAGGGGCAGGCTCTAGTTTAGATTACAAACGAATAGGAAAATTGTAATGTTTTTCTGGTTTTAGGTTCACTCTCATGCACTAGTTTTCTTCCCTGATGGCTTTTCATGCTACTTCTAAGCTTCATGATGTCAAAAGTAATTCCCTTTTTGCAGTTCCATTCTAATTGCATTGACCCATGGCTGCGGCAGCAAGGAACATGTCCCGTTTGCAAACTCCGGGCTGGATCAGGATGGGACGAGAACGGAGTAGCATCGGATGCCTCGCACATGGTTTAACAACTATCAGAGTAAACCATATGTATCTGTCATCCTCCTTAGTCAACAGGTTGCAGAAGGCCTAATTTATACATTCCTACCAGTATTCGTGTAAAACTTGCCTTTAGGCACTGCAGAAAACGAAAAGGCAAAGAGAAAAGGCGAATTGCTTCATAACTTCAGTACAGCCCATGATGCTGTGATGAAAATCTCGAGTGTGGAAAGCTCAATCTTTTCTAAAGATGAATTTTTTCCCTTTAGTTCTGTTTTCATCCTTATAACTATTGACTAACTTCCACAGACCCCCTTCAATGACTGGAAACGGCAAGCAAGATCAACAGAAAAACTATTGAGGTAATTACGGAAACATTAAGGTTCAAAGCCATTCACAATCATTGAAGAACTTGATAATCCTTCTCCTTATCTATCACATACAATTGTTTGATCGGCACGATTCCGATGTTATCCTATTTTGGTTTTCCCTTTCCTTTGCCCTTTCCAGGGCCTTTCTTTGACTCCAGTTTGGCTTGTACTCTTGCAGCTGCAACTGCCTTGGCTTCTTCCCTCTTCTTCTTCTCTTCCTCTTTGACAGCAGCAGCAAGCTCTCTCTGCTTCTTCAACTCCCTAAACACACACCATTATTAGAAGAGGAATAAATCCAAAGAGAGTTAATCAGAAAAGCAGAACTGTGAGTATTATTACAACTTACTCCAGTCTAGCCCGCTCCTCTGAAACACTACTTGCACTTGAACCCTTTCGTGGTTTGCATGCCATTAATTCCACTTCAAAAACAAGCGTCGCACTGCATCAATTGCAAATATATGGATCATTTGTAAGATTTAGACCTTCCATTTGGCCAACCTTCCCAGTTTCTGCCTAGGGAATTCAACTCAGAACCATCAAATCTTCATCTCCTAGTCTTATTTATCAGCAACCATTATTGAAGCTATAGTATTATATTAGTTTCCTAGTTAGGCTTCGACGAAGTGAGATTAGACTCGAACTACAGAAGTCTGAAGGGAGTTGTCAAATACTCAAGATTCCATTATTAGATAAACCTACCACGAAACTCGGCTATTGAAGCTATAGGATTATACCAAAGAAAATTAGATAAGATGGTTGAGCGACAAAAAATATTAATCTAGTCGTCGAATATTCAAATTTCATTATTGGATAAGCTTCTCTCGAAACTCAGGTATTGACCAATCCCCTAGGATACCATTAACTCTTAAACATCAAAGACACAATCCAAGAATTGATAATTTTTTTTAACTCACTCAGGTGGAGTTTCGAGTTATACCTCTAAAAAAGTGAGATTAGACAGTAAGGTTACAGAAGAGAAGAGATTAATCATGTTGTCAAATCCTCAAAGATTCCATTATTGGATAAGCCTACCTCGAAACTCAGGTATCGACCAATCCACTAGGATATCACTGACTCTTAAGCAACAAAGACAAACAACCCAAGAACAATGATAATTTTCTTTTACTCACTCAGGTGGGATATCTGGAGGAGAACCTGCACTCCCATAAGCATACTCTGGTTTGCAAGTGATTCTTGCCACCTCCCCGACCTGAAACCGATCACCAAGCACTATTAAACACACATCATCACCAAAAAAAGGATGGTTTTCATCAAGAGATCATCCTCCCACCTTCATGGTACCGATAGCAATATCCCAAGCCTTGATCACAGAGCCCTTCCCAACTTCAAAAGAGAACACCGTATTATCCTCCCTTGTGGTATCAAACACTTCCCCAGTTTCCGCCAGTGTTCCCTCATATTGAACTATCCTCCAACAACCAAACGGTCAATCCCAATTGTAGGGTCAATTATACACTACAGCAGGTTAGAAATTAAATTACAAAGAAAATGAAAAAAAAAAATGAATCACCATCCACAAGAGGAAGATCCTGTGAAGGAGCGACAGCGTCGGGTTTAGGTTTCCTTAAGATCGTCTTCACCACACCTCCATCCCCACTCAAATCAATCGCATCACCCATCTTTCTCAAACACTCTTAACACCCACCCTTGATTTTGCCCAAAACGACACAGTTCTGTTAGACGTAAAGCTTCAGCTTCGGTGATCGAAGAAGCACTGACCTGGTTCGGCGAGCAAAGGATCGAATCCGGTTGAGGTGAGGCGTTGGGAGATACGATTATCGGATCGGGAAATGCGTAGGTAGACAATAGGGGCCATAGGCGTCTTGGCGAGGCTTGGGAGCATAGAAGGGATAGATACTTTATTCCCGAATGAGAACGAACAATGTGACGCGCGATGCTGAATGGGCTTAGGCCTAATAGTATGCCTTGCCGGTTACTGGACTGGACATGCAAGGTCCGTTAGAAGGCCCAGCCATGTCCTTTGGATGACGAGGAACTAGGAAAACATTTGACATAACCTGAACTTAAATGGCTATTGATATAAAAAAGCCCAAAATTTTGGGCCCCCGTACTATCCAATCAATATTAGAAGCCCAATATTGCGTTGTCCTTGTCTGTTGCACATGTACGTGATTCTTCTTTTATATTTTTTTAAAAATTTTGTCTTTTGGCTTATTTACTTTATCAGGTGATATTTTAACGCATTGAGAATGCGACACGTGTCGATAAATATCTGTCAGGTGGTTGGATGAATGACTCATAAGTTGATATGGACGACGTGACGGTTGACCAAGAAAAAAACTACATCATATGCTTCATTCATGATGTGTATCTATCAATAATTCATCATTTCAAATCCTAGATGTGATAATTGATGATTTAAATTTCATTAAAACAAATCTATCAACATAATATTTTCTGAATTCATAATATTAATCGAGTTGTCAAGTGAGATATATTTGGAAAAAAAATTTTAGTAGATCGAAGCTCGAGAAAAACCTAAAAACGAATTAAAACCATACAAGATATAGAAATCCAAGAATAAATTATGTAAAACTAAAAAAAAATACATCACAAAGAGAAAACATACTAAAACAGGGAGAGCCTAACCTTGCTTGCTTCCATACCCATATTAAGCTCTTGTGTGTGGTTCCCTGTTAGAACGGATGCCAACTTGCCCATTTTCCAAAGCAAGCACTCTTACCCCTAGTTTGTACAACATTATAATAATACCATCCATCACATGAGCTCCTCTTATCTCTATTTTTTATTTAAAATTTAAGTCATTCATCATTGATCCGTATCATGAGATTAATCAATTAAGAATGAATTCAATTGAACGTTTTTTACTAAACATCATTTAAATATTTAAATATAGATCCAATTCATATCTAAATATTCTGTATCAAAAACCAAACTGGTATCTCATATCTATATCACAAGCCAAAAAAGATTGAATTCTGAAGCTATGGATTACTTATTTTAGCATTTTGAAGTCTTTATGATTCCTAAAGTTGCCCCAATTTTATAAATGAGTAGACGTCAGATCCCATCATAGCACCACACTCCCACACATCCACAGTATTAAACAACAGCAGAACATGAAAAAACCCAGCTGTAAAAACCATCCGCCATGGACGCATTTGCCCTTCTCTTTCAAAAGCTCATCTTCTTCACATGCAACTAATAAGAAGAGAAGCTCAGCAGCACCACCAGCAGAACAGAACCCACTACTGATATTCATGGCAGTCATTTCAACTACCCAGATGACAAAACTCCCCCTTCTAGATGGATGGATGAAGCAGTCAAGATTAGCTTTCCGTGGTAGATGTAATATCATATCAATTTACTATTACGGATTAGATTCCGAAAAAATAATTCTAGACGGTTCGAACACTAAATCATGGTCAAGTACTTGGGTTAGTTGCTAGGATACGATGGTCATTTAGTTGTTGAACTGCAGATTGGGAATTCGTGCGCAGTAACTCCTTTAGCTTGCAAGGCTATAAGTAGAAATGGGATATCTGAATCAACTGATAATTGAAGAGTTCGGTACTGATAAATTGAAACTCAAGTGAAAAAAGCATCACTTTTGCTTCTTTTAGGAACTAAAAAGGACCATCTCCCATGTTGTTTTTGACTGACCATGGGAGGGTTATGGTATACTGTCATCATCATCTCATCTGTGAGCATCTGCATGATTGATTTGAATATCCAAAAAGAAATGGAAAATCACAGATCATTCAATCAAGCCCACATCAGATCCAAGCAGACTCACCTGCAAATAGCTGCTACTGTTCAATGGAATCTCTCTGTTCTTCCTCGAGGAGATTGCAGAAAGACAGAGATGAGAGACTTGTGTTATTATTGACTGATCCTTTAGATCAAACGAATCTCAAGCAGTGACAATGATAGTACATTAACAACTTCTCTGAGACTCAAAAGGGCCAAAAAAATCTAACCCAGGAAGGGAAAATACAAAACAAAACGAACCCAGAAAGAAAAATTGAATCTTTATGTACATGTGTATATCCAATTTTCTTCCTCACCCTCCCTCCTCGGATGCCAACCAACCCAATGGGTGCTTTTGGAGCAAACCCAGAAAACCATCTCATGGAAAGAAAGACGAAGGAGAGGGCAGAAACAAGTGAGAAAACAGAGCAATTTCCCTCTCCAGTTCCCTTCAAGAATCACTGTAGTCCCTCCAGCAAATGAGCATTGTAACACATCTCCTCATGATGTAAAACCTGGCTCTCTGCTCTTTGACCAACCTCGCACACTTTCTAGTGAAAGCACATCTCCTCTGTGGTGTACTACTCTTCATGATAGACGAAGTGGAAGACCGGCTCCTTGATGAACCTTCTTTCTTGGACAACTTCCACTTCTCATCCAAGTAAAACTGTGGTGGTGGTGGTCGTGGCGGTGCACTCACAACAGTACCACCACCACCACTACTACTGCTGCTGCGTGTGATTATAGCAGTAGGAGACGCCATGTCAAAAGGGGAATTAAGCAAATTAACAAAAAACCAAACTATGAATTGACACCTCAAGAACAATCTCTGTCTCTCTTTCTCTCTTTATCAGGCTTTTACAGCACTAGTAGAGAGAGGAGAAGAAGAAGAAGAACCAGCAAATGGTTTTCGCTCTGATGAGTAAATAATACTGCGTCACCTAGAGAAGGGTAGGGTGGTGGGTTAGGGTCCCTATTTATATAATAAGGTTGAAGATGGGCCTTCTTTTCCTCCATAGGCCCACCATCTAGTTTTTTTAATTTTCAATCGGAATTCTATTTCGATTAATATCTGTTATTTTGTTGAGTTTTGATAGCCATTTTAATGTTATTTATTGTAATATTCTTGTTCGTAATAAATTTCCATCTATTAATAACAATGAATAATATTATCCGTTGTAACTTAAATATAATTATCAAAGTCCACTGTTAATGAATCTTACTGTTTAGAATACATCTAATCGGAACCCAAGAGATATTAATCTTACGATAGAAGAATCTCGAGGGAAGATGAAATAGAATAGAGTATTGGAAACATGAGATTAACAACTAGGAAGAGAGAAAAGAAGAACAAAATCACATTCAAAACAACTTAAATTCGTTTGTTTTGATGCCACTTGACAGGAATGGATTGCATAAACGTGAAGCTTAGGTGAAGGGGAAAAAGGGGTTTCCTTTTTGTGTTCTCGTGAAAGGAAGCAGAGTCAGCTCTTAACCTAGAAAAAGGATCAATCCTCTTCACAAATTTGGCTTGTGAATTCTCATGCCAAGCAAAAGAAAAAAACGAAGAAGACTGTGTTGTTCATGTTTTCACTTTTTTGGCATTGTATTTGCCATTCTATCACATCATTCAGTGCTTCTTTGTATGTGCTTTGTAATATGTGTTGTAAAGCTATGATTTGCGGTCTCATTTTTTTTTTTCTGGTTTTCATTTGTTTAGATAACTTTTTTTAAAGAATGAAATATTTTCATTTGTTCTAAAAGTACTGACTAAAATTCTAACAAACTAATTCAAAAATTCAACTCTGTGCATCCCTGTTTTCTAAGTTACAATGTTTCGACCTTCCCGGAAAACTGATTATCTTTGAAGTATAATGCCGGTGGGTCCTCAAAATAAAAAAGATTGGATTACTAAAGGATTACATTGTAAATAGTCACTAATATAATATCTAACCAATCCAAAAATTTGAGGTGTTTCATACTAAAATTATTTCAATACTAGTTTGTATTGTATTAGCATGATCAAAATTTGATAATACAAAAGGGTTAGCAACATGCATTCAATATTGGTCGAACCCAATCAAGGAAAGTGACAAGCTCTTTCTGAAAAGGCTAAAAGGTGATGGTGGTGGAGTGGTATGGTATTTCTTCCTCACCATCACCAAAATTGGGACAAAGAGAAGCCATGCACCCACCCCTTGGATACCACGCTTCTTCTACAAGGCACGAACCCACCGACCATAGAGTCTTTGTAGGCTTACTCCATGCTTTATAATGGAGAATAATAATCAAGATTCGAATTTTTTTTGATCGTTAATCTACGATAGACACGAAAAATTAATTATATCAATCGATACTGAAAATAAATAAAAAAGAATTTTTATTTTTTTCATAATTATTATAGATTAAAATATTTTATTAATATATATTAAAATAAATATTATTAAATTTATCCGCATATCCATTTTTATGGGTTAAAAGTTAATGAGAATTGCAGTAAAAAGTTAAATAAATGTACGTAAACGACATAGTTATGTAGAGATGTGACCATACACAAAAATGGTACCGACATGCCTTTAAAATCTGAAGGCTAAGATTCCATCAAATATTTGAAATCACATCCACAAATATTCCTTTTTATTTATTTTTGAATTTTAAAAAGTTTATTATAATATTATTAAATTAAAATTTTAAAAATTTTAAAAATCAATAATATAAATATATGAAATTTTAATTTTAATTAAATATTTAAGAAAATCGTAAATATTATCTAATATCGGCAATTATTATTGGTAAAATTGTGTGTTGACTGTCCGATATCCAATATCTTCGACAATTTACTAATCCAGTAGGATAGATATAGGATCATTTAAAAAATTCAAACTCAAAATCTTATTTAAATTAAGAAAGACTCTTTACCTAGTAAATGCTATTTGATTTTTGTCCAAACACATTTAATTTTGGAATTCTAATGTGATCCTGTACATTATTGGTAAAATTATATATCTTATTAATTTTATAACTTTGTAACTAAATATTTATTTTGGAAATTTTTATTAAAAAAATTTATAGTTTATACTTATAGAGAAATAGACTTTTAAGGTTTGAATTCTAAATTAAAATTATGTATGGATTGGATTTTATTTTTTTGGTAATTCATATTTAACTAATCCTATTGTCTGCATAATGATTTAGAGTATATTATCCTTTTTTAGGAATTATGTTATATTCAATCTTAAAAAAATAAATTTAGGTGGTCGTGAAGGAGAGATATTTTTATTATTATAAAATTATATAATTTTCTAAATTTTAAAGAACATATGGTTATTACTGATGCACAAAACACGAGGCAAAAGGCTTCGGTCAGATGCCAGAAAGCACATGGCCACCGTTTGAGAGGACGAGGCGTCGTAAGAGAATAGCTTTTCGTAAACGTGTCGGTCGGCGAGGTGGAAGCTTCGTGTCCCTGGTCTACACCACCTCTTCTTTTGGTCAACCATCAACACGTGAGGGGAAATCTTCTGTCAACACGTGTCCATCAAGTTGATGCTGATTTTCTTACAAAATGATTGGTCTAATTCTTATTTTAATAAATTTTAGACGATAGCTTTATTCTCTATAATAAAAAATCTGATTTATTCGATCAAATATGAACATTATTAAAATAAATCTGAATTTTTCGAATTTTGTTTTTTTTTAAAAAAGAAATCCAATGTTAAGGTTTCAAAATATGTAATTGCAGCAGAAAATTATAGTGTTTTATCAGTAATTTATAGATTAACGCATTGAGCTTTTTTATTCGAATTAGTATCTATAATGACAAATATTTTTACTGATGGAATATTAGGGTTACTATAGTACAAGTTTATTAAAAATTCTTACATAAATATCATTTATTAAATCTATTAAAAATAATAATATATAATGACGCCCGGGAAGAGATTATTCCTGCGATCAGCAGGAATACTCTTCTATAATAAAAAAAATAATATATAATGACAAAAAATATAACTTCATAACCAACTATATATTCTAACTAAAGATACCATTCTATATGTAAATGAACATGGCTGTCTTTCTTTCTCATAAAATATCACTTTTGGCTTCTCCTCTTCTCCTCTTTTCCTCCTTTAGTTTTGATACTGTAATACCTTAGTGATTTGCTAGCAGACTTGACTAGTCAAAGTTCTCTTCACATGCCTTTTCCTATCAGCCTATCCATCACATGAAGAACTGGCCAGAAAAGCATCCAAAATAAAGAAATTAACGGATCATCTCCATTTTTTGTCCTACTCGGTCGTGCATTGGTAGTTCGAACTTAGATCATGGTAGTTCTCCCTTGAATCATGCAATGGTTGTAGGATTTGGGAGAAACAGTGCTAATCTTTATCACTTTAGTCTTTGATTTGTGTCTGTATATGTATATAATCATATATATCTCTGTTCTGTCTGTGGTTAATTATTAGTTTAGCAGACTTAGACCAGTCAAAACCCTTTCTCTCCAGAGATACTATACAGACTGCAAGAAAATCTACAAGTTAAGAAATGGGGAGACAGCATCTGTGATTATGGGATTGTTTTTATTATCTCTTCCGAATCAAATGTAGTAAAAGTTTGGAGTTAGCCTGAAGATCTTGTCCTAACTTGATCAGTGTCTCTTCTGCTCAATCTACCACATGAAAAAACTGAACCTGAAGTACTAAAAAATGGAAGGACGGCAGCGATGAACCATAAGAATAACGCTGATACTATCATTATTTTTTGAAATATAAAGAATATTTTGACCGATTATAAAATTAATTAATTTTTTCGGATCTCCATTAGAAAATCGAGACTGATATATATTAAATAGCATCAATTATGTATGTTCTATTCGTATTCGTATTTAGCAAATTCAAAAACCTAATGTGATGCTTAAATAAACTATTATTATGTCTTCTTGGTCATATATTTAAGTTATTAAAGGAATTTTTATATTTTACAAAATTTATAGAATAAGAAAAAAAATAATTCAATTTGGGACTTTGGAAAATCATTGGAAATTATTTAATAATGTTTTATCTTTTAACGTTGTTAATTTTGTATTTTGTAATAAAAGTAGTATTTTATTTTGATTTATTCTAATTTTGGGCTGAATGAATTACCGGCCCATTTTGAGCTTTGTGGCTTGGCCCACTAAAATACTTAAAGCCGGATAGGCATTTGAGCCCAGGATAAATGAGTCATGGGTTTCACTGGCCCATGTTCACTATCTGTTATAGCCGCTCACGGGATTAGAGTTGGGATTATACTTTTATTAATTTAGTTTTTTTTATGATTGTGGAAATGTTGTTTTAATTATATTACATAATTTCATTTTATGTGATTTTTTTTAATGTATAAGATGTTTTCTTAAGGTATATTCTCTTTTACAATAAAGTGTTAAACATTATAGGCACACATCACAAATTGGTTCAAAAAATTTTCAATAAACTATATAATAAACCCACCATAATTTAAACAATATATGAATTTAACCAAAATATAAGACTCGCCTTATTATGCTCTATTGTATTCATAAGTAACAATCAGATATAATTATTCTGAAATTAATAATATTAATATTTTCTGTTTTATCATAAAATCAATGAAAAAGTAGATCCAATTGATCCGAATTTCTAAGATATTTTCAATTAAAAATGAAGAAATTTTTAAATTATGACTTACCAATGGCAAGTCTAATCTTTACTTGAATTCAATCAAAAGTTATATTTTAGTTTTTTTCTCGTATATTTATCATTAATTAAAGTATAGAATATCTAAAAAATTGAGATGGATCTTATTAACTCTGGAAACCAAATCATACACAGCAAAATTTGGCGGAGGGACAGTGTAATATCCAATGTGAAAACCAAAACAAGGTCAGGATACAGGGAAATATTCCAGCAAAATACATATACATGAATTGACATAAAGCTGATGACTGATGGGAAACACAGCCTGTTAACCTGCATATTCTCAACTAGAGGAACTTTGATCATCCATCCATCCTGTTTTTGAAGGTTGGTATTGTTTCCCTTTCATGAAAATGATACATACTTATAGGATTTGTTCAGAATTTGTATGATAAAAGGATCATCATCCACACATTTCAATCATCTAATTATAACCCTAACAGGTTGTTACTTAATTAGATAGATAGCAGTGGAACCCAACCTACTTGAATGCTTCAAGTTGCCCAGTACTGATTCAACCAAAGAAACAAAGAATCAATCCCTAAATGTGAGAAGAGACAAAGAATTCAAGGTTTCAAGCCCTAAATTTCTGCAAGTTCTGCACAGATTTGATGATATATATACAGACAGTCCCTGCAAACCATAAGAAACAGCCTTCTTTCTGATAAAGTGGGAGATCTGCTATCGATATTTTCATTAAACAACAACAGTATAAAATGAAAAAGAAGGAATTCAGGAAGGAAGAAAGAAAGAAATCCTTCAGAGCTCTTGCATATATGTATTTGATGTCTGTATAGGTCCATTGAGAGCTGAAAGATATGTAGTCTGCAACAGATTTCACTCCTTGTTTTGAAGAATCTGTGTCACTGCAGATTTATACGTACGGAACTTGAGAATAAAGATGTGGGGATCGAGAGAGATCAAACAACCTGCAGAGAATCTGAGGAAAAGTAGATAAACACAGACATTCAAGACATCATGAAGCAGACCATCATTCTATTCCTGCTCAAGTTTTCCAGCCAAGTACAGACATACCAAATCTGAGATCAGTGTAGTGGTTGGAACACGTACAAAAAATCCTCTGATAAAAGTGATCAGTCAGAAAAAAAAAGCAATTACCATTAGAGAAAAAACAGTGTGACGTAAATGTATATCAGATCTCCTGCTAACACTGAGATTAATTAACACCCTAATATCCAGCTGCTTCAGGGCCAATAGCATCATCAACTCCTGCGAAGCTGCAGGTGCAAGTCTGTGAGTTGCAGAAAAAAGCCCTACTCGTTTAATGGCCAGCTACTATATCGAGCTTCAAAGGCAGGTTAAAACATTGATTAGCAAGGTTAAAGGCTCACCTTTTGGAGCTTGGTTATGGTGATTAATGGCCATTGTAGGAGGAGAGTAGAAAAAAAAGCCATTTATTGCCGCTGCAGCATCATCAAGATTCCCATATCCAAGGGTTGACTGGTTGACCAGCCCTGAAAATCTTATGTGAATCTTGATGATGCTCCATCGGAAAACAGTGACTGGTGTGATTTCATCAGATTCTTTATCATCTTAATCAGGATCAGCCGGCCATGCAAATGGGAAACAAGGAACCCTATTCAAACCCTAGCTAACTGTGGTCCTTGCGATCAAAAAGTAAAGCAAAGTGAAACAAGAGGAGGAAAAAAAAACAATAAAGCATCAAAAGATGATGAGTGACCTATGCTGGCTAGACCCACGAATGAAAAGAAGAAAAGAAAAAAAGAGCTATCCATCCATGGATGTTCTCCATGGATATACCAAATGGAGCCAAAGAAAGGACACACAAAAGTGAGGAGATCGATAAACCACATAGAGAAGAAAGAGTAGTGCCTTAGAGAGTGATCGAAGGGTGTATATATATACACACTTAAGAGGGTTCTCGTCTCATTAGAGGACAAAGGATAGTGCAAGGGTCATTAATGCGAAGCAGAGAGATACAAGGCTTGGTTGGTGCCAATGGTATGGGATCGATGGGTATGCCCACAACAGTTACACATCGTAATCTTAGGTGCCAAATTTACCGAAATCTTAAATCCTCTCTGACCAGGTCTCACACACTTGAACAGTTGTCAAAAGAATAATAGCCAATCTTAGTAAACAAGGATATCAACTTTCACAACCCCAGTAATGGTGGGTGTACCTTGTATTTGCGTCCTCCACAAGCATTTTCTGCTGGTGGGGGCTGGAATTGACAGCCACCCTTCATATCATCGAGATAGGTAGAGGAGAGAGGAAGGGGTATTCTCCTAGGTTTTTGAGTGCATAGTTTAAATCTCCATTTTACCACTTTTGGAGCTCTTTCAGCCTTTTTCTCTCTTTGCCTAGCCATGGCTCCTTCGAAGCTGTATGCCCTCTGCTGTTTCTTACTGTTGTTTCTTTGATCTCATATGTTTTAAACCAAATTATCTATATTTTAATAGATATGGATTAATTAAAATTCGAATAACAATTTAATCTTTAATGAGTTAACATACTCTTCTATTCAAAATTTAAAGTAGTAAAGAGAACTTTAGGTTATGACAACCTAATTAAGCCTACTTATTGCTATGAAGTCTAAAATTTAACCTAATTCCAACTAGTCTGAAAATTTTAGACCCAATTCTAAAATTTTCGGATGTTTCAAAATAAATTCAAGAATCGAATTAATGATTTTTGATTAAAAATATATTATTCTCAGATTATATAGTGCACTGGTTCATTTTGCCCTTCATCTTTTTGTTCTAAATAATAAATTTTTTCTTTGGAGCCTAATAAAATTTATTAATTCCTAAAAATATAGTTGAATAGTAAGATTCGTATATTCTTAATTAGAGATTATATTAAAATATTTTTAAAATTTGTATATAAAACATCTAAAAAAATTTAGAAAAAAATCAAATTATCTTGACATGATTTATCTAATAAATGCAAAATCGAAATATAAATCTAAATTTAAGGAGGAAATATGTTACAACCTTAAATGATTTGTACATTGATATGCATCACGACATAAACTACTCCAAAAGGAAACCTAGGCATAACCTAGATTACTCCAGAAGGAAACCTAGACAAAACTAGCTTCCACGTCGTCGTACTGGGTTTCTTTGACTTTATCTTCCTTTTTAAATCTTATTTCACTTAAAGATCTTAATCATGCTTTTCTCCATAATAACCACTTTAAACACAAACCTGGCTTTGCAAGTGTTTATATATAAGATTACCTCATGCATAGAAAAAGCTGAAAATTCTAAATATAAAGATGTGATGACTAATCTCGATAAATATCATAGTAGGTATTCGATCGGAATCTTAAAAAATTAATTTTTAGATTAATGTTAGATCAATGTTGATAATAAATAAGTTTCGTCAAGGCCAAGAACTGTATTATATCTTTCTTTCTATATGAGCATTGATCCTTGTGTGTTGTACTAATGCAAATAATGAAGAATTTTTTGGTAGTCGTGAGTAGTACTAATTGCAATCGAATCACATGACATCTCTCATCGAGAGATGAGAAAGGGTGGCTTTTCTTGCAGCAGGAAACCTCGGGTGAGTTTGACACCAACTGTGGGGTTCTTGTTCATTTGGGTAAACAATCTCCATACATAAACTTCCCATTTGTATACCGAGGAATCCAAAACCCGAAATCCGAAAAGTAATTAATCATTTTGTTATGTTGTTAGTACGTATCAATTAAAGAATAATCTAATTCAAGGTGGAAAACAAAGATTTATTTACGTTTTGTTAAAGACGAATTTTACATATGAGAAGTTTCATCAATTAATAAGATAGATATTGATCAGAATTGATAAACAATAGCTCAACGTTAGATTAATCAAACAGCCGACCGAGGAAGATATTTTCTATTTAAAAGAAAATTCTTTGAGCTGGCAAAAGCATCACATCATCCATGGTTGGATTTGCTGGATCATATGCGAAGATCGATGTAAGAAAAATAAAATGGTGATGATGCCAGGCGTCTCCTCCTTTTCTTTCTTTCTCAGCTCCCAATATCTATCCTCTGCGTGACCATTTAGTTCAATCAGATGTGATGTTTTTGACGCTAATACTTCACATCCAAAGCAAATAGCCATGGCCATATCTCTCTCAATCGCTCTCTGGATACGTGCATACGCAGTACTAAGAGCGTATGCCTGCACCTTGTGGAAGATGCATGAATTGGGGTAGCTAGCGACATGAATGGATTGATTTCACGTCTCTTAGTACTGATGATGGTTAGGTGGCGTGTAACGTAGTTGGCCATGAGAGGACCAAACTATGTTCTCACGTGTATAAGGCCAGAGAAGAGAATTGATTCCTTGTTTACTTTCATAAAGTATTTCGTAGTACTTTAGAAGATAAATATATTTTTTTGAGTATTGACTCTCTGGGATATTAGACAATTTACTAATCCGGTGCAGGACATTTTCAGGCTGTTGCATTCCTAAGACTCGAATTCAGAGATTTTAGTTGAATTAGAAGAGATTCTTTACCATCTCATTTAGATAAAAGATAAAGATAAATATTTTAACAAAAAAAACTTTTCTTTTCGGATTTTGATTGAACATTAGTTAAAGTTCAACATCCTACCAATAAAAAAAATTCTACTAAAGTATTTATTATACTAATCCTGATTAAACACTCAAAGATTTATCTATTTACGGGTTCGATTTTTAAAATATTTTTAAAATTTGAAACTAAACTGAACTCAGTTTGATTCTTAGGATTAGTCATTATCTTGTAAATTTTAAAAAATAATAATAATATTCCTTTTCTATTTTTTTATAAAATAAAAAAATAAAAAAATAAAGAATTTTTCTAGTTTTTTGTATGTATGGTATGGTATATGCATTATTGGCTCTGGGAAATGGGCTCCAACAGTCAAAAAGGTATGCTATCATTGGGGCTGGAAGCAGCCATATGCTAATAGGCTCTACATCAGTAAAAGCCCAACCCAGCTTGAATGCAGATAAAGTTATTCCCATTTTCTCAAGCCCAATGAAAGGAGATTTGGACCAGAAGCATCAGGTACCCCAAATCCAACTTCCCATGGGCCGGAGTTTTACGGCCTTCTTTACCATATCATAAGGAAGACCTTCTATTTCCAAATTACTTCATCAGATTACTGATAAAATTCTTGACCGAACCTTATTCACTTATTTTACCCCCAAACAATTGGAATATTATGCACCTTTTGCTATATAATAAATCCCTTGTTCGATTTTTTCTTTTGAATACGAAAAATATTCTATATAATAAAACATAGAATTCTATTTTTTGATGAATCTTATCATTTAATTATTTTTTTTATTTTTAAATATTTTATCTTCATTAATATCAATTAGATTTTAAAATTTTTAATTTTAAGATTTATATTAATTGCGATTTAACCATATTCAACCCTATTTGAGAAAGATCAATAAATCCAAAGAAACAAAGCTAAACAATTCATAATAAACACATGTTATAATGCTAACTTTGGAAATAATAATATACATATAATCATGATAGGTAAACATAACACAAAGTAGGAAGAAAAAAAAAAACACTATTCTAACCATTCCTAGCAAAAATATATGTTGTCTGGATTCCGGAGCTGTTGCATACGATACACAAAGCTAACACAAAAAAAACAAAAGCCCACCTTCGGATGCACAAAGCCTATGATCAAACCTAGCTAGTGTGTTACTACGTTTCAAGCGCAAGCTTGCCTACTACTTGGAGCCATCATGAAGAAAGCTTCAAGATCAGGTGGCTGAAAATACCCTTCCTTTGGTGGCTCTCTTTTCTTCTTATTTACACCTTGCTTCTTCCTCGGTGGTGGCGGACACACCAGCACGGCTGTCCTGCTCCCGCCGCCGCGAACCGGCGTCTGGCACCCTTCTTCCACTTCCATTATGACAAAACGAGTTTGGTTAATTAGCTTTGTTTTGTATTGTACTGTCTCTCCCATAAAAGTTTGACACGAACCCCTTTATATAAAGAGAGAAACCGAGAGAGACATTACTTGTTGCCTGCCAGCTTGTTCCGGAAGGTGCTGTGGTTTGACTTATCCCATCGTGCGGTGCAAGCTAACGATGCTACCGTGGAACCCAAAACCCAAAAAGGGACTCCCTTTTGCTTGCATTTCTTGCTCTATACCACATTATTTCCCTCAAAGTACATATTTTTATAAGGCTTTTGTCTTAAAAGTTGTTCCTCAACCACCACATCCATAAGAAGCCAAAATTTTGTAATAAACAATTTTTTTTTTCAATGCACGGACTTAACGGATCTGAATACGAGTATGTGCTATGTTGATTTTAAATATTTATAATCTAAAAATATTTTGTTGTTTAAATTTACATAATTATATAAATATTTTTATAATTACAATATGATTGATATATATTAAGACAAATATTTTTATTAATTAAATAATTTTTATTGTGTGAGGCGAAAAGAATCCTGTGTTTCCCTTTTATGGGAGGAGCGAAACGATTACAGAACTTTTGTAATTTTTTGTTCATAATAATATATCCATAATACCTATTTCATAAAAAAATAATCAAGTAAATATTTTAAAAAAGTATATATGATTAATTTCTTAGATGTATAATTATCAAGAGGAGTTAGTTTAATATATATTCTCAAAACTTAAGGGATCACAATAATTTTCAATCAAATCAGTTAAAAATTTATAACTAATTAAGAGTAAATTTAGTCCCGGGCTTTTGAGCTTAATAATATTACTTAAATTATGTAGTAATTTATTTTTTATTATATTATATTAATAAATATAACAATATTTATATTTAATCAGAGTTTTTTTTGAATTATGATAATATTAAGGTGGGGAGCCATTTTTATAAATTATATTATTTGGGCGGAAAGAAGTTTCAATTCAAGGACCCAGGTGGTGGACGGTAGTCATGGGCTTGGGTGGGCCAGGGGGTTGAATGGGCCCCCTTTAGTTTAGATGAGCACGATGTGGTGGAGATACGTGCACGTGTAAAACGTCGTCTTCGTAGAAGACATCACCGACTCACTGCCAGCCACGTGCCTTTGTCTGAGTGGCACAGAGAAAAGGTGCAACTGACTGGGAAGTTTCTCAGGAAGACTGGAGCTTATCCAGATAATTGGGCTGGGTACCACTGATGGATTGGGCTGGTCTGTTATGATCTGTAAAGCCCAATTATACTGGGCCAGGTACCACTGGTTGATTGGGCTGCTCTTTTATGGTCTAAGAAAGCTCAATTTGATCAGAGTTACTGGGCTACTATTTCTAATGGGTCTTGCTGACCATATAGTTCGGGTTTAGGCCGTCCGGTTCCTTGTCGGAGATGGCAAACCGGTCCAGAGCTGTTCATTTGCCTTCTTGTCGTCCCCAAGTAGCTGTAAAACAAAAGAGGAGACTGGAAGGAAGCAAGCTAAGCTTCCCTTCCCCTAAAAAAACCCTAAAGCTCGCACCTTTATCGCTTACCCAGGAAGGAATAGAGAAGGACTTAGCAGAGAAGAATGCCGTTTATCTCAAAAATACAAAGGCAAACAGACTACAGTCTTTTCCCTTCTTCCACTCCCATCGTCATCGACAATGGCGCTTCCTATTTCCGCATTGGGTTTCTACTCTTATCCCCTACACTCAACACACACACGCACACACACTGTAAAGCTTAATACTGCTTTTGGGTTTTAAGTATTTGAATGTTTGATTCCATTAATTAATCAGGTGGGCGGGAGAGAATGACCCTCGAGTTATTTTCCGCAACATTGTTCAGAGACCGCGCCATAAAGGAACTGGTAGGGTTTTTTTTTTCTTGTATTCCTATTCTTCTTCTTCTTCCGGGTGTTTGGGTTTGCGTTTCTGTTGGTTTGGATTGTTGTCTAGAGTTTGGTTTTCTGCTGGTGTTAGGGGAGACGATCACTATTGTGGGTGACCATGATACTGCATTATTGAAGTATTTTGACTGCACTCGCTCCGGGCCACGATCAGCTTTTGATAGCAATGTTGTTCACCAGTTCGAGATTATGGAATATGTGAGCTACTTTATACTTGTCGGGCACGATACTATGGACTTGAGCTAGGGCAACATTGCATTGGGGATCAGAATGTGTAATAATTGCTTTTAAATTGTCTTTTGGTTACAGATTCTTGATTTTGGATTTGATCGGCTAGGAGCTAATGGAGCGAAGGTACATTTTTAACATTTCTTCTTCTGTTTTTTTGCTGTCTGGCATGTTTTACGCGTCTTCTAGTGATTTATTATAGTATCTGAAGTACCTGGTCTGTTCTAAAATAGTAGTGTTGGTTTCTACTATTCCCATGTCTGAGCGTAGGCTGGTGAACGGCTGTCAAAGGCTTCCCTTATTCAGTTCTGTGCTGCTATATTCTGTAATATTTTGAGCACTTTTGGTCTATGTTATAGCTTGCTGGCATTAAAATGCTCATATGATGTGGAAAGATGCTTTCTTGGACAGTAACTTGGCATGTTCTTATGTTTATTACAATAAGTAGGATCCATTGAGTTAAGGTGATTTGTGGTCACAGGAGAAGAATGCAATTTAAAAAATTTGACATAGAAAATCATTTTATGGACGTAGTTGGATTGTATAATCATAATTGCGACTGATGAAAGCATGACAGATGGCAAAATATTGGTGTTTATGTTTTATTTATGCATGCTGACAAGGTCTTTCTCTTGTTTTGTTCTTTTGAGGGTAGAACAGATTGATCATCCTATTCTGATAACAGAATGTGTCTGCAACCCAGTTTATTCTCGCAGCAAAATGGCTGAACTTTTGTTTGAGACTTATGGAGTTCCATCAGTGGGTATGAACTTTTCTACTATCAAAGTGAGAGAGCTTTGGATGATCTTTCGGGGTGTTAGTCTCCATCCCGTAGCGTGTATGGCTGTCACAATTAGCTTGTATTTGTTTTGTGAATTGCAGCATTTGGTGTTGATGCTGCTTTCAGTTACAAGTATAATCAACAGCACGGGATTTGTGACAGTGATGGTCTTGCTATCTGTCCAGGATTTAGCACGACTCATGTCATTCCAGTATGCTTTTCTGGACCTTATATATATATAGATTAGTGGGAAGCCATTGTTTGTTGGTGCCTGCAATTCCTGCAACAGTTTTACAAAAGTGGAAGTGTAAATGGCATGAAATAATTGACCGAATTACTTTTCCTTGTCACGTGATGTAAAGTATGACATATAGATTTTATTTTGTCTGAAATTGGACTAGAAGGAAATATTGTCTGTCTCTCTGAAACAGTGTGTCATATTGCATCTGTCATGGTAAATTTAAATGGGAATATCAGTTAGTATTATTTATTTTCATAAAATTCATTTTGTTTCGTCTTCCTTTGGATTGTTTTGAAAATATTGTTCTGGACATGAATATCAGTTACAGCTGAGATGCTCTTATTTCCAGTTTGTCAAAGGAGAGCCGGTTTTTAAAGGATGTTGCCGAACTAATATTGGTGGTTACCATGTCACTGATTACTTGAAGCAACTTATTTCGCTTAAGTACCCCCATCACATGTGAGTGAGTTTGTCTTCAGGTTGACATCTTCAATAGTATAACTCCAGCTTGTAGTTCTGTTTAATGGCCTTTTTTCTCATATTATTTACGTGTTGATATAGGAGTCGATTTACCTGGGAAAAGGTTGAAGACCTGAAGATGGAACATTGCTATATCGCACCAGATTATGCTTCGGAAGCCCAGTTGTTTCAGGTAAAAAGTTTGCTGTTTGTCCACCCATTCTTTTTGGGTTAATGGAGGTTAGTGGTTATATGACAGAAAGGGACCAAGGAAGCTGAAGATAGAACCAGGCATTGGCAGCTTCCATGGGTTCCACAGCCAGTTGAGGAACCTCCTTCAGAAGAAGAGATTGCTAGAAAGGCAGCTATAAAGGAGAGACAAGGTCAAAGGTTGCGAGACATGGCTGAGGCAAAGAGATTATCTAGGATTAATGAACTAGAAAATGAGTTGCGGGGTCTTGAATTTCTTTTGAAGCAGCTTGAACATGTGGAAGAGAATGATATTCCGGCTTTTCTGAGAGACACGGGTTACATCTCTAAGAAGGAAGTGGAATCTTCTCTTGCAAAAGTAACACAATCTTTAAGAAAAACGAAAGGTGAGCCGAAGAATGAACTGGCTGAGGTTGAGGACAAGTCTGATTCTTCTACTAATGATAAATTCCCTCTTATCAACATTCCTGATCATATGCTAACCCCGGAGCAGGTATATTGTTATGTCTACTGGCTGATCACATTTACAGACTGAAGCAACAATATGTCTTGATTGCATATTTGTTAAACCAAATCAATCTGTACTTTTGTATTTCTTTTCAGGTCAAAGAAAAGAGAAGACAATTATTCCTTAAAACCACATCTGATGGTCGGCAACGAGCTAAACAGAAACGCTTTGATGAGGAACTTGAACGAGAAAGGAGGATCCAACAAGATGAAGAGAGGCGCTTGTATGTGCCTAACATATGAATGCTTCTATATGTTGTCTGTCTGCTGTTACAGATTTTTTAGATTTTGCTCTATCAAGTAAAGAGAGGGAGATTAAGCTTAAATTAAAATTTCCCAATTTATTTGTGGTCAATATGAGGCTTAATTTTCATGAATATTTCTCTTTCCCTGCTTCTTTATAACTTTTTCAAGTTCCTTAAGATTTGACCTATCATTAATACCTTTGTACATACTACCTGCTGTGGTTTTAATAGCTTTTTGTTCTTTCTAATGCAGAGAGAACCCAGAGCTCTATCTAGAGCAGATGCATGCTAAATACAAAGAACTTTCTGAGAAAGTTGAGCAGCGAAAGCGGCTCAAGACGAATGGTAACCACTCAAATGGAAATAATACATCTGGTGGTGTCGGTCGTGGTGAGAGATTGAATGCAGCCCAAAGGGAAAGGATGCGCCTATTAACAACTGCAGCGTTTGATCGAGGAAAGGGTGAGGATACTTT